>JAWDEX010000012.1:814207-846595 GCA_035221805.1 Trichilia hirta
ATTAGCTTTCTTGCAAATAATATTTATTCTCTCTCGTAGTAAGAAAGAATATAAGTTATTAGTTATAACCTCTTAGGTTCACTATAGTGTTAGTCGAAAAGCGAAATCAATCTTATTGAATTCATTTCGAGTAATTTAGGTGCACAATGATTATGATTAACGTTTAGCAATACGTCATAAAACCTAAATTATAATAAAAAAAAAATTTATCAAACTTTTTATCTCTAATTATACGTTCCGTATAAATAATTTTCTTTCGTTCGTCTAATTCTAACTAAATTAGGGCTCACGGATGTCAAAATCTTAAATTTAACTATATACGAATAATTAATCAATGTGTTAAACTTATCACTACGAACTCTTTATATGACATTTATACTTTGACCAAAAACTTTATTTTTAGTCATTTACTAATATCTAACTAGAAACTCAAATCTGAAATGAGTCAACAAAACTTTAAAATCCTCTGTATCAAGTCAACGAATTTTATTTAATAGTCATTTACTTCTTAATATAAATAATACATGATCAAATTAGCTTCTGTATAGAAGATATAATTAGTCTCGTATTTATACGTCATATAAACTATGTGCATCTATATCGATTAGCAATTATAACGTCTTTGGTCTGAGGAGTAATTAATACAATGTATAATCATATAATGCATTATTGACAATATATTTTTGTGTGATTCATCATAACTTTAGTCATATTCGAAAAATAGTTCTCTAATTATTATTTTACACTAATATCCTAATAATATGACTATCATATCATTCGCACTAATATTATTTCATGATATTCATCAAAAATATTTAGTGTGCATACTGTGTAATATCGATGCCCACTCAATATTACTTTTATAGAAAATAATTTTAGATAATTAAATTATCTTGACAATTTATATATATATTTAATTATTAGTATGATTAGAAAGAAAAAGCAAATTATACATATGACTAAGAAATAATTTCTTCTATTACAATAATAATTCAATACAAAATACTACAAATTAATAATATAAATAATTTTAAGACATATAATATTAAAAATTGCTTCTATTCGTAAAATATCTTAAATTGATACAAGAGATTTAGGGTTCAAATCCTATTCGCAATATGGTCGGCGAGGTTTTGTTTTACATTTATGTAATGTCAAAAAGAAATTGAAAGCTTCAAAAATGATAAAATAGGAAATTAATACTCCATAACGTGTTAGTGTTTGTTGACAGCCCCCATGCTAGCTAGATTTGCGAGAGGATCCTTGGTTCTAACTTCAAATGGCAGTCAATGAGTCACCAAAACCTCTCTGTCTTTTGCTCTTATCCATGATGATGGGACTAAAAATCCCACCCTACCCACTGGATGTATAATGATTTATAGTGTATCCAAAAAACAGCATGATGATTTTTACAGTCCTATCCCAACCCTGCCTAGCATGCAAAACACATCCTTACATTTTATATAGATTATCCATGCGTACAAATGGTCTCAAACTTGACCATTTTGGTTAATCTTCAGAGATAGTAAAAGATGGATTGACCGATACCTTGCAATTGTTTTGTCTAGCAGATGGACCACGAATTCTGCACCGAGCGACAAACAAAATGAATAAAATATTAACCAGGCAAGTGTCCTTACAGCAATAAATGGGGTAAGGCCAACTTATTTTCACTTCAGTCCTTTAAGCCACTTCTCAACATAATGCACAATACAGAATAACTTAGGTTTAGACAGCCACTGTTATCTTGCTTTTACCTTCTTTTTTTAGAGGTTAACATTTGCTAAAATATTTTAAAGTGAATTCAACAATTTTTCCAATGAAAGAAATACAGGAATAACTTGTTCCTTTTGTCCATGCACACTGCTTGAGGGGAAGATTAGAAAAGAAAACTCAGCAGTAATGACTTGCTGGCTCAAATCAGATAAGTTGTTGCGTGTGACAAAATAAGCACCGGGGCTTGGAAGAAATACTGATTGAAGCCAATTTGGAGATGTCACTGTTCTCTTGAACAATTACATGATGAAGAACTATTGTAAGGCAAAACAATCTTAAAAGAAACTAGTGCAATAAAATTGGTTTATCAAGTGCTAATATCAATAACTTGAGTTTCTTACAGCCATGCAATACGAAGAGCTCTATTTAATAAGTTAACTAAGGTAGGAAATGCATGTTAGATTACTTCATGTCTATTTGCAACAAAAATAGTCAGATTAAAAGATTCCTAATAATAAAAAGAAAAAAGGTAATATACGTCCAACGAAGACAGTCGATTATGCAAACCACCTTCGAGAACGAGGACAATTAGCTCACCATGATATAAATTATTGACCTAATTATTATAAATTTGCCTCACCATACATCAGCCTGGTTACTCCTTTCTAAGAACAAGAAACAGACCTTTTTCTTCTTGTCACATGCCAAACACCTTATTTATATGGAAACATTCCAAATATCGAATCCTTCAGAGAACAAAATTTATAATGAGAAAACTACCTACAGAAAAAGCACCAATGTTTTTGATGTACGATGACCATACAACATTATTGCACCTAGTTAGCATATTCGTAATCTCCTACGCAGCTATAGCATTCACTGTGTTGTAAATTGCTAAGAATGCAACTGGAACACTACAAGAAAATAGTAACATTAAAGTGTAAATAAAAAACTGCATGCCCCCCCATGAATCTAAGACTTCAACCAAATAATAAAGCCCAAAACGTCCAACTCACATTAACTTTTATGTCGGAACTTCTCTATCGTGGCACATTCATGAAATGCCCCAATAGCAGCAGGTACATTTTCAAGATTTTACCAATCAAAACCGTTTTCTGGTAAATTAAGCTTAACTAAATTCACAACTTCCGAAGTACATGGGAAAATAGCAATCAATTAATCAACTAAAAGAAGTCATCAGTTAAGATTACTCTTAAACTGGAGAGGGTCCTTAAAATAAAATGCTTTCTGGCTTTCACTATCAACACTGGAAATCCATCTTTAGACAATGCCTGCAAGAAAGCCTTTCGTTGCCCCAGTTCATCCTGTATTTCGGACTCAGAAATGAACGCGTTCGGTACCATAGTAATCCTCCATTTTTGCCCCTGGACAAACATCATTGCTACCTTTTCTGGGTCCATTGATCTTGCAATCAAAAACCTCATCAATGTTGGATTTCCAAATTTCAGGAAAAAAAAACACAACACATTGAACAAGGAGCTAAACTTGTTGACTGACATGGATTCATTGTGTTCGAATCATCTCTGTGAAAAAACCAAGCTTCTCAAATGATTTTCTCAGCTGGGTCAGTGCAATTTCTTGATCTCCCTCCACATGCAGCCTTTTTCGGAGATTACAAAAGTTGAGCAAAGCTCAAAATGAGACCAGAGAGTAGCCCTTGACCCAGCTGCAAAAGGGCCGTTTCTATTACGAATTCGATATGTGTCGACACTTTCGGAAAATACTGTGAGGCAGTTTGCGTGTGGAGGAAAGAGAGCGAGCGAGAGTTTACGTTGACAAAACGAAGCAATTACAGAAGAAAAAACGACAAAGGGAGGGGAACGGCTGACAATCTTACGGAGAACTATATCTACTTTGAAAATTCACGAAAGCAACATTTCAGGAAGAGAAAACACACCACGTTCTTTTGAGAAAACAAGGGATTGACTTCACATGCCGTTGAGACTTGAGATGTAGTCCTCGTTGGCCTTCAAATAATAAATATTAATATAAAACTATGACAACTTTTATATTATTAAATATATTTTTATAAATTTGTGGATTAAATTATTATGCTTTTATATGGTAGGTAACTTCTTATTATAAATTTTTCATTTTTTATTATAATTTATTTATTTATTATATTTTTTAATTATTGCTGAAGGTTTTCTGACTCTATTTTTTTGTCCCCACCTATATCATTATTTGAGCGATTTGATCCGGATTGATCCGGCTCGATCCCTATGCCTACAGCCAATTATCAAAGTGACTTGGTCTCAACAATAAAAAATAGGAGAGTTAAATGATAAACTGGATATATTTTTCAAGAATTATCAGAACGCCTTATCATATTTAAGATCTGAGATACTATACCTTACAGGCTGCGAGCATTTATTATGCTACCCTAATCTGGTATAAAAGAATGATAAAGTTGTCTGTCTTTCATCCATATCAGCCGTATATCATTTAATCAGGTTCCCGTTCTCCGATGTTTATACATGCAAAAATTCTTATAAATACTAAACTTGCTGCATTAGAAAAAATTTTTGAGCTATTGCTAAAACTCTCGCATATAGAAGGCCCTCCACTACCAACACGAGGTCATTCCCAAACCCATTCGCCTGAGTCGATAAATAGCATAAACGCTCTTTTTTTATCTTTCCTGCTATCATTCATAAATCTTAAACCGTTTATTAACTTAAACTTCACTCCCAGCCTTTTGCTTTAAGTTTAGATAGGACCCAAGGGATCTTCAATCGAGGCAGGATACTGCCTCATCCATTCATTTTAACATCAATGACAAAATTTGTGTGGTGCGTTGAGTATTTCACCTTGGAAGAATTTAGACATCAACAATGTCTGTGAGAAACAAACTAAAAACTTTTGCAAAGAATTTTATAGGATATTTTGTGTACAAATGATAGGGCACATTGTAACTGTTTTTCTAAAAAAATACAAATGAATAGGGATGGGGAGCCAGTCCATCTTGATGATCAGTGAGATGCTATAGAATCATCTAACGAAAATTAGATACAAGGTCACGTGGCTGCACATTCGGTAAGCAGAGCAGCCTCCTAAACTGAAGAATGTAGGTCATGATAGGTAAAGAGAGCCAAGAGAGTATAGGAATGTGTGAGTAAAAAATGATTGAAAGATGCTCGAGCTGGAATAGAAAAATCAACAGTTGAAAAAAGAAGCCTCGAGGTTGAAAATATTAGTTCAGAAGCGGCATAGCAAGAAGGAGTGCCATACCATGCCAAAAGCTCCAAAGGCAATGGCTAACCATTCTCAATTGGAGAAAGGCCTAAAGGCCCAGTGTCCAACTAGGATTACTGTTAAGAAAAACGCTCGACTCACCAGTTTACAGAAAGGAAAAGAGAAAGCTATCCTTACGTCCTTTTAGAAACGACAAATCAAAAATTGAAGCACATGCATTTAATGAAAGCCGTTAACAGTTTTGAATACTCAAAAGCTCAAGTCAAACCCCAAATTGCACCTAATAATCAAAAGTACTTAAATTTTTGCTCTCACTCTGTGACAGCAAAAATTTAGGAGACTTATATTGAGAATTTTCTTGACCCTATTTTTCTGCCCCTACTCATATCATTATTTGGGCAACCTAATCCAGACTGATCTAGCTCGATCCTCACGCCTGCTACTAAATTACTGAAGTGACTCGATCTCAGCAATTAAAAATTGAAGAATCGAATGATAGAACTAGGTATATTCTCAAGGACTGTTAAAACGTCCTATCATATTTAAGATCTGAGATAATATGTCCTACGAGCTGCAAGAATTTATTGCGACACTTTAGTCGGGTACAAAAGAATAATAAAGTATTCTGTCTTTTGCCCATACCAGCCTATACCATCTAATCATATTCTCGTTCTCTGATACTTACACTACAAAGTTTCCTATAAATACTAAACTTGCTGTATTAGAAAGGATGTTTGATCCATTGCTAAAACTCCCACATATAGAAAACCTTTTACTACCATCATGCGCTCGCTCGAACCCAAACGCCCGAGTTGATAAATAGTATAAATACTCTTTTTTTATCTCCCCTGCTATCATTTATAAATCCAAAACCGTTTATTAACTTAAGCATCGGAATATATATACCAGTAAACCGACTTTATTTCTAATTTTTTGCTTTAATTTTAGGTAGGATCCAAAAAATCTTTGACTGAGGCAAGATACTACCTCATTTATTCGCTCTGATAATATCAACGATAAAATTTATATAATATACTAAATTTTTTATTCTAAAAAATTTTAGATATCAATAATTATAAAAAATTAAAAATTATAACAAAAGACTTTGAAAACACTCTAATCTTACCGTTAATTTTAATCAGTTAAACTAATATAAAATATTCAACAAAACATATAACACTTTTTAATTGTAATTATTTCAACTAATTTGTTTTTTCACTAAAGGAGTATAACATTTATCAAACAATTGATGCACCAAGTACGGAAAGAGTTCTGTGGACAAAACTAAAATCATGTGTTAACTATTAAATAATAAAATAAACAATTGTTCAGACGGGGCAATCACAAAAATAGCGAGAATATGAAACTGTTACCAATCTTTCATCAATTTAATTTTTTTATTGGCTTAATATTATTGGTATCTCTTTAAAATTATTTTAATTTTTTTATTTACTTCATTGAAATTAAAAAAAAAAATAAAATATATCATTATATTTTATTATTATTAAAAATAGCTTTGATTGTCTTATTCTTTTACAAATTCATTATTATTAATTTTTTTATTATTTAAACTCACAATTATTACCCAAACTTCATACCGATTGTATTGTTTATTATTCATACATTCTCAATTTTTTTTAATAAATTTATGAAAAAATTATAAGAAAATAATTAAAAATTTATTTCCTTAGGATCAACTTCTATGACTATTTTTTCCATCAATTTTAATTTTTTTTTAATTTATTGAGGAAGAAAATACTTATTTATTTATTTATTTAAAAATTTTAAAAAATAAAAATTTAAGATAATTAAAATTTAAAAATAATTAATAAATTATAAAAATGTAAAAAATTTTAATAAACATTAAAAGGGGTATAAATTTAATTAAGCTGGTGTTAGTTAAAGAGAATTGAAGCTCCAAGCCTCCAAGTGTGTTGCTGAGTCACTCCTATTTGAGCTAATACAGGGCCACAGGTCTGAGCTGGCAAGGAAAGAATAGATGATACATCTGCAATTGTGGTATCACGTGAATAACTCTTAAAATTTATTTATGTACTGCCAGTAATGACATTTGAGTTGCCACCTGTATACAAAGAACGCTATTCCAATGTGAATGTATCGTTTTCATTGTCTTAAGCTTTTTTCTGTTTTCTGAATATTCTCTTACCAAAAGTCCTCAGAGCACTTTTGCTTCAACCTTACGAAATACACAAGCATGAACCCCTATTTCCTATTCTGCACCCATTAAGTTGGACAGATTGAACGCTTGATCTGGAAAATCCAATTCTTCCCTACAATCAATGGCAATGAACTTGAAGGTTTCATTGATGGCACCAGGAGGCCACCAGATCGATACATAGTGACAGTGGATGAATCATAGTGTTATCATCACTGACAATACTACCTTTCTTCGCTGGAGGACACAGGACCAACTAGTTGGTTGCTGTCCACCAGAAGTGAAACAGTTTTGGCCTCATTTACTAGCTTCACTACATCTAGAGAGCTCTGGGATGGGTTTGCCAGGATATTATCGTCTTAGTCTTAAGCTAGAATTTCGCAGCTAAAAAACCAGCTACAATCAACCAAAAAAGTAACTGTAAGCATGAGTGATTACTTTACCAAAATGAAAAGCTTGGCTGATTATCCGGTCATAGCTCGAAAACCTCTCTCAAATCTGGATTTTGCTGATTGTGTTATAGGTGGATTAGGGACTGACTATGATGCTATAGTTGTCAACATAACCTCTAGATTGGATGTGCTGACCTTTGAAGATGGTTTTGCCTTACTCTTGAGCTTTGAAAGCGGGATTGAACAGTACAACTCTGTAAGAAACATAAATGTGGAAACAAACGTTGCTGCAGTAAACAACGACTCAACTTGGAATCAGAAGAAAAACTCAGCAGGAAGAGGACAGGGCCCTTCAAACAACCGAGGCTCCAACAAAGGAAGAGGAATAGGTAGAACGCCAGTGCCTCAAGGAAGAGAACAGTCCAAGCCCACATGTGAAATCTGCAACAAAGTGGGACATTTGGCTTCAGCTTACTGGTACAGGTTCAATCCTGATTTTAAGCATAATAATGGAAACAACCAAAGTCAGTCTTCAGCATGTGACCTCACAGGAAGGAAGTGGTGACAACGGGTGGTACCTTGATCCTAGAGCAACCAACCATGTTCCTAATGAACTCAACAACATCGTTATCAAATCTGAAGACAAAGGTAGCTCTAAACTTACTTTTGGCAGTGTGAAAAATTGGGTCTTTTATATAGTAGTTATTGCTATCTTCCTCTTAGAAACAAAACTACTCTGAACCTCTTGCGTTAAAAAATGTCCCCTATGTGCCTAAGCTTAACAAGAACACTGAAAGTTTTTCTAAATTAATGATAAATCGATGTTCCATTTTTCTTACTTCATTTGTTAAAAAAAATGAATTTCTTCTTAACCTGAATCTAGATAGGTGAGATCTTGAATATTTCTTTATGAATGTTGATATTAGTTGACACAAAGATATAAGTGATATTATAACATTCAACAAGAAGACCTCAATTATTTTAAGAGAATTTGTATGTAGAAGTCTTTGATGATTAAATAAACTAAAATTTTACCATGACTATAATTTTAGAGAGACGCAAAAACGAACGCCTATAATAAGAGATGTACATGTAGTTAAAGACCACTTATATTTGTACGTAGAATCCTAATTCAAATTGAAATATGCAATGGTTTGATAGATTAGATCTTTTTTTTAAAAAAAGTAGAAAAAAAATTTACTTTACGCCTAAAAATTCTCAAGAAAAATATTCATTTATTATTATACGTTATATGATATAAGACAAAAGAAGAAATGGTAAAATCGATTTTGCATATCAACAGACAGAATGAGGATGTGAAAGAGAAGACTGAAATTCTCTACAATAATACTGTAGACCAGAAAGAGATATAAGACAGTTTAGTAGCATGATTGTTTTAAGCACAAAATGTCAAGGGTTCAAATTCTGATATCCGAATCAATTACTGTTTAGAAGAGAAGTAAACAGAGATCGATTTTAGATCGACAAGAACATTACTTTTCCCATCACTATTACAAAATTCGTACATGAGATTTCACCTCATATGACTCTTATGATGAAAATCGGGCTTAGTGATCCGACAATGCCAAATGAAAGGGTCATCGCTCAACAGATAAAGTCACTCTAGAAATAATAAGTTAATCTTCCCCAAGAGCTCACATCGACGAAAAAGTTTGGTACCTCGGTGTCGGCTCTTTGCCACCTGGGGCTGTAGTATATTCTAAGGGTTGGGCTGTTTGCCAATTAAAATGGTAAGTGAACTAGGTTTAAAATGTCATGAGACAGCTTGGTCCATATTCGGTGGAGGCGTTAGAGTATTGAGAGGACCTTTCCCTGGTACAAGAGGACCAGGAAAGATGCAACTCTAGTGTACCAATTATTATGCCCATGGTAAACACTGGGTAGCGAAGTGCAAAGCGGAAAACTGCTAAAAGCATCTAAGTAATAAGCCCACCGCAAGATGAGTGCTCTCCTATTCCGACTAACCCTAAGATTAACAAGAATCTTGTGAGTATTTCTAAGTCAATGACCAATTGTGACTTAACTGTTGAGTTCCATAATGGCTTGTGTGATTTGAAGGACAAGATGCAAAGAGAGCTGCTTCGAGGAGTGGTTAGAGGAGGTTTGTTTCAGCTATGTTTAGAGGGGAGATTAAAACACCAACATCTGCAAAGAAAAATGTCAAGTCAGTGTCATGTTTTTTCCATGAGAGTCTTTGTATCCTTTTGTTGATGAAAATAATTTAGGAAATTGTTTAGTCATTCCTTGTGTGTTCTGAGTCAGCTGTGATAAGTCTCTCGTCCAAGAGTCAGTCAATCAAATGGATGTCTTGTATGGGAGATTTGGCCATCCTAATGACCAAACCCTCAAGAAAATCCTTCAAAGTTGTAAAATGCTCCTCCTTTAAATGCAAAAAGATCTCCTTCTTTCAGCACTGCTTGCCAATTCTGAAAAAATCACAAACCAACAGTCAGCAACAGCTTGAATAAAACTCACAGACCTCTTGAAATTCTGTATTCAGACTCGTGGGGACCTGCTCCAATGACCTCCAGTAATGACTATACATACTATCTCAGTCTTGTTGATAACCATTCTAGATTTACATGGATTTTCCTTTAAGAACAAATCAGAAACAACTGGAATCATCATTCAATTTAAGAAACAGATTGAAATCACTTGACCTGAAAATACAGACCATTCGAACAGACTGGGGTGGTGAGTTCATGTCCCTTGTAAACATTTTAAGGAACACGGAATTACCTTTAGGCACTCTTGTCCACGCACGTCACACCAAAATGGAAGGGTTGAAAGGAAATATAGGCATATGATCGAGACTGGACTAACCTCCTCGCCCGGGTGAACCTTCTTCCTAGTTTTTGGTGGAACCTTTTTGAAATTGCAGTATACCACATTAACAGAATCCCAACGCCTATCCTCAATGGAAAATCGCCATTTCAAAGGGTCTTCAACATGCTTTCTAACTATACATTTCAGAAGACTTTTGACTGTGCTGCTGTCCAAATCTTAGACCTGCAATCAAAACAAACTGAGTTTTCATACAATCAAATGCATCGTTTTAGGATATAGTCCACAGAATGAAGGGTACAAATGTTTGCACCACTCATGAAGAATCTACATATCTAGACATGTTACCTTCAATGAAGCAGATTTTCCCTACAAGTCTGATGCATTGTTCCACGTTAAGAGCAGTGTCAACATTAAATCCCCTCAGTTCAATTGTCTTCAGTTTATTTCAGGTCTTGGGCATATAAATCCTGCAAGCACAACTGAACAAACCTCTTCTCTGGCAGACTGAGAAGCAACACTTTCAGCACCAAGTGATTCAACATAAAGCAGAACATCTACCTCACCACCTTCCAATATTTCTCCAAACACAGAACCATTACCAGAAATATCTGCACGTAGCACCAATGAAGAAGAAGACCAACCCTTGGCACCTCCAGATTTTTCTCATTAGCAACCAGTAAATAGCCATCCCTATGATTAACAGGTGAACAGGAATATTTAATCACCCAAGGTGCGTGCCGCTGAAGAGGAAGATCATATACCAGTGAGTACTGAGGATGCATTAAAAGATGAAAAGTGGGTGAAAGCTATGAAGGAAGAAAAACATGGATTCTTGCTCCATCCAAACCAGGTACTATTGTTGGGGGTAACAGGTGGCTGTATAAGATAAAATATGAATCAGATGGCTTCGTGGCAAGAGACAAAGCAAGACTAATGGCAAAGGGGTATCACCTGGGAGTAGGTTTGGACTTCACAGAAACTTTCAGTCCATGGCTAGAGCTTCCACCATAAGAGTAATTCTGATTCCGGCTGTACGGTTCAACTGTGAAGTAATGCAGATTGATATTAATAATGCAGTTTAGTGAATAAGAATTTCTCATATGTAAGATTCATGAGACTCTACTTTTATTGATGCTGTGGTTTAAAGAAGTTGATTATAATAATGCTAGTGGAAGTGTTAGAAATCTAATGAATGGCTGGTTATGAACTAATGGGATTTATTCATATTATCGGTGAAATTCTACCGAATTTTTCTAGGCTTTGAAATTATACTTGCTAATTTATTTATTTATTTTTTTACGTCTCGTGACATGACACATACATTTAGTTATTATTATAAATAATTAATTAATTAAATATTTAATTATTTTATTTATTTTAATATATATTTAATCGTTAGACTATGATTTAGCAAAAATGATGAGAATTATGTCTTTAAATTATTAGTGATAGGTATGTGTGAAAAATTTTTAGAATTTTTTAGTTTTAATTATTAAGTAAGTAGTTAATTTTTTTCTTCTAATAGGAAGCAAATATGTATATTTTAATAATATAAAATAAATAAACAATTATATTCAATTTTATATAATACATAAAGACATAAAAATAATTATAAAGTGAATGATTATTTTTATATTTTCAGCATCTAAGTAAAATATTATCAAAATTCAAAAGAAGTATGTGATAATAACACAAAAAAACCGGTACGAATTATTACATCCTCTAACTTCTTATTTTAAAATTAAATTCATATGTTATAATTATTTGTGGGTATATTATTTTGAATAAAAAAAATATATCTTTGATTTTAACTCCATCATATTATAACTATTATAAACTATACTCTTTTTATGAGTTATTATATCTAGAATAAGATAGAAACAATTCGAAAATTAGTTAAATACATTTTATAGAAAATTGCAATTGTTAAAATTAAACATTTTAATTTGTAAAGAAAGAGAATGAAATTGCAACATATGAATTACATACATCGTTACACACTATATCCCTACCCTAGTATTCATAGCCCCCTAAATTCCTAATGAACCCATTCTATAGAATATTATCTTTTACTATTGTTGGGTTGATGTTGCTTTAGAATTTAAATTTGAAAATAAAATTTAATTTTATAATCTATAGTCTACTCCTATTATTTTTAAAAAATCTATTAAACTATTATTAAAGTAAATTAAATTAAATTAAATAATCAACCTCGAATATGAAACTGTTTAAAAAAACTTTGAATGCGTGACATGAATAATGTTAGCCATATGACGTCATGTCACCTGCCAGGGGCTTGTAACAAATTATTAGAAAAAAAAAAAGTAATAAAACAATAATTTATTAATATTATATAAAAATATTTTTATCTTACTATTTTAAAAATAACAATAATATCTTGATACAATATGTATTTAAAAAATTATATTTTACTCCAAAATTATATATAATATCGTAATAAACTACAAAATTTTTAACTTTGTCAATTGTTATCTTAATAAAAACATTAAATTTCTTTTGTATCCTCAATTGCATATGAAAGTGCCCTTATTAAATAATATTCGTTTCGTTTTAAAAGTTATTAATTTAATATTTATAATTTATTTCTACTATTTTTACTTTTACAATAGTTAGATAAAAGTATTCATATTATATAATACATTTTTAATTTTAGAAGTTATTATTTTAATCATTGTAAGTTATCAATTAAGCTTACTCAATTGATATACGGATAAGTAAAACAATAGAAAGTAGAAACATTCTCCAATGTGTCTTCAAATTTTGGTATTTGTCTGCAAAGCACAACTGAAACAGCTCGATTCCAAAGGAAACATAAATATCAATTTAGAACTATTTAAAGTATCCAGGGAACGCTTATTTAAAAGAAAAATTAAATATCCCGATTACTATAGACATAGAAGTACGTACAAAAGACCGAGGGAGAAATTGTTGGTTAATCATAGTGATAAAAAATAAATGAGCATTTGGATGGCATTAGACAAATAACTACACAATTACGTGGCAAGAAGCCATAATATCAAAGTCTCATCTATATATATAACTTATTTTCCTACGGACAAAAAACTAACAGAATATCAATAATAGCAGACTCAATGCAAGCTGATCCTTTACTAGCACTAGATAAAATAGACCTATTAAACCAGAGCGGGTGAAGAAGCTGGAAGGCTACAAATTGCACCTGAGTTCGGTGCAGACACTACCATTGGCATATTAGATCTATTAAGAATAATAGAGACTCCACTTCAACTAACATTTTCATTTTCACAACTACCAAGAGGTTTGAGCTCGCTGCAGAATGAAAGACCTGCCACCAATAAAAGCAGTATGAACCAATAGTCAGACAATATGAAACAAGAACGTAGTGAATTTAGTTCATGATAGTTCTTATCTGAACTCTATTAACATAAACTTAGTGTAGTCAAAACTTAAGCAGACTATCCAAGTGCTAATCCCCTGGCCTGTATACTCGGAGAGAGAAAAAAGAAAGATAAATTGTTCCTCCCACCACATGTTCAGCACAGAAAATTCACCTATCAGTCCAGTTACTGCAGCGGATGTAAAAGGCAGCTAAACAGCTTCATCTCATTAGACAAAGGAAGTATTCATAACCAAGAGTTAAAGCAGAGCTTCTAGCGTCCATTTATAGAAACACCAAGAAACTTATGCAGCACCCAAGAAAATAACTCACCTAATCAGTGAAAACACTCATGAGATCATTTGAGGTATATTGTTGTAACATTGGGATGCCCACTTTTGCATTATCCACAAATTCCAAATTCGGCTCCTGCTTCACTCTGCTACCATTGGTACCGAAATACATTTTTCCATGGTTCAAGTTACTCGTTGGTGATCCAAATTCTTCTACTGCAAGACAGCTAGGAATGCAAGCCCCTTTATTGATGAATCCAAGATTTCTTAGTGGACCTTGATCAAGCATTTCACCTGACTTAGCACCATATGCAGCCTGGATATCAGCAAGGTTAGGAACAAGCCCTGGTAATTGTCCAGCAGATTTAAATGCTATGGCAGAGTTTTGAACATGCTGATTGGCTTTATTGTCAGCAGTTACCGTACAAGAGGATGCTGAAGGAGAAATGGAACCTGGAGCCGAGTAACCACTAAGAATACCTGTAGTCTTGATGTCAGCATCAGAGATTTGCCCCATATTCAACGAGGAATTATTTGACTGACTTGAGAGAAGACTATAATCAATGGTAGCACTCCTATTAAAACTGCCACTCTGATTTACAGAAGCAGGACTATTTCCAGCTGGAAAACTGGCTGATGAGCGAGAAGGGACCACAAGGCAAGATGGCTGGACATTAATCGAACGGTTGGGCTCAGATAGTGTTGACTGTTGCTGTGACTGTATGCACTGTTTTTGCTGCTGATGCAGTATGTCCATGAACATGTTACCATTTGGGGGATTCAACCCTCCAAGATTGCCACTGGGAGCCATGCCACCAAGGCTGTTAGGTGCCCAGACTCCATATCCTGTAAATGCACCATCAGCGTATATAAAGAATTGAGGGAAAATATTTTGAAAAATTGAATCATATTTCACTAATGACTGACCAAAAATCATACCATTTTCAGCAGGAATATACTTTGGTCCTTGTAAGGATGACTGTAGGAGAGCTGGCTGCTCCTTTGCTGTAACTAGGTTACCTGTAGGATGACCCAAAAGTTCAGCTTGCAGGGCCGCCAAGGTTTGTGGAGGAATTTGGCCAGAGGTAGCCAAAGCTTGGATGTCAAATCTTCCAAGAGAACCAAACTTCCCATTTGTTTCAACAGGAGCACAGAAAGCATTAGAAATTCCACCTTGCACTCCACTTAATCTTTTTAAATATAGTCTGAACTTCTGCAAATTGACTTCATGGTAAATCAAATCTATTGAATATTGATATAAAAAGTCACAAAAATACAGCTGAACTACTAAAATAACTCTGTTCCATAATATCAGACATATCATGTAAGAACTCTCAGTCAACTTCAATTACAAATTCACAATTCTGAGGGACATTGTAGAATTGTTTTTAACTCAATTGGTCACACCTACTTTTTTTTGCTTCTCTATCCATGTAAAAGACTATATCCATTGCGTATCAAACCAATCTAATAAAACTTGAATGCAACTACTTGTGTCACTATTCTCTAAAATAGCATCCTATTGTCTTCGGATTATCAACTGACCATGCTTTTGCACATATTGAGAAGAATATTTTTATTGTTACCCATGTTGATTTGTCAAACCATGAATTGGGTTGACACTGCAAGAACCTATCCTAGTAAGGGACTGAAAAATTAAGGGCTAAAGCTAGCACAAAAGGAGAAATCTGTTAACTTTTCCCAAGTTAGTGGAGTAGGTTAGGGGATTCATGCACATGATAGAAAATGATTGTGGGTGTATGTATAAGGTTTCTGGTATATCAAGGTTCACCACAAAGGTGGTACATCATACTTGCTACAGAAAGGGGATCCTCTTTTCATGAGGCAACCATGAATCAAAACATCTAACTACCAAAAAATACTTGCAGATGATTGCAGTGTGTTATAGATGATTGTCTTGATAAAAGCAAAAGTCGTTGTCTTGAGGCTTATAAAGGTGCTCCAAGACAGCCAGTAAGAAACATATGCATCTGTCCATATTGAAGTCATGGAGGTGAACAATGTTCACCTAATAATCAAGATTCACAAGGAGAACAACTCCTAAAGGACTATTATGAAAATAATTTTATGCTCACATAATCTTATTTCAGACACAAATTTATTTCCATCATATTTGCAGTAATTGCCTTTATTTCCCTTCCAGCTTTGCCTTTAAAATGCAAAATCTCAATTCTCTGGTCATCTTTTTGATCTTAAGTTTATACACTCCTGGGAATTATTCTCTCCTTCCTTTCATTTATTTAACATATCATCCAATCCTTGTTTATTCATTGATGATGATGATAATGATGATGACACAGAAAGAATAAGAAGTACAATGGTAGAAAAAGGACTAAAAGAATTATACCTGCAGATGACTTGCAACGTTTTCTCTTGTCAAACCAGGTACATTCATCAATTCAAGAATTCTCTTAGGTACAGCCTCTGACATTGCAGCAACAATATTTTAATTAGAGACACTAAATTGAAGGAAAAAAATTCACAAACTTATTTCAGAGATGGGCAAGATACATATAGCATCTCTCATTCATTCGTATCAAAATTATCATGAATTAATTAAAAGAAAGAAACTATAAAAATCATACTGTCAATCCCAAGCTGATTTACTGCACTGACAAATTGCTGATGCAGCTCTACAGACCATACTACACGAGGTTTCTTTGTCATGGAAGGATCATCATTATCCAGTTCACCATCATCTTCTTCTTTAGCACAGATCCTCTTTTTCTGAGCTTTCAATGCTGATTCTGGTCCTTCATTAACGGAAGAAGCATATTCAACTTCATCACTTCCTCTTTTATGAAGATCAGTGTCGTCAAAGCTGCCTGAATGTTCAAGCTCTTTATTTTCATTCCACTTCTTCCGAACAACATGCTGCCATATATTCTTAAGCTCCTCTTCACGAATAGGCTTAATCAAGTAATCACACGCTCCGTGTCTGATTCCCCTCATAACAGCACAAACTCGACCATCAGCAGACATCACTGGAGCATAAATCATCATGTTATTGTCAAGAAAAAAAAAATCAAGACTCTATATACAAAACAATTATAACAGAACTTACTGATAACAGGAAGATCCATTTCAAGTCCAATATATTCAAGAAGTTTATAGCCATCCATATCAGGCATATGAACATCACTTAGAACCACATCAAAACAGCCTTTCTTCTGCCGCAGAATGTTCAAAGCAACAGCAGCCTGAGAGCATGTTGTAACTGCAATCAATCAAACCAAAAAAAATACTTCATAATTCAACCCAAACCTGCAACAGCTTATATCACCAGATCTTTCAACAAACCAAACTAAGAAAACCAGCATAAATTCTTACTTCTTCTAGCAAATAAACCACAACCAATAACATAGGTAATTAATACTTCTGCTAGCAAATGTTAAACATAAACCGAACCAACAATTAAAAAATCTCCTTTAACTGACCCTTAAGCTCGCTAAAACAATTTTAAACACTCACACCATGTTTTTCTTAAAAACAGGCTAATTCAAGTAATTACACCACTATTAACACCATTTTTTGACGGCCAACAGAAACCAAGCTTGCATATTTTACTTCAAAAGTGATTTTCTACGCGTAATTTCATCACTCCAAACAAGTGCATAAGTACTAATTTCCACAAGAACTCCCAAATTAAAGCAAAAAAAGGAAAAGGAAAAGAAGGAAAACCAACCGTTATAGAGGCATCGGCGAAGCATCTGCTCTAGAATTTTCAAACAAGTAGTGTCATCGTCCACCACAAGAACTCTTAAACCAGCAGGAACCTGATTATGTGCTGCTACGTCAGCTTCAGAGCTGGAACCGTAGCTAACAGCACACGACTGTACTGCTCTCTGCAAATGAGCCATTTTTCAACGTCAAAACGAGCTGTTTTCACCGTAAGCAACTGAAATTCAGCATTTGCGGGAGTCAAATGTTCCAATTAAGGTCAAGTAAACTTAGATCTACGAATAACAAAAGAAAAAAAGAAAACCCTAGAATCTTGGATAGAACGGGGAAATTTAAAGATAATTATGAGAATTTGAAGGATCAAATCCGTTAGCAAAGTGAGTAAATTGCTCGCTCTGTTGCTAATTTTGAGGAAATGCGGATTTTTTTTTTTTTGAGCGAATTAAGAGTGTTGAATTATTGAGTGAGGCGAGGGAAAGCGTTATATAGTAGGCGAGAGCGAAGCCAAATAATGCAATTAAGTTGTCCTTACTGGTAATATTGAGTTTTTTCTAATGAGATAATAGGATAATTAAATATTTTTGCAGAGGGAATAGTTTAATTAATTAGTTAATTAATTAATTAAAAGGAAAAGATAGGAAAAGGAGGGAACAGAAAGTCGTGACATAATTGGAGGCGATATGAGGAATGAGATTGTGGATCCCACTAAAGGGTCAGCAGTTACATGCATGCGTTTTAGTGTCCATAAGCTTAGCCGCCCCGGCTCTGAATCAGTGTCAGCAAGTTGGTCTGGAGCTTCGGGAGCAAACGCTAATCGATTTCTAAGGTTATGGTGCATCCCTATGTCCCATACAGGCGAAACATGTTATAGGACATTTATGCAATAATTTTTATTTTATTAATTTTTTTGCAAATTAAAAATAATAATTAAAGAATTATAAATTATAAATTAAATAAATAAGAGTATGCGTCTCTCTCTCTCTCTCTCTCTCTCTCTCTCTCTCTCTCTTATATATGTGTGTGTGTGTGTGTGTGTGTACGGCAGCACAATCCTTGTCTTGCTCCCATGATATGGGTATTTTTGTCATGCAAGACGTTTCTTTTTTTGTATTTCTGTATGCTTATGCTTTATTTAAAGAGTTATCAATGTATTTTCGCACGGATAATTAAATTGGGTTATATTTTGGAAAAGAAAAGGGGAATCGGTCAATTCATTTTTTTCTTTCTCACTGACGTTGATAAAAACAATTTTAAAAATTGTAAGGATATATCACTCATTTCAATATGTCATTATTTAAAACAAAAATTTTTAATGTATCAAAAATTTATGTTACAGTTAATAACATTAAAAATACAAATTTTTATAAAAATTAATGTATGCGCAAAAAAAATAATTGTTCTATATTTTACATTATTTATTAATAATAATTATATTAATTTTTATTTTTATAAATTAATAACAATATATCATATTAATTTATATAAAAAAATATGTAACTTTAGCACCCAATAGATCCTTTAATTGATCTACTATTTTTTTTTTCCACATGATATATATAAGCACAACTGTAAAATTAAAAGCAAGAGACCAGGTATGGAAACGTCAATAAAAACATTGACAAAAAGGTGGAAGAAGCAAAGAAGAAATTAATGAATGAAAACAGATATGAATCCATTGAATTGAATGAGAACGTAATGTGTATGCATGCTTGTGTCATATGTATTTATGCATATTTATTAATAATTGATTACAGTATGTGATATGTAAGTATGCATGTCTATTAATAATTGATGACAGTAATGAGGTAGCTTCATCTGCGAGAGATGATTGCCAAATGGGGGCAACAAACATTAATTCCTCACACCCACAGGAATCTGTTAACACGACAACATCAGTACAGATAGTTGCCTCACATTGCTTAAATATTTGTGAATCAAAAATTAATGGGAGTGAGGAAGAAAGGAAACGATATTGAAAATTTATGTCATTCTGTTGTCTTGTAATTGACTTACGGGGAAAATTTTTTGTTTTTTATTTAATTTATTTGATGTCGTTTTATTATTATAGAAAATTTTACCAAAATATTAATTCTTTTTAAAACACCCACTCAGCCACCCTTTCATATTTAATAAAAATATAAAAATTAGTATTCACTTTCGTTTAAATCTTCTTGATTTATGAAAATTTTTTAGTATATGTATTCTTTTATGACCGTATGGTCAATGTTTATATTTCATTATATTTTTATTTATTAACTATTAATTACAAACATTAATTTACTTAAATAAAAACATATTTACAAGTAATTAATTGGAACATTACTTCAAGAATCCATACAATAGAGACCTTAATTTAATAGAGCTTCGATGGATCCATAGAAGAAAATAAAATTGCAATAAATTAACAAGCTTTTGAGCTCAGAGATGATTGGAAAAATGTAAGCAAAAATAATCAATTTCTCTGCATTTCCATAGACGTGTAATAATTAATAAACCTGTAAATAAATGAGAAATTTATGGAGATATAGCTTGAAAGGATGGCTATCATACCATTATTACACAAGTTCGAATTTTATCTGCAAAATTATTGATGGAGAAGCAGAGACTTTGGGTGTATTACCAAACTGTTCTATATATATAATCTAATATGTGGTCCTAATATTTATGAAACATAATAATTATGAAACTTTTGCATTCAATTTTTGTTTTTCTTGTTGCCAATTCTTAATGAGGTTCAATCAATTAAAAAAAATAAAAAAAAATAAGAGGGGAGATTTGTTGATCTTTTGAATGATATTTAGACTAGCAATTTCGTGTGTCAATTTACAATTTAAATATTAAACTTGTGAATTCTTATTCCTAACTTATTGTATAATAATAAAAACATAAATTTAACACATTATTATAACTATCGTCCATATAGCATAGGATTTTTAATTGAGTAATAGAAGGCAAAGTTATTGTGAGAATATAATTTTTTCGGTTATTTTTTAATTAGCATGACGCATTAATATTAAATTAAAAACAATTACGTAGAAAAAGTCGCATCAAATTATGCATTTATAAAAGGCTTGGCTTACAAACTCAAATGTTCAACTGTTCATTTTTTATTTTTTATTTTGCCCTATTAGTAAATTGTACCTATAATAGAAAACTTGACGCTACTTTATATCTTTATCTCATTTTCTCTTGTTTTCTGCCACTTTCTCTTGTACCAAACACGATTTAATCTCAAATAATAGAAAATTTATGATAATTCAGTAATCATAATTATATAGGATAAAATATTTGACTTATTAAATATTTATACTTTTACAAATATGAATATGATTTATTCATTTATAACAAATAAATTATTGGTTTTATTAAAATAACTAAAACACCCTTTAGTGTTAGATTATGTATTGTCAAAATTTAATAATAATAATAATAATTTTATCATTTTGATGGAGTTAAGTCACTAAACAAGTGACCTATTTTTTACAAATAGATTAATAATATTATTTTTTATAAAAATAAAAAATCCCAGAGACCCAAATATTGTTATTCCATACATAAATATAACGAAGTTTTTATATAACATTTATATTATAGTTTGAAATTATTAATTTTTATTACTATTTGACATAGTCCTCAAAATCACTATCTCAATAACCAATCAAATTTAATTATTAAGATAGAAGTAAAATATTAATCTCGAATATTTAATATTATTTTTTAAAATATTTTATCATATTAAAAATTTATTTAATACTAAAATAATTTTTGTGGTGAACATCAAATGAGACTTGGAAAAGTTGGCTGCAAAGTGAGACTGAATTTTTATTTTAGGTGGGGTTAGTTGAGCAATTATACATCCAAACTTTGACACTTTTTCTTGTCTATTCATTTCTATGGATGCTTGAAAATGATACCATCCCATATCTATACTTTTCTACCTCAACAATTTTGGAAAATTTTATCTTTTTCGCAATTATTGAACCAGAGAGAATTTCGAAAGCAAGGAAAAGTTAAAAAAGGTCAACAAGCAACACATAATTGAGAGATGAAATAAACAAAACGTGTAAAATTAAAGAGCACTGTACAAATAGACCATTGGAACCTTTTCAAAAGTACTGAGCAAGTAGGGTTTGTGAAGTAACAAAAAGGGTTAATTTGGCATATTTATGAAATCAAAGATTTGTTTTAACTCTGCAATATTTTATTTATTGAAGTCAGCTATACAGAAGTGTATTACTAAGTATTAATTTTACAAATTATTATTTCTTTTTTCTTGAAATTTTGGCCGGGCTAGCCCACAAAAATGCTCCACCCCACCCGGGTTAAAAGTGTTATTTACTCGACTCAACAATTGTAAAGGTTATTAAAGGAGTACGTAACTAATGTAATTTAATTATAACTATTTTTCAGTTGAGACTGATTTATTTAAATAGGACAGTTTTTATCCTACTTTTAAATTGTTTTAAAAAAATTTATCATTGTTAATTTATTTTTAAATTTAGTTCAGTTATTGCGCAGACTGAGTTTATTCATCACTGTATAAAAAATATGTATATTTTATATCATTATTTATTTTTTATCTACAATAATCTTTAATTAAACATTTAAAATACGAAAGAAAACTCAGCTCTAATTCACCTATGACTCGGAGGCTGGGGGTTCAAATTTGCACAGTAAAAAGTCGATCCTATGTGAGGAATAAATGGGCTGGAAAATATGAACACTGAGTTAGAGTTGAACCCAAATTCGTGCCCGGTTTGATCCATTAGCATTTTATATGGTCATGCCAGTCTTTGATGTCTTTTTCGTGTGATAATTGAACTTTTGTAAACAAGTCTCAAATATTTTCAATTTTAATAGATAAATAAGATTTTTTTTAAGAAAACAAATACATAATTCCCTCTTATTTTATAAAATTTTAATTTAAGCAAATATAAGTTAATTTAAATGACATAACAGTAAACATTAAGAAAAAGGTGTTTACTTCTTTATTTTTTTTGAAAAATGAAAAAAAAAATGTTTTGTAACATGAAAGAAGTATTTTCTTTTATATCAAATTATTTTTTAACCTTCAATAAATTTTTTATTCCTTAATTTAAAAAAATTGTTGTTAACCTTATGCTGTGGTCACAATTATATAAAATATGATTATTGAAAGAAAAATAAAGTCCCTTCTATGAGTTTGAAGATAAGGTCAGAACTCAGCAGCCTTCAATTTTTCTGTACTTCATGTACCATATTCTCTCTAATTGCTATGCTGAAGCAGCTAGGTTTTGGAAGATGGCTATATTATCCTCAGCAGCTACGTAACCAATGTTCTTGAACTTGAAAAGCACCTCTTAGAAGTGCTTTTACTGTTAACAACTTCATCATTGATAAAGTTTTGAAGCTCAGCAACTATGGAAGCATTCGTTGCCGGGCGAGGAGGAGAGTTAGATATGAAGATGAAGAAGACTACGGGCATAATTGGAATTATATACTCAGTTTGCAAGAGAAGAGGACGTGGAAGTGCTCGTTTTCAAGGTGCCTTCTCATTTTTATTCTACATTCCCTTATACATATTAGTTTAATGTAATTTTATTTTATTTTTAAACTAAAAAATATATTTTCATTAACATACATATTTCAGAGATTCTCTTCAAGCTTGAGCCATGTTACTTCCCCCGATCTATCGAAAAGTGATGTTCCATCAAGGGCAGTGATCAAGTCAATCGACAGAATCAAGGGACCTTTTGATCCTTCCAATATTCAACACATTAAGAAAGATCTGAAATGGGAATCGTTTAAGACTTACATATCAAATATTAAATTTATATTCTTGTAATTTTACCACTAATTATTATCAATAAGTGTTCTTTTTACATCTCACAGTTTTTAAAATTTTTTTGGTAATTATTTATTAATAATTTATGATTAAGATTTGTTATTTTTACGTTTTTATTTACTAAATTCATATCATAAACTTAAATTTTGTTCAAAAAAAGTGATATTTAGAGAGATTTTTCAATCCAATTCTTCAAGTCATATGTAAATGCGTATGCAGCATACTGCCTTTTTTTTATGGTATAATGGAAATTAGAATATCTCCTTTTATTCTTATACCTGAACTGTTTGAATGAAATCATATAACGCCACTCATTGATAATTTACTAACAATTTTATTTTATGGAGTAAATTATATACAATTTAAACTTTTCTATGTTTGAAAATCTCTTTGTATAAATTGAGATTTAATAAAAAAATATTTTATAATAATTAAATTAATGTCTATCTATTTTTCTTTTCATAATTTTCTCGCATCTATATTAAATTACTCTTATAAATGAAACGTGATAAAATAACATTTTTTGAGATAAAAAATATTTAAAATACTTACTTAAAATAGAAATAAGAAAAGAAAAAGGAAACAATGGCCAGTTTTTAATTTTAATTTTTCTGACGATCACTTTTCAAGTCATTTGACATTGGCGCCGGCGGGATTACAGTTGCTCTGATCTCTCAGTCTCAGTCTCTTTGCTTCTCTGAATCTTAACCTCTCTTTCTCACTCTATTTGGATTTTGAAACCTAGAATCCGAAAATGAATAATGGCGAAAGATGAAAAGAAGAAAAAAACGAGGAAACTGGAATGTATGAAGAAGAAGATTAATAAAGGCTCGTCCAGTTTCCGGGATGCTCTTGTCGTATGATCTTCTAAATACTCCGTGACAAACAATGATCAAATATCACTTCTTCTTTTTTTTTTTTTCTTTTCAAACGAAAGATGGAAAAGACATATATTGTTGTAGTACCTTCTACTTTTAGAAATGGGAAGTTATACATTGCTTTGTTTATTTTTTTTTTACTATCAAGAAATGGTTCAATTTTGCTCACTGAGAGATTTTAAAGGCTTAAAAAAATTTTGTACTAGAACTCGATTCTTTAATTGTTGAGGAAGATCAAAATTGAAATTTCTTTGATGACAGATAGTTAATATTCAAAATTAGTCGATGAAACAACAGCGTTGTGTTTGGTATATTAAGCCTCTGTTGAAAAACAAAAACTTTTCAAGAAAACTATGGGAGATTTGGAAACACTAGCTTGAGAAATAATCACTTGTGGGCTAAAATCAGTTTAATTTCTTATCCTTCAAGTTGTTGTTCAGGTTACACGTGCCTACTACTAGGGACTTAGTTGTCAGAAACAAGTAAAATATATTTTAATGTATTATTTAATAAAAGTACAAATATTCTATTAAGCCATGAAAAAGAAATTATAAAAAAAGGTAATATTAAAAGTAAAGTGTAGCGTACGACTGTGATGAATGTTCGTTTCAGTTAGTGTCAGAGAAGAAGAAGAGACTGCAGATTGAGATGACGAGATCGACAAGCAAAGAGCTCATGCCCTTTTCGATTCCCTTCGCTCTGCTTATGCTGCGATTCCCACCACTCTCAAGATCTCTTTCTTGTGATCTCCTCCATCTTTCAAAACAAACACACTCACACGCCTTTCATCTTTCGAAAATCGACATTCTAATAGAGAATTTTCCATTTTCTTTTCTTGAATGTTGGTGCCGATCATAGAAAATACGTGGGTTTCTTGTTATTTACAGCCGTAATTCAGGTGCTTTGGTTTTCTAGTATTATTTTGATTTGTTTCCAACTGAGGATCTGCTGTTTTTGTTTAACAGTAATGGATAATAGAGAGTTGCTTTTTTGTTTAGACTAAACCTACATTAATATATCGTCTGTTTTTTAGTGTGTCAATAATGGCGATTATGCTTTAGAACCAACGATTTTAGTCTTCAAACTGTAATGTTCGTTTGTGATTCCGAGTCATTTGTATACTTCAGATAAAAAAAGGTTTGAATTTTATGCCTGGAATTCCTCTGGTTGGGTAGAAGAGTTATGGAGAAATGCTTCCCTATCAACATGCTGCGCAATTGTATCAACTGAGATCGTACTTTATTTACTTTTCTAGTAGCGAAAATTCTTCGCATTGATTGGAATATCAGAAGTAGATAAATAGATTGAAGCAATGCATTATTTCTGCTTCTGGTGCCGGGTAATTTTCTACTTTTTTTTAATAGGCAGCTAATGATAACCAATCACCCACACACCTATATTTAACGGCTGGTAATTCCAGTCCATAGTGGTTGTTTATTAAAAGTCACGACATCTCATTTACAAACATACAGAACTAAATTTTTAATGTTTAATATATATGACTGTGGTGGGTAAAATTCGATAGTTTTGATTTTTGCCTCGATGATTGATGTTTTATTTATCCAACACAAACCCTAGTCTACTCTATAGATAGAGAGTTTTCCTCTCTTCGGACACGTGCTCTCAAAAACTGCAATTTATTTCTTTTTTTAAATTCCCTTGTGCAAACTGTTTATCCAGTTCTGACATACTGTCATTTTTTGTTCTTGCTTATGTCAGGTGGTATACATGGCCGTTGTTGGTTCCTTCCCCTTCAACTCTTTTCTTTCAGGGGTACTTTTCTGCATTGGGACAACGGACCTTACTGGTAAGCATCCTATGTTATGACAATTTGGGTGGACAAAATCTTGGTTTTCATGTTGAGAGATATATGGAGATTAAGTCCCAAATTGACTTGGTTTGTCTTCGCATCCAAGTGAACAAAGATGATAACGAATTTAAGGCAAACTTTTATTCTCTGCATTCTGTCTTATGATCCATCAACTGCTGACACTAGTTTCCAAAAGAAATTTAAATTGAGCCATGAGCATTCTAACTTCATCAGATGTCCGGAAAAAAAAAAATTGCATTTTGTTAACAAAGTGCAGTTCCAATATTTCATATATTGTTTTCTTAATTTGATGGCATTCATTTATCAGTCAAGTAGATATTTTGTTCATCAAATTTGCTGGATTTAGCACCGGAGCGTGCTTTGGCAGACTTTGTTCTCTGCAACTTTTTGCTCCATTCGGTGATTATGAATTTCCTTGGATAAGTTTGGCCAATTGGGTTGTCTGAATTTATGTTTCTTGTTTTATCTGTTTTGAGCCCAAAGAATACTCTTCGCTTTTATACATGTTTTACTACTGTTAGAAGAATTGGTGCATCAAATTTGATGATGAATTGTGTTGTTTTCCAAAACTTTTCTAAACGAATGTTCTAAAATTTATCATCTCTGCTTTGGAAAGTTTATATAAATAACTAAAATGATCAAAAAGATACCTAATTGTATCAACATTTTGTATAATATTTCATTATTTCTCTGTTCATCAATATTTGATAACTAAATTAATGACGAATGATTTAAAAGTGATTAGAAGATGTATCACTTATCTTTTTCGGTTCATCTGACTCTTTCGTTTTTATTCTTTAATTTTTTTTTTTTGTTCCAATAAGCAATTTTTTCTTGCAGTTTTTTGTGAGTTAAAAATTATACGAAAAGACAAAAACTTCATCTCAAGGATTGGAAATTGTTGCAGAAAAGTAAGGGAAAGTGTCGTTGAATTGTTGGCTACATAAAGGCAAAGGAGAATTTGCTGGTGCTGGGTATTTGGGTACAATCAATGGCAGTGAAACTATGAAAACCACGTCGTTTCCGAAATTCTAATTAATAATGCGGTACTTTCTTCCGTTTCATTTCCCCAGTGAGAGGGAGGAAGGCATTTGGGATCTTTCGAACTTTTTCGATGTGAAAGGGATCACGGAATGACGCTGGGAATGGGGATACCCTTTCCCTCCATATCAAATTATCGTCCCAACAGATCGGTGATGTGGCAACTCTGTGGTTGCATGTTGTTTTGTAGAGGTATTTTCTTTATAGATTTGTTTGGACACGTGTCGCCCACTACACCGACCTGGATTTTACGCTTATTTCTTTTGCCTTCGTATGCCCACTGAATTACGACATTGCCACTGCCTATTTGCGGCTAAACTAGCCTTTGTCTGACCAAATTTATGAGTGGCCAAACGGATATTGATGAGGCAAATGCTAATGTTTAACAATAATTTTATTAAGATTTTTATCTTAGCCTACTGAGTCAAAATTTTTCACTTAATAAACAATAAAATTATCACTCCAAATTTTTCCTCTCAAAAAATAATTTAAAAAATGTAATAAGTAAAATGACATGTATTATTAAATAATAAGTTTTTATAATTTCCAAATTTTATTAATACTCTTTAAAACAATAATAGCATTTTGCTTTAACAAATCAATCAATAAATTTTAATATATTGGTTGTCCATTATTTTTTTTGTTTAATTAATGATTTTAAAAGTTAATTTGGAATACTAGAATAGTTTATGATCTTGTAATTTTATACAAATCACTTTAATCACGTAATTAATATTTATGTACTGTTAGTCCGATTAAGAAAAAAGAATGTTTGGTTTCATAGATTTATTAATTTTAATAATTTTAAAAATACTTGTTAAACTTTTAATTTGTTAATCCAATATATTAAAAAAATAATACAGAGTTGTAAAAATTATTTTATTAATAATTTGGGACTTGAATGAGTTAATAATAAGTCAAATGTTAATAATTTAGATGTCATTTTTTAAAATTAATAACTATTTTAAATAAAATGTAAAAATTTAAATTTTAAGTTGAAAAAGGAATTTAATTTTTCAAAGAAATAAAATAAAATAATCATTTTAAACTGTAAAACAAGAACCATAAAACCGTGTAAATCTTATTAATTTTTTAGTGGTTCTAATATTTAGAGAAAAAACTTCAATTAACTAATTGATTGAGACTATGTTGGCCTAAAGATTGTAATTAATGTGGGTATCTTCCATTGGACGGCAGATAAAGATGGTGACAAAGTGATTAGATATTTATCAATTATTTAAAGAGAGAAAATATCTCTCAACCAGGTGTATGATAATCGCGGCAGGTTGGCTGTCTTATTGTATTAAAAATAATAAGCGCGGATAAAAAAAAAAATTAATATAATTAATAAAAATAAATAATATAAATTAAATAATAATTAATGCTATTAAATTTGATGAATTTATATTTTATAATTTATAAAAAAATTTATCACTAGTATTAATATTATCTCAAATAAAATTTTATTATTATTTTTATATTCTTTGAGTAAAATATAAACAAACTCAAATGGTTTAAAAGTTATTAGTTTCTTTCATAGAATAATACTAAAATATTATAAGAATTAAAATTTATCAAAACTTTTTCTTAAATTTTAAGGTTTGCTAAATAATTTCTTTTATTACAAGACTTAGTAGGTGAAAACACTTAAATTGTTGTTATTGTTAATAATAATATCTATTTAAATAAAAATAAATTCAAATAATTTCAATTAATTAAAAGAATTTTGTATATAATTTTTTTGTATTTTTTTATATATTCAAAAAATTCTACAATTTTGAAAATTTTGAATCATTTGATCAAGAAAAATTATAAATAGAAAGTAAATATTAATTGTTATTTTTTTAAATGACTGTATTAGTCAAAACTATTTAGTTCAATTACTAATATCTTTTGGGGTAAAGTCAATAATTTTGGAGAAAATATGAGTGAGGACGATCCAATTGACTAATAAGATTATTCAACAAAATTGTATTATATATTTTAGATTTGTTTATTAATATATTCATTGCAATTAGCAATTTTATTATATATGTTTGCTCTGGGGCGGGGTTGGGGACATATAATTGGATGGGTTCATAAACACCGTACAGGGGTCCAATTTTATTCATAAATTAAAAAGATTCGTATCTCAATTTTCACTTGTCCGACATTATTAATAATTTAATAATAATATAAAGATTTTATCTTATATTTTATGTAATAAAATTTATATTATAAAAAATTTGAAAATTAAGAAGTTACTACCATATTCTCTACTATTATACTTAATTAATAATATCATTAGTAATTAAGTATTTTAATTTTTTTTAAAAAAATATTTTAATCACAAATTAAAAAAAATAACTAACTTGATTTCGGCTGCTATTACGATATACGACAGAAGGTGTCACCTCGGCGTTGGTGAAAATGAGGACGAGATACCCAATCCAATTTTATGATATTGATGGCATAGTCGTAATTTAGCAATCAAATGGGAGCATTTTCATTGGACACATACGGACACGACAAATATCTTCCGGGGAACGAACGAAAGCAGCAAAATCTACCAACCATCCACTTCCATTTTGCCCGCACAAGCACACGAAGAAACCATACACAGTATCATTATCATGTCCAGCAAAAAAGAAGAAGAAGAAGAAGAGGAGACTCAAAGCTCAGGCAAGAGACAAAAATGCAATAGATTCGAAGGACAGGAAGAAGACGTTGAGCTTCCGTTAGGGCCAGGGATGTTCTTTTTCCCGACGACACCTACGTCTTTTGTTGTTTCCGATGCTCTCGAGCCTGATTTTCCTATCATTTATGTTAACAAAGTCTTCGAGTTCTTTACAGGTTATCGCGGCGACGAGGTCCTCGGTCGAAACTGGTCAGAAGCTAATTTAGCTGTTTTAATTAATTTGTTTTTGTCCTTGAATGTTTGAGTTAAGTGATGAGACGGAATTAAGTATTTTTTATGTGATTGTGGTTGATTGACGTAACTTTTTGGTTGCGGAGAAAAAGTGAGTCGATTGAGTGGAAGACGAATTAGGATTTGTTTGAATGGTTATGACGACTAATTAGTTTTGCTATTTGATTGTTTGGAAAGAGCGAGGAAAGAGTGGACAATGGAATTCGGAGTTTTTGACATATTATTTTGATGGTGACTAAGTTCTCGGTTGAAAATAATGAGGATTTTCGTTTTGGTTTTTGAATTTTGGAATAGCTTTTTCTTTGCTATTGCTTGCTCTGTTTAATGATGAGTAAATTCGAGTTTTTGATGGTTGGATCTATTTAGTTAGTTGCATAGGAGCTTTAATGCTTTTGCTGTTGATGTGTGTGCAAGAAATCTGCAAAATTTTACTTTGAATGTATTGTATTTCTGACTCTACAATTTCATGTTGGTCATCTATATAGAAGTAGAACCCTTTCAAGGTTAGTGTTTGAAATTGATTTAACATTTCATGATCTTGGCTATCAATATTGATCAAATGCATGGTTATTTCTTTAAAAGATTGAAGAGCTTTATGATGCTTAAAATACCCCAAATAATAATAATTGTGCATATCATGGTCCTTGTCAAACTGACAAGACCAGGATGATTCACAGTGCAGTCAAACCAACTCACAAAATTGGAGTTTCTACTCCCAAGCTTATAGCTACGTGTTTCATGACTAAACAGCAGGTTAGCTTGCGTGTAGTTAAAAATATTTGTTCAACCTGTGGTGTGGCTTAAAAAATATGAAAGACCTCTTCAGGACTAATAGTTTAGATGAATATCACCTATGTTATATACTTTTCCATCTCAACCACTCAAAGACCATTTTTCAGGTTTTTACCCTGGCTTAGAGGCTGTGGCCCATTTATTGTACCAAAAGGAAAGAAAAAAGTCTTAATAACTGCGTGTGACTGGTGAAAGTTTTCTTTTTGATATGCAAAAAATCCAGTTCTCGAGAGTCACCGAATGGAATGGAGATTATGTTAAATCTGATTTCTGTAAATTGAGAGCTAGCTCCGTTGTTAACTTAATTGATCAAACTGAGGCAGTACAGAATGAAGTTTTTGATGGCTATAGTAGGATAAGTAGACTTTTTTTGTGTCACTAGGGTTGCAAACTTCTAATGTTCACATTCAATGAAAGAAACTTGCTGTGGAGATTTCTTATTCTGCTCACCATTCTCTCTGCTATTGTTTACGTCATTTCTCTCTGTGTGAACTGTTATGGATACTCTTGTTTCCTATTCTCTTGAAGTATGCATTTTCCTCTTAAAGTTTATTCAAGGCAATATAAGTGTGCTTTTCTGAGATAAATTTTCTTATCTATGCACGGCATCATTAATTTATGGAATCTCTCTATGGCAGTTTGGATAGTGCTAAGTTGGACCGCCTATCCTCTGTGCTCTCTTGTATATACGGCCTCCCTTCTTTTTGCTTCCCCTCTGCCTTTCGGTTTTCCAACAAAACCTATTATTTTTGTTTTCAAAACTTTAAATCCTTAACTAAAATAAAAAAAATGATAAAATACAGAATCTTTTAGGACTTGCGGTACTCAAAGATATCTTTTGCAGCACTCAAGATATTTTTTGCAGCTTTTCCTTCTGAGATATCATCTAATTGCTTTATTTTTTCTTCTTGTATTTGGAATCAAAATGATATTAACTTTTTTCAATTAGAGGCTGTAGTTTGTTAAAGCCTATTTATTGGTGAATGATTATAGCTTATCTGCATTTCTGTTGATTTATTGTTGTCTGGTAATCTTATGTTGCTAAAAATACTCATTGATCTCTCTATGATTTTTTTTTCTAGTCGGTTCTTACAATATCGGGATCCCCATGCTCAAAGACGGCACCCTTTAGTAGATCCTGTTGTTGTTTCCGAGATCAGAAGATGTCTTGAGGAAGGCATTGAATTCCAAGGTGAGCTATTAAACTTTCGGAAGGATGGTACTCCACTAGTGAACAGGATAAGACTTGCACCTATTCACGATGATGAGGGAACTGTAACACACATAATTGGTATTCAAGTCTTTTCTGAAGCAAAGATAGATCTTAATCATGTGTCTTATCCGGTGTTTAAAGAGACCTATGATCAACAGTATGATGAGTCAGAACAATATTCTCTGTGCGGACAATCGCCATTCATTCGGCATCAAGAAATGT
>JAWDEX010000012.1:846695-863139 GCA_035221805.1 Trichilia hirta
AGATTAGCCCTCTTCTATAAACATTTCTCAAGCCCTGCCTCCCGGGTAGATAAATACTCAACACTCATAATTCGTCTCTCTTTTTAACTTGGCCTTAGATAATCTACTGACTTGAGCATCGGAGTTTATTCATCGATAATCCGACTTCACTCTTATCTTATTTTTTTTTATTTTAGATAATTGCTAAGAGCTCTTGTTAGGAGCTGAGCACCGTTCTATATGGCCTCTGCATCAATCACAACAGAAAAATCTGTGAGGTGCGCTAAATTTTTCGCTCTTAAAAAATTTAGGCATTAACAGTATCAACTGTAAATCTAAGATAGAACTTTATTTATTTTTTTACTTGTGAAAAATTTTCACTTTCATTGATTGGTTTTTCAGAAATATCAACTGTAAATCTGAGATAGAACTTTATTTATTTTTCTACTTGTAAAAAGTCTTCACTTTCATTGATTGGTTTTTCAGAAGTAGACAAAGAGATTGAAGCAATGCATTATTTTTTCTTCTGGTGCTATGTAATTTTCTTCTTGTAGGTGAAGGTTTGGCAGTATATTGAAATAGAGCTGCTAGTTGGTATATAAGTTATCGATTATGATTATTGATGCTTGAATTTCTTCGATAAAAACTTTTTGCTTAATGTGTTGAAAATCTTGCAAATTGCAATCAAGTTCAATGAAGCCATTCTCTTCCCTCTTCCCGGTGAGGCCAGACCAATAACCCGTTTGACTGTCTGAGAAGGAAAAAGTGACTGTTGTGTTTCTACTTAATTTGAAAGCACAATAGTCGAAAGTGCTTGGTAAGCATAATGCCAACCAATAACCCACACACCTATATTTAACTGCTAGTGATTGCAGTCCATATTGGGTTGTGTATTAAAAACCACATCTCATTTACAAACGTCTAATCTATATGGCTGTGGTAGGTTATATTCGATAGTTTTGTTTTTTGCTCGATGATTGATGATTTACTTATCCAATAGAACCCCTAGCCTGCTCTATAGACAGAGAGGTTTCCTCTCTTCAGACGCAGTCTCTTAAATCTAGAGGAGAGACCAGAGATGACAGAGGAAGGCACTCAGTGCCAAAAATATACAGTAGTCAGGACACTTCAGCCAAAAATTCACTGGGGACAGAAGCTAACCACGATCCTCCTTTTGCCTGGTCTTAGAAATCTATTAATGCTGAGAGGAAACCCAACCCGATTTGGCTTTAATTAAGCAATTTCAGCAATCCAAGGACGCTATAAAAACTCCTAATCCTTTTTTCTTTTTTTAAATTCCCTTGTGCAATTGTTCATCCAGTTCGCATATTTCATTCTTTGTTCTTGCTTATGGTAGGTGGTATACATTGCCATTGTTGGTTCCTTCCCCTTCAAACTCTTTTCTTTCGGGGGTACTTTCTTGTATTGGTACAGCAGTTCTTGCTGGTAAGTAGACTATGTTATGACAATTTGGGTGGACAAAATCTTGGTTATCATTTTGTTAGGCCCTAGTCAAAGCTACACAAATTCAGATGATATTCTGCATATAGTGAGAATAAACCAATTGAGTTTTTTGTGTTTGAAATAGTGTTCCCCCCTTTTATTCATGTCAGAAAGGATTTAAATATACTGAAAGTAATAAACTCTTCCTATTACTCTGGTCACATAACTGAGAAATAGGATAACAAAACAAATAATCAAAACAACTATGGCGACAACACTTAGTCTTATTCTTAAGCAAGCTTCTGTGATGACTTAATCAACTCTGTAGACCAAGTCTTATTCTTCTCCTGCACGTGACATGTATGACTATAATGCATGGCCTCTCTATGTGAAATATTTGGTATTCCTAACTGGCACCCTTTGAGATCTTCGTAGCCTATCAATACCCTCCCCTTCTGCGGCAACCTTGTCCTTAATAAGGTTGACATTGATGAATTTTATCTTGTATTTCTTGAGAACTTTCCCATGTGGCATCCTTTGCTGGAAAATTCTTCCACTTAATCAAGCTTTGTTCCACAAATTTTGATCCCTTCCTAATCCAACGCGTATCTAACGCTGTTTTTTGCTCCAGGAGGATGTCACCATCTTCGTCCATTGGAGGCAACTCTGTGCTGGCAATAACAGTTTCGCCCAACCTTTTTTTTTAAGAGGGATATGTGAAATACAGGATGGATGCGAGAACCATACGGTAATTTGAGTTTGTAGGCAACAGGACCGATTTTCTCTTCGATCTGATATGGCCCATAAAATCGATTGGCAAGCTTCTGATATACTCTCCTGAAAGTAGATTACTGGCTATATGGATGGGGCTTTAGAAAGACATAATCACCCACCTGCAGCTCAATGTCTCGACGTTTGGCATCTGTAAATTGCTTCATGCGATTATTGGCGGCATGTAAATTGACTTTGAGCTGCCGTAGCAATGTATCTCGAGAGGCTAGATTGTGATTGACTTCATTAACTAGATATTGGGCCTCTTGATAATGGGGACTTGTTGGTAGAAGTCTTCCATATAACGCTTGGAAGGGAGACATTCCAATGGATGCATGAAAAGTTGTATAATACCAAAATTCCGCCCAGGGAAGGAAAGAGTACCATTTTCGAGGCTGTTGGGAAGCAAAACAGCGAAGATATTACTCAATACAGTGATTGACAACTTCAGTTTGGCCGTCAGTTTGTGGATGATAAGTGGAACTCATTTTCAGCTGAGTGCCTAACATTTTAAAGAATTCTTGCCAGAAATGGCTGATAAAAATAGGATCCCGATCATTGATGATTGTTTGGGGCATTTCATGTAATTTTACAATGCCTTCAACAAATTTTTCGGCAACAATCTTAGCTGTATATGGATGTGCAAGTGCTATAAATTGTGCTGATTTACTCGGCCTGTCAACAACAACCATTATTGAGTTTTTTCCATGTGAAGAGGGCAATCCATCAATAAAATCAAGAGTGATGTCATCCCAAACCTGACTCGAAAGTGGAAGTGGTTGGAGAAGCCCGGTTGGTGACAAAGTTTCACTCTTTGCCCGCTGACAAATATCACAAGAGGCCACATAAGTCTTTACTGTACGGAACACAGAAGGCCAATAGAACTGCTGAGCAAGCCTTTTGTATGTTCTTAATACTCCGGAATGCCCACCGATTTTTGAATCATGGAAATCTTGAAGAAGCTGTTGAATAATTGATGAATGAGGCACAACGACTCAATTTTTGTGGCAGATCAAACCATTGTGGCGGCTGTATGGATTGCCTGGATTATCATCAGCTAGTTTTGCAATTTTCTGCGTATAAGAATGATTGATTGCTTTAGCTTTGATGGCATCCCAAATAGGCGTTTGAGGAACGAACAGTGCTTCTAGGCTAGGACTTCTAGCTACTCGAGATAAGGAATCCGCTGTACTGTTTTCTCGTCTGGGCTTGTATCTAATTTTGATATCATATCCCAATAGTTTTGATATCCACTTTTGCTGCTCTGGAGTTGTTATTTGTTGCTCCAACAAATGTTTAAGGCTGCGTTGGTCAGTATATATGTAAAATTTTTGGCCCAACAAATAAGGTCGCCATCTTTGTATGGCATGGATGATTGTCAGAATTTCCTTGGCATATACTGACCAAGATTATTTGTTGATGCCTAAAGCTTGACTCATAAATGCAATTGGCTTCCTCTGTTGAGTCAAAATTGCTCCTATCCCCTCTCCTGAGGCTTCAGCTTCAATTATGAATGGCTCATTAAAATTTGGCATTGCAAGCATTGGAGTAGTGGTCATCGCTTTTATGAGTTCTTGAAAGGCTTCTTCTGCTTTCTTTGGCCAACCAAACTTTCCCTTTTTTAACAAGTTGGTGAGAGGATGTACTATGATGCCATAGTTTCGTATAAATCTTCTGTAGTAACCTGTGAGGCCTAAAGAACCATGCAACTCAGAAACATTAGTAGGTTTAGGCCAATTGAGTATAGATTGGATTTTCTTCTTATCAATTTTAACCCTATGGGGGGTTACAATATGTCCCAAATACTCAAGTTCTTGTAGATCGAAGGCACATTTACTAATTTTAACAAAAAATTAATGCTGCCTTAATATTTCAAAAGTTGTGCTAACATGTTCAAGATGCATGCTCCAATTGGGGCTATATATTAAAATGTCATCAAAAAATACCAAAATAAATTTGTCAAGATGTAGGCGGAAGATAGCATTCATAATGGCTTGAAAAGTAGATGATGCATTGCATAGGCCAAATGGCATGACTAAATATTCATAATGATCATTATGGGTACGAAAAGCAGTTTTAAGAATATTTGGAGGATGGATTCGTGCCTAATAGTAGCCTGTCCGTAAATCAAGTTTAGTGAAATAGTTAGCTCCATGGAGCTCATCAAGCATATTATCATCTGTAGGAATTGGAAATCTATCTTTGATAGTGACAGCATTAAGCGCTCTATAATCAGTGCAAAAATGCCACGACCCATCTTTTTTCTTAACTAATAAAATAGGAGATGAAAATGGAATGGTACTAGATCGAATAAGCCCTATTTGTAACATGACCCTTCCTTTAAATTAATATGATGGTCCACTTCTCTAGAAGAAGTTACGTTGGTTCTTGAAATAATCTTGATATTGCTTCAGTAATTATTGCATGTCTGGATAAGTGTTCGGTAATATTTTCTCGGCCTTGGTTTGGAAGCAAATGGCGAACATCGACCCCCCTTGTCGTACATCTTTAGAAATAGTTCGTATGGAAGCCAATTGAATACTGTGGAAGTCAATTCCTTACAATTGTTGACTTTGATTGTTCCATTGGAATTCCATTGTGAGTTGTTTCCAGTTACACACCACCGTTCCAAGTTGGACCAGCCAATGAATTCCTAAAACCACGTCCAACCCAATTAGAGATAAAGCATATAGTGTAAGTGTAAAAGGAATTCCTTGGATCAAAATGGGGACATTGTTGAATTTTCCTTTGCAAGTCAATAGTTTGCCATCTGCCACCTTAACATTAAATGATTCTGTTGGAGTTACGGGAAGTTGGAGTATGTCTGCCATTCTGTCACTGATAAAATTATGAGTTGAACCGCTGTCAATTAAAACAACCACCTCATGATGACCAATATTGGCTAATACCCGCATAGTCTTGTGAGTTGTCCATCCTAAAAATGCATGAAGTGAAATCTCAGGTTGAAGTGCCCCTGAGTCATCCTGTTCATCCTTCTCTGATTCGGTATCTCCACCCTCTAATACAAGAAGTTGAGGTCCTTTACAATGATGTCCAATTGTAAACTTCTCGTGCAATTGAAGCATAGGCCCTGAGCTCTTCGTTTCTGCATTTCATCCCAAGGCAACCGTTTTATTAGTGGTGTGGTTCCAGATTTTGTTGAAGATGATGATTCTGCAATGAACTTGTTAACAGGTCGGGGGAATTGTTGTTGGCGAGTCAGCTGTTCATCTCGCATTCGAGCAAGGCTAATGACTTCTTTCAATGATTGCGGTTTGAAGATTCTTGTGCCATCCGCCACCTCTGGTTTTAAGCCTCCCATAAATGTTCCCACCAATACTCTTTGCGACCATCCTTGAATCCGATTTGCCCAATCGTTCAAACTCTTTTTGAAATTCTCGTAATGAACCTACTTGTTTAATTTTGGACAAGGCTTCATCGAGCCTTCATAATCAGTAAGACCGAATCGTGCCCAAAGTTTGACGTGAAAAGTCTCCCATGTTACTATCATGTTTTCTTCTTTATATGATCTTTTTAACCATTGCCACCATTGATTTGCTTCCCCTTCCAAATGAAAAGTAGCTAAGGAACTTTTTGTGCTTCCGTGGTTCGTTGATGCTCAAAAAATTATTCTACTCGTACGAACCATTTTGTAGGATCATCACCCGAAAATCGAGGAAATTCCAGCCTAACTACTTTAGAAGAAAACCAGGGTTGGCTACCTTCAGGTTGATTGCGGAAATTATCTGTAGAGGTGTGGGATGGTGGTATAGCTATACTGGCAGGAGGTTCCTGAGTGTTGCTTGAGGATGTTATGGTGCGGCTGGTAGTGAGAAATTCTAAAATTTTACTAATTGCATCTTCCAGGTGGTGCAACTTGTCGCTGACACCCTTCTCCATGGTGCTCAAGCTAATCTGAAATCCTCCCAAACTAGCTTCTAAGTTTTCAATTCGTTCCTTGTTCGTTGCCATGAGGATTAGCTCTGATACCAATGTTAGGTCCCAGTCAAAGCTACACAAATTCAGATGATATTCTGCTTATGGTGAGAATAAACCAATTGAGGTTTTTTGTGTTTGAAATAGTGTTCCGCCCTTTTATTCATGTCAGAAAGGATTTAAATATACTGAAAGTAACAAACTCTTCCTATTACTCTGGTCACATAACTGAGAAATAGGATAACAAAACAAATAATCAAAACAACAACGGCAACAACTCTTAGTCCTATTCTTAAGCAAGCTTCTGTGATGACTTAATCAACTCTGTAGACCAAGTCTTATTCTTCTCATGCACGTGACATGTATGACTGTAATGCATGGCCTCTCTATGTAAAATATTTGGGATTTCTAACTGGCACCCTTTGAGATTTTCGTAGCCTATCACATTTTGACAGATGTATGGATATTAAGTCGGAGACTGATTTGTACCTGTGTTTTGCAGTTTGTCTTCGTGTCCAAGTGACCTTTTCTTCTCTGCATTCTTTCTTATGATCCATCGACTACCGACACCAGAGTACAAAAGAAAATTTAAATTGAGCTGCGAGCATTCTAACTTCAGTAAGTGCAACAAATTCAACATATCAGATGCCCCGAAGAAAAGGAAAATTGGGATTTTATTCACAAAGTGCAATTCCAATATTCCATCTATTGTTTTCTTTTTTTTGACGGTATTCATTTCACAGTCGAGTTGATATTTTTATTCATCAAATTTGCAGGATATAGCGCCGGAGCTTGCTTTTGCAGACTTTGTTCTCCGCAATTTTTTGCTGCATTTGGTGATTATGAATTCCCTTGGATAAGTTTGGCCTCTGGGTACCTTCCTTTTATACGTATTTCCACTGTTAGAAGCATTGGTTCATCAAATTTGATGATGAATTCTGTTGTTTTTGCAAAACTTTTCTAAACTGATGTTCTAAAATATATCATCTCCGCTTAAAGAAGTTTACATAACTAAAATGATCAAATAGGTACCTAATTGTATCAACATGTATGGTATATTTCATTATTTCTCGTAAGAGAAATATATTCATCAATATTTTATTACCAAATTAATCAAGAATGATTTAAAATAGTGAGTTAGAAGATGTATCATGTACATTTCTTCACTTTATGAAACTCTTTCGTTTTTATTTTTTATTTTTTATTTTTTTGTTTACAATAACCAATTTTTTCTTGCAGTTTTTATAAGTTGAAAATTATATTAAAGGACTTCGTCACAAGAATTGGAAATTGTTACAGAAAAATGTGGGAAAGTAACTTTGAATTGCGGTCTAAGCAGGCATAATCAATAGGAAATAAAGTAGAAAAAGCACCTCGTTTCCACATACTGTTAATAATACTACACATCTATTTGCCGTTTCAGTTCCCCGCCGTGACGGCAAAATCTTTGCGACTTTTTCCATGTGAAAGCGTGCAGGGACAATGGAATTGCACTGGGGGTACCTTTGCATTACATACAATGGCCATATCAAAATATCTTCTCAACACACTGATGACGCGGCAGCTCTACGGTTCTATATTGTTAGGTCGAGATATTTTCTTATTTAGATTTGGTTGGACACGTGTTGCCCACTACACCGACGTGGATTTTATGCTTATTTTCTTGCCTTCATCTGCTCACTTAATTACGACATTGCCACTACCTAGTTGCGGCTAAGGATACTTTTTTTCAAAATTATTTATTATATTTTTTTATTATTTAATATATATATACATATAATTTTAATTTAAAATATATTTTTTAAATAAAAGTTTTGAGATATATAACATTATATTTTTAAAACTGTAATATCTCACTTTTATTATTGTTTTTTTGTTTAGCTAATGATTTTCAAAGCTATTTTAGAATATTGGACTTGTTCGTGACTTAGTGATTTATGCAAATTATTTTTAATTACATAATTAATATTTATATATTATTAGTATAATTAAGAAAAAGAAATGTTTGGTCTAATAATTTATTAGTTTTAATAATTTTAAAAATATTTATTAAAATTTTAATTCATTAATATAATAATATTATGACCTCATAATAGTAGTTAGTTGGAAAAATAATATGAGATTATAAAATAAATAATTAATGAATTAAGACTTTAATAAGTTAGAATGTTAAATATTAAATATTTTTTCTATATTTAATAATTATTTTAAATAATATAAAAATTTTAAATTCAAATTACAAGAGGAGATTTAATTTTCAAAATCATTTTAAACTATTACCTTAAAATTTTGTAAATCTAATTAATTTTGTAGTGGCTCAAATATTTAAAGAAAAATTTTAATTAATTAATTGACCAAAACTATGTTGGCCGAATGATTTTAATTAATATATTAGTGCGTATATCTCCATTTGGACGGCGGATGATGATGGTGACAAAGTTATTAGATATTTAATCAATTATTTAAAGGGAAAAAAATATCTCCAAGCATATCCGTGATCATCATGGCAGGTTGGCCTTTTTATTATATTAAAAATAATACTATAATACAATCTATTATATATAAATTAGTATTACATAATAATATTAATTAGCAAAATAAAAATTAATATAATTAATAAAAATAAATAATATAAATTAAATGATAATTAATACTATCATATCGTGAGTTTGTATTTTATAATTTATAGAAAGAGATTTGCCTCTAAAATTAAGATTATTTCAAATAAAATTTCTTAGTATTTTATGTTCTTTCAGTAAAATAGAATTTGGCTAATATAGATTGATGTATAAATACGTTCGATCCTGTATAAATTTAAATTTTAAAATTTAGAACACGAAACTAGAAATATGTACTATTTAATGTGAGCTTAAAATTAGGTCTTAAATTTTACATTTTAAGTTTCAAGTTCGTATGTAGACAATATCATAATGTACAAATATATCATGGTCTGAAGCAAAATCACTGAAAAAACATAAATAAACTCAAAAAATTTTAAAAATTATTCATTTTATTTTAAAAAATTGTTAAGAGTTAAAATTCCTGGAATCTTCTCTTAAATTTTAACGTTTGTTAAATACTTTTTTTTTTTTTTCCGTTACAAGACACTTGTAGGTGAAAATACATAAAACTTCTTGTTGATGTTATTGTTGTTATTATTTCAATTCATTAAAAAAAATTTGATTATAATTTTTTTGTAATTTTGAGAATATAAAAAAAAAATTCCTAAATTTTGTCAAATTCGAGTCATTTGACCAAGAAAAATTATAAATAAAAAATAAATCCTAATTGTTATTTTCTTAAAAGATCGTATTAGTCAAACTACTTAGTTCAATTACTAATATCTTTTGGAGTCATGTTAATAATTTGGAAAAAAAATATAAGTTAGGACGGTCCTAATAACTAATAAGATTATTTAATAAATTTGCATCATATATTTTATATTATTTTTATTAATATAATCATCATAATTAGTCAATTTTATTATACAAGTGCGATTTGGGGTGGGGACATTTAATTGGATGGGTTCATAAACAACGTGTAGGGGTCCACTTTTATTCATATTTTAAAAAGATTCGTGTTTGACTTGTACGATGTTATTAATAATTTAATAATAATAATATAAAATTTTAACTTATCTTTTAATATTTATGTAATAAAATTTTTATTGTAAATAACGGGAAAATTAAGATATTACTGCCATGTTATCTTCAATTCTTAATTACTAATATCATTTATAATTAAGTAATTTAATTTTTTGTAAAAAATATATTTTAATAACGAATTAAAAAATTAGCCTACTTAGTTCGGGCTAGGACGACAGAAGGCGTAAGTCGAGCATGGGTGAAAACGAGGATGAGAACACCCAATCCAATTTTATAATATTCGATGTCAGAGTCGTAATTTAGTCATCAAAATGGAGCATTTGCATCGGACGCATACGGACACAATAAATATCTTCCGAGAAACGAATGGAAGCAGCAAATTCTGCAATCCGGTCGCTTCCATTTTTGCCACACAAGCACTCGAAGGAAGCATTCACAGTACCATAAATCATGTTCGGCAGAAAAGGCCAAGAAGCAGAGTATGATGAGAAGGAGTCTCAAAGCTTAGGCAAGAGACAAAAATGCAGTATTTTTGAAGAACAAGAGCAGCACGAACAAGAAGAAGACGTTGAGCTTCCATTAGGGCCAGGGATGTTCTTTTTCCCTACGACGCCTACATCTTTTGTAGTTTCCGATGCTCTCGAGCCTGATTTTCCTATTATTTACGTTAACAAAGTCTTCGAGATCTTCACAGGTTATCGCGCCGATGAGGTCCTCGGTCGTAACTGGTGAGAAACCAATTTGGCTGTTTTTGATTGATTTGTTTTTGTTCTCGGATGTTTGAGTTAAGTGATGAGATGGAATTAAGATTTTTTGTTGTGATTTGTTTTGTGATTCTAGTTGATTGATGTAGCTGTCTGGTTGCTGAAAAAAACTGAGTAGATTGAGTGGAAATGAATAAGGATTTGTTTGAATTGTTATGATAATTGATTAGTTTTGCTATTTGATTGTTTGGAAAGAGTGAGGAGACGTTGGACGATGAATTTCGGAGTTTTTGGCCTATTATTGTGATTGTCACTGCGTTTTCCGTTGAAAATGATGAGGAATTTCATTTTGGGTTTTTGAGGTTTGGAGTAACTTTTTCTTTGCTTTTGCTTGCTCTGTTTAATGATGAGGAAATTCAGAGTTTTTGATGGTTGGATTTATTTAGTTAGTTGCATAGGAACTTTAATGCTTGTGCTGTCGACGTGCGTACAAGCAATCTGCTAAATTTGCCTTTGAATGTAATGTATTTCTGACTTTACAATTTAATGTTGGCCAGGTATATAGAAGTAGAATTCTTTCAAGATTTGTGTTTGAAATTGATTTAACATTTTGTGATCTTGGCTATCAATATTGATCAAGTGCATGGTTATTTCTTCAAAAGATTGAAGGTAGTTATGATGCTTTAAATACCACAAATAATAATCAATTGTGCATATCATGGGCCTCATCGAACTGACCAGACTAGCATGATTCGCAGTGCAGTCAAGTCAACTTACAAAATTGGAGTTACTGGGGTCGTACTCAAAGGTTTAACTATTTGTTTCTGCTCTCAAGATGTAGCTATGTGTTTCAGGACTAAACAGCAGGTTAGCTTGTATGTGATTAAAAATATTTGTTCAACCTTGGGCGTGTCTTAAAAAATATGGAAGAACCCTCCAGTACTAATAGTTAAGATGAATATCGACTTTGTTATATACTTTTCCCTCTCAGCCTCTTGAAGACCAGGTTTTTACCCTGGCTTCAAGGTTGTACCCCGTTCATTATACCGAAAAGAAAAAAAGGTCTTAATAACTGCATGTGACTGGCAAATTTTTTTTTTCTCTTTTGATATGCCAAAAATCCAATTCACTGGATTCATCGGACAGTATAGAGACAATGGTAAATTTAATTTCTGAAAATTGAGAGCCAGCTGCATTGTTAACTTGATTGATCAAACTGAGGCAGTACGGAATGAAGTTTTTGACAGCTACTAGGATGCTTAGACTTGTTTTAGTTGTGTATTTGTTAGAAGTCAAATGTGCTGTCACTTGGGTTACAAACTTCTAATGTTTACATTAAGTGAAAGAAAGTTGCTGCAGAGATTTCTTATTCCACTCACCATTCTCTCATCTATCATTTACTTTGTTTCTCTCTGTGTGAACTGTTATGTATACTCTCTGATTCCTATTTTCCTGAAGTATGCATTTCTTTCTTAAAATTTATTGAGGCAATGTAATGTGTGGTTTTCTGAGATAAATTTTCTTGTGTATACATAGCATCATTAATTTATGGAATCTCTTGCTCTTGTAGTTTGAATAGGGTTAAGTTGTACTGCATGTCCTCCTTTCTTTTTTCGTCCCTTCTGCCTTTCCCTTTCTCTCTCCTAGCAAACCTATTATTTTTGTTTTCAATACTTTAATTCCTTAACTAAAATTTAAAAAATCAATAAATAGCAGAACCTTTTAGGACTTGCAGTATTCAAGGTATTTTTTTGCAGCTTTTCCTTCTGAGATATCAACTAATTGCCTTATTTTTTCTTCTTGTTTTGGGAATTAAAATGATTTTCATTTTTTCAATTAGATGCTGTAGTTTGTTAAAGCCAATTTATTGGTGGATGATTATGGTGTCTCTGCATTTCTGTTGCTTAATTGTTTTGTCAGGTAATCTTATGTTGCAAAGAATTCTCAATGATCTCTCTATGATTTCATTTTGTTGTAGTCGGTTCTTACAATATCGAGATCCCCGTGCTCAAAGACGGCACCCTTTAGTAGACCCTGTTGTTGTTTCTGAGATCAGAAGATGTCTTGAGGAAGGCATTGAATTCCATGGTGAGATACTAAACTTTCGGAAGGACGGTACTCCACTGGTGAACAGGATAAGACTTGCACCTATTCATGATGATGATGGAACTGTAACACACGTAATTGGTATTCAAGTCTTTTCTGAAGCAAAGATAGATCTTAATCATGTATCTTATCCGGTGTTTAAAGAGACCTATGATCAACAGTATGATCAGTCAGCACAATATTCTCTGTGTGGACAATCGCAATTCATTCAGCGTCAAGAAATATGTGGAATACTCCAGCTCTCTGATGAAGTTTTGGCTCACAACATTCTGTCACGCTTGACACCAAGGGATGTTGCATCTATTGGATCTGTCTGTAGAAGGATTCGCCAATTAACAAAGAATGAACATGTAAGGAAGATGGTATGTCAAAATGCATGGGGTAGAGAGGTCACAGGTACATTAGAATTGATGACCAAGAAATTGGGGTGGGGCCGTCTTGCTAGGGAGCTGACTACCCTTGAGGCAGTTTGCTGGAGAAAACTTACAGTTGGGGGAGCAGTGGAACCTTCGCGCTGTAATTTTAGTGCGTGTGCTGCTGGGAATCGACTTGTATTGTTTGGAGGGGAAGGAGTTAACATGCAGCCAATGGACGATACATTTGTTCTGAATCTTGATGCTGCAAATCCTGAATGGCAGCGGGTTAGTGTGAAATCATCCCCACCGGGTCGCTGGGGCCACACTCTGTCTTGTCTGAATGGCTCCTGGTTGGTGGTATTTGGAGGATGTGGAAGGCAAGGATTGCTCAATGATGTTTTTGTTCTTGATTTGGATGCCAAACAGCCAACATGGAAAGAAGTTTCTGGTGGAACTCCCCCACTTCCTAGGTCTTGGCACAGCTCTTGCACTGTAGAAGGTTCTAAATTGGTTGTCTCAGGTGGTTGCACAGATGCTGGGGTACTTCTCAGCGACACATATTTATTGGATCTCACTACTGATGAGCCAAAGTGGAGAGAAATACCGACTTTGTGGTCACCTCCTTCTAGATTAGGGCATTCTCTCTCTGTTTATGGCGGGACAAAAATTCTCATGTTTGGTGGGCTTGCCAAGAGTGGGCACTTGCAGCTGAGATCGGGTGAGTCATACACCATTGATCTGGGGGATGAAGCACCTCAGTGGAAGCAACTAGAGTGTAGTGCATTCACTGGTGTAGGCAGCCAGAGTGCTGTGGTTCCCCCTCCCAGGCTTGACCATGTAGCTGTTAGCATGCCCTGCGGGAGAATTATTATCTTTGGTGGTTCTATAGCTGGGCTGCACTCTCCTTCTCAGCTCTTTCTTTTAGATCCTTCGGAAGAGAAACCAGCATGGAGAATTCTTAATGTTCCTGGTCAACGGCCTAAATTTGCTTGGGGTCACAGCACCTGCGTGGTAGGAGGCACTAGAGTTCTGGTTTTAGGTGGACACACTGGGGAGGAGTGGATACTTAATGAACTGCATGAGCTGTGCTTAGCAAGCCGACAAGACTCGGACCTGTGATTTAGTGATGAATTACTGTTCTAGGAGTCAAATTTTAAACAACTGTTCAGAAGAAATTTTGCTCTATGATCTGTGTCGTGCTCAGGTGCTTCCTTCCGCACTGTTTCTTTAGTTTCCATGTTTTCATTTGATTCTCCTGATGCATTATGTGGTGTTAAGATAGACGTGCCTGTATAAATACGGCAACTTTTTGTCCATTTTGTGACAGCCGTACAATTTGAAATGAGAATTTACGGGGTATGTATTTCAGTTTTATATTTTAATGTTACTATGTATGGATTATTGTAGTCCCTGACCCTGACAGTATTATGACTTGTAGTATGTGATTCACCATCTTGGAGTTGAGGTTGTCATATATCATAATCTCCTTCCTTCTGATACTTTTGTTTGTTCTTCCCATTTTACTTCTGAAAGGTATTCGTTTTGGGTAGGGAGTTAGTTGTCTGAAGACGGAAATTTTGTTCCGCATAATTTTTCTTTTTGGTATATTATTCCTTTGCCAAATCAGAATTGCCTCTTCCTGTTAGAGAACATGATGCTTCACCAGTGGAGCACACAGATTTGTATTTGTCTTGATCCATTCTACTTAACACAAGTTTTAATTTTTTTATTTTTACCAATAAAAAATATTAACGATTAGAATACACACAATTTAATTGCAGATCTTGTAAACTATTTTAATTGTAAAATACAAGAACATGTAATACTCTAAACTTTATATAAAAATTAAAAAGAAAATAGTCTTCCTTTCGAACAAAGCAAATGTTATTGTAAGTTGAAAAAGGGAACGCATTTAATTAATAACGCACAATCACCAACAAATGAAGAGCACAAGGACGCTGCAAAACTGGAAACGCGCCAGCAGCTGTCCGACATTACCGAATGAATTTAAAACTGGGAACAAAAACATTTTTAGTTGCATGATCATTCCATTGCAGCTGCTCAGCCTTCCTCGCCGTCAATAATAAACTTACATTCCGATCCACTATTCAAACCAAGTAGAGTAGAAGTTCATTAGATTTGGGCATTTCTCTGCAGTTAGTTCTTTCATACTTGGGAATCGAAAGATGTTGAGTAGATGCTCTTCAAATTTATTAATTCCCCAAGAATAAGATGCTGAAGTCTTGCAAATGGGATTAGATTTTCCACCATCCCGGCAGGAAAGTCACCCAATTTTTCCTTGCTGATTATTTCTTCCGTATTCTGGAAGTTCTTTATCATGATATTCCTCGGATTTGGAGCAAAAAATAATCCATGTCATATGCCTGAATTTCCTACAAGATCTCATATCAACTTCATGTAGATTATGAAAACGATGAGCTTCTCGGACTTGCTTCACTTGATTTGCATTCACAACTTTTATTACGTCGCCACATGGAAAGTACTTTGAGTTGCCTTAAACTTGCTAAAAATAAAGCACTCGATGAATCTAAATCGTTAATTCATTGAAGGCATAGAAATTACGTACTGCTCTGTAACACCGGGGAGCTTGAGAATGTCCGTAAAGCATATAAACTTTTTAAGGTGATGGTCAACACATTTAGATGTTTCAAACCAAGTAATTCCTCTGCCAAAATGTGACTCCCTCCATGCAGAACGCTATTTTCTTCTTGTTCACTGGAACCACATGCAAGCCTTCTCAACACTGTTACATCTTTAAACTAGATATTAGTTGTGGAGGAACTGCACGGATGTGAAAAGTGCACTCCAACTTCAAACATTTCAGCTTAACCAGGTTCTTCAACTCCATTGGCAATCTCTCTATACTAGTAAATGATAGATCAAGATGTCAGGGAAACCAAGTTTGAAATTCCTAATGGTAGATGGTCCAGTTTAGTATTTTTTGATAGGTTTAAAACTCTAGGAGAAGTAATGGATCTAAAGAAATCAACATCGATCTTACGAACTAAGAAACAGAGTCAAGAGAGAAGGATATGTAGGATGTTCTGATAGATTTTTAATTTTATTCTCTATTAGTGACATCCTTATAACGCCTTCCCACATTTCAATCCTTGGGGGTTCAGTTAATACGAAACCTGGAAGAATCAAAAAATTCTCATTCTCCTCGTTAATTTTAGATGCAATCCACAAACCCATATGGCGAACCACAGCATGCATTTTTACACAATCATCATCTTCCTCTTCTTCCAAAAGACGTGCGTGAAGAAGAGTACCAATGATGGAGTATCCTTCATTTCGAGCTCCAATTCCATCATATTCATCCAAAATTCCTTCGCATATCCAACAATCTATCAACACCTCTGAGGAAATGTCAAAATCTTCTGGAAATAAACTGAACTGTGTCGCTAGGTAAAAAATTGTAACTGATCTCCTTAGCACCTCAATTGCATGTTCCCCGTTCTAGTGGTCTTTTTCTGCAAGCCATGGTTCAACCGACAACAATTAAAGCAAGCGCCAAACCACC
>JAWDEX010000012.1:864551-897455 GCA_035221805.1 Trichilia hirta
CACACTCTGTCGTGCCTGAATGGTTCCTGGTTGGTAGTATTTGGAGGATGTGGAAGGCAAGGATTGCTTAATGATGTTTTTGTTCTTGACTTGGATGCCAAACAGCCAACATGGAAAGAAGTTTCTGGTGGAACTCCCCCACTTCCTAGATCTTGGCACAGCTCTTGCACGGTAGAAGGTTCTAAATTAGTTGTTTCAGGCGGTTGCACAGATGCCGGGGTACTTCTCAGCGACACATACTTGTTGGATCTCACTACTGATGAGCCAAAGTGGAGAGAAATACCAACTTCATGGTCTCCTCCTTCTAGATTAGGGCACTCTCTCTCTGTTTATGGGCGTACAAAAATTCTCATGTTCGGTGGGCTTGCCAAGAGTGGACACTTGCGGCTAAGATCAGGTGAATCATACACCATTGATTTGGGGGATGAAGTACCCCAGTGGAAGCAGCTAGAGTGTAGTGTATTCACTGGTGTAGGCAGCCAGAGTGCCGTGGTTCCCCCTCCTAGACTTGACCATGTTGCTGTTAGCTTGCCTTGTGGGAGAATTATCATCTTTGGTGGTTCCATTGCTGGGCTTCACTCCCCTTCTCAGCTCTTTCTTTTAGATCCTTTGGAGGAGAAACCAGCATGGGGAATCCTTAATGTTCCTGGCCAACCACCTAAATTTGCTTGGGGTCACAGCACCTGCGTGGTAGGAGGCACTAGAGTTCTGGTTTTAGGTGGGCATACCGGGGAGGAGTGGATACTTAATGAATTGCATGAGCTGTGTTTAGCAAGCCAACAAGACTCAGAGTTGTGATTTGGTGATGAGTTGCTGTTCTCCGAGTCAAATTTTCACCAAGTGCTCTGGAAGAAATTTTGTGCTATGATCTGTGCTGGGTTGAGTTGCTTCCTTCCCACACAGTTTATTATCATTTCATATTTTGATTTGTTCTTCAGGTGCATTATGTGGTGTTTCAGATATGCATGCCTGTATAAATACCATAATTAAGAATTTTCTGCGTGTGCACGATGTTGCTTGCTTGCTGGGTATGTATTACAGTTTATATTAATAACGTTACTATGTATGCATTATTGCGGTACCTGACCCTGAGAATATTACGAGTTGTATTGTGGTTGATTATCTTAGAGTTAAGGTTGTCAAATCATAATCCTTTTAATTTCAAAACTACTGTTTGTTTTTCCGATTTTACTGAAGAATATTCTTATTGCAACACATTTAAATGTTTCAAGCGAAGCAGTTCCACTACCAAAAGCTCCCTCCCTCCAAACAAACCGCTGTTTTGTTATTGTTCAATCGAACCTCATGAAACCATTCTCAATGCTCGTAACATATTTAAATCAGATATCGGTAGTGGAGGAATTGCGTGGATGGAAAACGTGCACCTCAATTTCAAGCATTTAAGCTTAACACCCTACTTCAATTCCATTGGTAATCTCTATACGGGCAAACGATAGATCTACACAATCGTCTACTTCTTCCAATAGACATGCATGGGGAAGAGCACAAATAATGGAGTCTCTATCCGTCATTTCTTCCTCCAATTCCATCATATTCATCCAAAATTCTCTCACAAATCCAACAATCTATCAACTACTCAATAGAAATCTTAAAATCTTCTGAAAATAAACTTCAGTACGAGAGACAAAATCTAATATTTCAGGCCATATCGACTTTTATGCATGAGTTCGTATAAATATTTTATATAATATTTCGTTATTTCTCCAAAGAGAAATATATTAATGAATATTTTATAACCAAACTAATTACAAATGATTTAAAATAGTGAGTTAGAAGATGTACTCCATATATTTCTTCACTCTATTCAAATTTTCCATTTTTATTTTTTAATTTTTTGTTGTAATTCTATGAGAAAAAACTCCTTTTTCTTTAAGGAAAATGACAGAAACTCTTATATATGCATCGTTGGATCCAAAGCAAAGATAAATATAAGTGTGGAAAAGAAATTAGAATCAATGAAATACATTTGAGGTTCGGCTAAAATAATGATATGACGGTGGCAAACGGTTGGGATATTTGAATTAATTTTGTTGTAATTAAAGCTACTTGAAGTCCTCTCCCATCGTCAAGTGCAAAATTTTTACTTTTTGCCCGTCGATCCTACCCTTGATTTCTCCTTTCAGTCAATACTCAGACAGTTAGAAAAATATTTGTGTTGACCTTGTATTAAAGTGAATCATTAATTTTGATTTGTGTTTGATTTTGCCTTCATGCTCATAATTCAAAATAAAAATCAAATACTGAATAAGTTTCCAATCAAACCGGCTCAGATAAGTAAGAATACCATAGAAGAGATTATGAATGAATGAGAATACTAATACAATTAAGCTCTCAAATACTAATTAACCTATGAATGTGTGTAAATGCACAGTTATCAATTCATTTCATAATTTCTTTTAAATCTCCACGTCCAAGGTTGTTGATGACCTTCAACTTTCTTCAGATAAATATTCTCTTCCGAATCTATGTTTTCTGGAATTGATTCATAGACACTGCTCTAATATTCATGAAAATCCATTCCATCAGGAAAACCCATTTGAAATCCCTTTGCTTCTTGGAAACTCTCGCACAAAAGTAACTGGGCGTAGGAAAAATCTCCGTTTTCTTGAATTGATTCACTGAAGCTTCCACAAATGTCATCAGAAAATCCCTTCTGGAATCCATCGACTTTGGCACATTCTGGACCAATTTGTGTTTTCTTCTATTGATTCACAGAATTACAATAAAAATCATCAAACCCATCTGGAAATTTTCTGTTTCTTCAATAAAATTCTGGCAGAACGCAGTTTCGGGATGAACCTCAATTAATTCACAAAATCTCCAGTAATTTTCATCAAATTCTTCCTCATCAAAATAACCCAACTCGAATTTCTCCTCTTGCACTTTCTCGCACGAAACCATTTGGGTTTCTGTAAGAATTATCAAAATCGTTCCACTCAACAAAACCTGTCCGGTATTTCTTATTTTCTTAAGCATTCCCGCAAAACTCCACGTGGGCATTGCTCATTTCCTTCATATTCCTCAAGACAGCAGAAAAAGGAAGAGCATTTGTCCTAGTCGTTGTAGGATTTCTCAGGAACAGAGCTTCTCTTGTATTTCTCAAACATAAACAAGAATTACGATCTTCAGGCCACATATAGAAAGAATTTGAAGCTGGGTCAATTTCCTTGCACAGAAACAGAGCCTCCATTACCTGTTAAATCTTCTTCATCAAACATTCCAATCTCTCAGGGTTTTTCTTCTTCTGACCGATCACCATTGCCTGTTTTCAGATTCTAGGTTTTAAATACGGAGAGAAACAGAGAGAGAGTGAGATACAGAAAGAGAGAAACAGAGGTAGTGAGAGATGCAGAAAGAGCAATTGTAACCTGACCGGCGCTATTGTTAACCGCCTTAAAATATGACCGTTGGAAATCATAAAAATCAAAATGTTTGCCGTTATTTAGCCTCCCTTTAGATATTTTGACCTCGTTTTAATTTAAATAAATAAAATCTAAATACAAAAATTCTGCATGGCGTAACATAGCGTTTTTTTTTTTAACAAAAATAAACTAAATCAAATTTCAATACATATGAAATGGGTTTAACATTTCTTACACAATTTCTTTTTTGTTTATGTTCTTCCATTATAAAAAATCATATATACTGTGACTACTAATCAGTTCAATTGGTAGAAATCTTTAAATGTATAAACGACCTCGTGTTGGGATTGTTCACGAGTTTGATACATGTATATAATATTTAGAAATTAAAAAAAGAAAAAAGAAAAATCTTGTTTTTACATGAACTTTTCTTTTTGTCTTAGTTGCCTAATGTTTTTGGCAAAAGAAAGGAAAATGGCTTGAGCAAACAGGTGCAGAGTCGAGAGAAGATGAAGATATTCAACTGATTGAAAGCAAAAAATCTTTACCATATTTCATACGTAACATCACAGCACGTTTGTATAATATTCTGGAACAAATAAAAGGGATGAGATGAAGAAAAAAATGATATTGAATTGATGCTAATCTTAAGTTTATGGAGGTACATTTCTATTGACTTTGATTATTTATCAAGTAGAAAAAGAATGACCAATTAGTTCATGAATGTACCAAACCTACCATGTAACGTTTTAATTGGAAAAAAAAACTGTGTTCTAGCATGAAATCTAATGGTGACACATCCGAATTTCAATCATTTCCATCCTACAGCATCAATTTCATCTCTAGCAGACTTGTACAGTTCAAGCCGTTTAGCTATGGTATTTCTCCTCTCCATAAGCTGTGGGTCCTCATCCAACATATTACCAAGCCGCTCCTTCTGCATATAAACCAGGATTGGACAGTCATCAAATTTACAAAGCTGAGTATCCCAAAAGCATGACATCTAGAAACTGAACTAATTGATAGAGTACTGTAATAGTATCATAATGTTTACGTCAAAAGCAGATTGTTACAATACAAATTACAGGGAATGAAAAGGTAAAGAAAAGTCCAGTGCATTATAGCTTTTCTATGTATCCATCTCCATGGGTATTATACAATGTTTTAACATTTGGGGAAAAGTTCAGAGGATAGGATGGAGAATTCCTTGAGCTCTTGAGAACTTGTGTCAGAATAAGATGAACATGAGCTCAGTTAGATACAGAATGCAGCATGGAAATTCAGCCGAAGAAGCAGACTACTATGTCAAAAGCACAATCATTCAATTGAAGCATGGAGAAAAGGCTACTCCGGGGCTTGAGTATACTACATTTGGAGAATATTTGCGATTTTAGAGAAGGGAAAAGTTCAAAACTCTTTGAAAATGTGTGGTTTCAGCTCTTTTATAGGCTTTGGCAAGAGAGGAATAACCATAATTTTGAGAAGCAGAGGGAAGAAAGCATTAGGTTGTGGGATAGAGCTCACCCATTTTCATCTCTTTGGGCTTAGGTTTAGGAGGACTAGCAGGATACTCCATTATTTTTCATTCACCTAAAATGGGAGGGCGTTTCACAAGAGATGTATACACTTGTTTTTCTAGATCTGCTTTATACAACATTTGCCCCTCATCTAGTTTATCTTGCATTATGCGTGGAAATCTAGTTCAAATTATATACCCTTATCATTTTTTCTGTTTTAATATAGTTTTATAATGTCCCCTCAAAAATATGACAGAATTTTCAGGTAACAGCTACATTCAGTGTTAGGACCAAATTAGGGTGATTGGAGACAAGGGAGCACATGATGAGAAAAAAGAAAAAGGATATAAAGTCAAAGAAATGCATCTTCTCTCCTTTATTTTTCTCAGTAAAATACATGTATTTAAAATTCTTTACCTCTTGTCTCCCAACTCGTGCATAGAATTGGTTTAGCAATGATCTTTTGGCTGCTAGGACTTGACAGTACACCACAGCCTTGGGAATAGAATTCTTCAGTGTATCGCAAACCATCCCAACATAAGCACTGACATTTGACCCTATAAATAGAGTATGAAACGTGTAATTATACATCAACAACCTATTTTAATATCTACGGGCATTACGTAAACCTGAGGAACTAGCATTACGTAAACATTAGTATGAATGTGGTATTGCAGCATGAAATTTGGACAATGATAGTGTGTTAAAGCCAAAACCAGGATAACAGTGGGAAAAAAAAAAGAAGAAAGAAATATAGCTTGTCAAATTACGAAGAAATGCATACCAATTTTCCTAAAATGATAGTCAGAATAACGTTCTTGATTTTGTGGTCCTGGTGGGGGTGCATTCTTCTCTGGTGCATTCTTCTCTGATACATTCCTCTCTGGTTCAGTACTGAGCTTCCGAAAAAAGTCAACTGTGAGGTAGCTGGACTCCATGTCTACCAGCCTTAAAACTGTTCTCCGGCTTTCATCACGGAATTTTTCCAAAGCTTCTGTTGTTGCAGCAGCTATATCTGACTGAAGTGTTGGGAACCGCTTCAACTCCTGCAGTTTCCATGAAATAATACTGGCATCAACTAATTCCTACTAATTTTGGTCATCTTCAGGACTGCCAGTCGCAAGCACAAAAAATGGTAAATAAAAGCAAAAGACCAGTTTGACTCCTCAAAACAATGGCTTTCACTTGAAGAGATTCCATTTTCATCTCAAAATTACATAATTTATGTTAGTTGTTCAGTTGCATATTCAGATAACTCACAAGATCAAAGTAAGAAACTGCAGTAACTCCACATAGATGTGCACTTATCCGTTGGGTGTGCTGGGGGTTGAATAAGATAGGCAAAAGCCAAAAGATCAGTTTCTTATGTTATCCAAGAATTGCCCATTTAACCCAACCAAGTATAAAACTTCTGGATAATTCCTATAATTTCTCTAGTATACATCTACTCGTAAACTTACCAATCCACTGCTAAATTGCTTGCACCAAAAAAAAAAAAAAAATTACTGCCAGATTGTTTTGTTCTACAGATTAGTGTAGCTGCAGATGCATAATGGATGTAGTATGGGAAGATCTTATAGAATGATTCATTTTCCCCCTCCCTCATTACATAAAACGCCTAATTTTTTATTGTTAATAAAATCTTTAAATAATTACCAGTTTTCGAAAAGCAGTTCCCTTAAGTCTTTTAACAATCTGAACAAGTGTACTCTTACCTGAATTCAAACATTGCAGTATCCTATTGAGGTTACATGAACATTTCAAGAGCTCGAAGTTGCTGTTTCAGTAATCACGTATCTATCACAGTGTGACAAGGGTAGAGAGGCATATCCAGGGATATCAATCTCTTTCTGTATCACACCCATGTTTCAACTGAGCTAAATAAGAATGTCATACATTGTATGTATAAGACACTTCACCTTGATTTACAAAAGAATAAACTTGGATAGTTTCTTAAAGACATCAAGATAATCCATGTTTTGGCAGTTAGACCAACAAAAATGCACAAATTTTATTAAATCTAATTCTAAAGTTGTCACGGGGCCAAAATTTACTTACCTCTGTTTCAGCTATGGATTTCCGTACAAGTTCTTTCAGTACAAAGTGCACCTAAAAGGACAAGAATATACCAAATATTCAATAGTGATAATGAGGAAAGAAAAGGGTAAATTCCACACAGGTTCCATGAGTTTGACAAAATATATATACAATAAATATCATAATTTTGAACACTAAAGCACATTTTTGGACAATATAGAAAAGGAATGATTTTACTGGGCAATATTGCTCACATTACAGTGAGTAACACCACAGGAAGACCACTTCAACACTCGAAGCTACATTCATAAGGCTTTCCATGAGAGTGGCATGTTCATGGTATGCTTCATAAGATTGCATACATGTTGGTTTTGAAACCATTTTACAAAATCCTAATCTTGTAGCAATAAGGATGAAAATACAAGGTAGACAAGCAATCCACTCAAGCATCAAAAGAAGTTCTTTATGTGAGATATCAAAAATCTGTACAAAAGTCAAGCCAACCTATGTACCCGAAACAGGCTGAAATCTAAATGAACAAATTTATAATTTGATAAGTCTCCGCTCTCAAAGGATTTCTAAAGATAAAAAGTGTAAATAAAAAATTAAATACAGTTTGCTTTCATAGTAGACTACAGAATGATTTTACCCCAAACATCCTTGGAGACAAGATTTCTGAAAATTGATGACAAATCTAGAAAAAGTCTTAAAATGAAATTTTAAAAGAAAGAGAGGTTGAGCTCCCCATCATTCTAAATAATTTTAGAGAAGATGTTTCACAGATAACACCGGATTCCACTAAATAATTTGAGCTCCCTATTAAAAACCCAGCTGTCAAGTTCCACTTTATAATTTTTTATGGTCTACCAAATGTATTTGACAACTATTTCATTTCCTAGACTGTAGTTACTATTGCTTTAGTCTAAGAAAAAAACTCTTTTTAGTGCATTTTAACTTAACTCTTGGACTATTGTAACCATAGAGATTCATAATCATAAACTTCTATATATAAAAAAATTAAGAACATTACAGCATCCACAGAGGCTTCGGCTGGGCCTTTGAAGAAGCCAATCGATCCATCAATTAGTCTTCTGTAACCTTGTTCTGGAGCAATTAAATGTGGCTGGTAACCATCAGCCTCTGAAACAACCTTTTGGACATTTCTTGCTGAGAGATGGCGATCAAAGGGTAGCTTTTTCAAAGCAGCTGGCAGTTGATGGTCAAAAACTCCATATATTCGGTCACCACCAGGCCGCCTGAAATATATCAATTTGCAATACTGTCATGAGACCCTAGAAATATGCTATAACAAATTACATAGCTTGTCCAAAACATCTTTCACAATCTTCAAATAATGCGATGTACTATTTGGAGAAATTAGCATAGACTTCCTACACTGACTCAATACCATGGTATTGGTGGCTTGGCTTGACAACCATTCTTCACAGGTTAGGTCAAAAAAATTGAATGGTATATTGTGCAAAGTGCTACTCTCTTCACTAAATGAGTCTAAATATATCAATGTATCTGAATAAGCTTGTATTTCTTTCAAAATAAAAAATGAATATTCCCGGATTGCAGAGTTTCCCAATAAAGAGTGAATTTGAGAGATTTAAAGCCCCTCAAGTTGAAAAAGAGCCAAGAGCTGAAAATGACAAATTTAGCTAATATGCTACAGAAATAAATTATTATTGCTAAATATTGGATGGAAAGGTTTTTCTTTTTCTTTTTCTTTTTCTTTTTCACATGAAATATCACAAAGCTTAGTTGCTTATTTTTTCATAATTCATAATTCTTCTGATTTTTACCAAAAAATCAAATTGGTTTATACTTTGAAATAGAAACCAGAGAATTCACTTTCAATGTAAAAAAGATATTCTTCAATGTTGATCAACCAGATATATTTTGCAAGACACCTATACAGAATATGTCAATAATGAAAAGTGACAAGAAAGACTGGAAAAGGGTCATGTGATCTACCCTCCATCCAGGTGTTCCTTGAATATGCGCTCAAATGCACGGCACATTTCTAAGATTGTGTACAACTGGGCCTGCATGGACAGATTAAGTTATTTGTACAATTAAACCAGGACCATGAACCAATTTTCTTTACAGTTAAGTATACTAGTTTCCTCATAAATCTAAATTATTACCCCCGAGTCTACTCCAACAGGCCTGCCAATCCGGTCCAGCTCTGCATTAAGCTCATCAATTGTCTTATTTATTAAAGCAATAATACTTGGTATCCTCTGCCTGATGACAGTTTCTAAATGCTGATAAGGCGAAAAAAAGAAAACTAATTCAGCATGAGAAAATTTTCATAACTTTACTGAATAGAGAACCGAGCACTTTAAGGAAAATATATGGTAGACAAAGTGGATGAGGAAAGACCTGAGATAATAGTTTTGCTAGATACTCAGAGCCCATTTTACTTGCCAAATGTCCATAATCCGGGCTACTTTCAAAATATTCACGCTCCTTCCGACGAGCATAAATCATATCAACATTTTTGTTGATATCAGCTTGTGAACGATTCACAATTCCAACCCAGGGATGTTGTAGCCTGTATGACCGTCCTTCAAGAACCTAAATTGTTTGTTCAAAGTAACTTGTGTTTATATTAAATGCAAGTAAAGCTATGGTCTATGCAGTCAATGCATTATGTATAAAGAATCCATACTTCCAGGGCATTGGTTCCCTTGTCCATCAGATCAAGCTTTGTCAGCACGCCAAATGTTCTTTCACCTGAACATATAAATATAATCCAATAACGATCATCTTCAAATTTGATTAATCTTATTGTGAAACAATGCTTTGGATGCGACCTACTATTCTAGCCTAAAACATATGCAATCTAATCAGCAATACCTGATGGATCAACTTCTCTTGCCAGCTTTATAGCATCCGAAGTGGCAATATCTTGATTAGCAGGAGAAATAGCCAATATAATGCAGTTAGGCTACAAAAATCAAAGTGGAAATATTGTTATTAGCGCGCGAGAAATAGTCAATACAATGCTGTTATGCTACAAAAAATTAAAAAGGAGACAGAATATCAGATATTGTTCACAGAATTGCCATTTGCCTACCCGAATGAGCTGTTGTCTCTAAAGTGATGTAGGTCAAATAAAACATAATGCCAATTCATTTTTCATGGGGAAAAAAATTCGAGTAATTCCAAAGTAGACAGTTCACTAAGAGAGGAAAAATGGCTCTGTAATTTTTTTCTATAGTAAGGCTAAATAAATGGATTTCACTTCTACCTTTTGACCATTTCAGCACCATTGTGGCAGCAAAAATTTTGCAAAAAGAGGAAGACTAAGTCAAAAGTTTAAGAAAGTGAAAATCTAGGTCCATCATTGCACACCCAAAATGCACTTCAACATCAAAAAAATTGTGCCCATCTACACATTATCTGCTTTTTCTGGAAAATTGTGTACCATTCATCAGATGTAACTTATTCTCACCTTCTCAACATAAGAACGAACCATAGCCTCAATATCTTCAACTATAGTCTCAGGCTGTCCCTCTACAAAAGCCAAAATCAAATTATTGCTCAACTGTAAATTGTATTTGTACTATTTTGAATCAAAATAAAGATTCATTGCAAGTGTGTCAGATTCAAAATAAGTAGTGTCATAGAACTTACCTACAGCAACCTTCGTCAACCCAGGCAGATCTATGAGGGTTAAGTTAACAACTGCCAGAAAAAAATCCACAAACTTAATTGACATACAATCCAAACAAAGCAAGAGAATAGAAAATCAACCCATAGATTCAGCTAATAGAACAAATGAGAATGTGTAGAAAGGGATCTTGTAACTATAGTTAATTATGAAGAGGTAATATTGACACCAGGAACACAAATGAAAGTATAGACGGATACTATGTTCTGTTCAGAAAAATTATCTTGCAAATCAAGGTTCATTGAGTACATTAAACATATATGGGGATAACCAACAGACATCTTTCAGTTAAAAACTGAGAGAAATTTACATAGATATAGGCATAAGCATCACAAGAATAAATATGAAGAATACATATTGGAGAACATATTTCATTATATTTCACTTGTCTTAAACTTTTTTACATATTGGAGGACATATTTCATATATTTCACTTGTCTTAAGCTCTTTCACTTTTTCTTTTTCCTTTTGTTTGTTTCTTTCTCCTTCTTCTTCTTCTTCTTCTTCTTTTTTCTTTTTATGTTTTATTTAGCACATTGTTAAGAGGAAAATATATATACAAACCATTTGGAGAATATATGCTCAGTTGAATTGGAATGTTGGAGATCTGCTTTGTCTTTCCAGTTATGCGATCTGTTTCATCTTGAATCTCCCTACGCACAGATGCTGCACAAACAAAACAAAGTGCCCATTGCTTGTTATATGTAAAAAAGCTTATATTTTATTGATGTAATAATTCATAAAAACAAGAGAAAGAGAATAAATAGGAAATAAAAATCATCGTAGACATAGTTTGACATGTGATAATTGTTCCTACTCACTTTTGGTGTATGTTACCACTAAAAGAATAAAAAAGGAAAAAGAGAGTATAAAAATTTACATCAACCAACTGAAGAATGTTGAATGCAAATCTGTGTATCTCAATCTACTATTGTTTTATCAAAATTCCAAACGATTGCCAACTGCTTATGCAATAGTAATAAATGAATCCATATATTCACAGCAAAAAGTAGTCTCTTCATTTACACCTGATTGATTTTAATACAAATATTAATGATTTCAACGTTGAGGACAAAATCTGAATTCATAATTAGAGGATGAGCCTCCAAATGTCTAATCCCAAAGCCATCCTCCAGTCCAGCCCTTGTGATTTAAATATGACTCCATAACAATTTGGACACAAAAAAAGATGAAAAGATAAGGTAAATAGAGTTCATAAAATATAAATGCTTGCCTCAGATTTCAGGGATGATATTTCTCATGTGTCGCTATATAGGGGATAAATGGATTCATGTAATTGACTTAAGAATTAGTCAAAGCAAAGAACAAGCATGGAGTAATAGAATATGTGAGGTTTACTAGCAATTACAAGCATGGGCATATAAAGCTTACATATAACAGATGTCTCTAGACAGCATTAGCTCTCAGAAAGAGTGAATGATAATCAAAGACAGAAGAAGTTTTTGTTCCAATGGAGCACAATTGGACATACATGATCATAAATCTTGGAAAACACTTCAACAAACCCCGGAAAATCTTTCGAAGAAATAAGATTTTTAAGTAACTAGAAGCTAAATCAACATTTGAGAACAAAATTAGACAACCAAATAAATAGTTCTGCAACATAACAGCTGATGTATGACAACTGCACTTAACACTGGGAAAAAAGTAAGAGGCGCCACATACAAATTTTGCATACCAAAATCAGTGAACCTCTTCTTTGGTGCATGAAGAAACTCTGCATAGTCGGTTCCCCCTTCTGTCTTATGAAGTTGCAACACTAGTGGCCTCCGTGTAACAATACCTTTAAATAGAATAAAGATAAAATTAGAAGAAATTCATTTCATCGAAAAGGAATAGATTATTCTGAATTGAAGAACTAACAACAATAAGCTGCATTTTTCACTTCCAATGCAGTACTGGCAAACTTAATATTGACTATTAAGCAGAGATCATGACCACTTGATAAGTCATGATTCATGTCATCACCCAGAAACTGAAGCTAGCTGCTCAGGAATGGAAAAAATAAAAGATAAAAATGTAGGTGGATCGTAATTAGTTTCTTTACATGATTTAGATACCCCTTTTAACTGAGTCAATGAATCTAACAATATAAGCTTACTTGTGATGTACCTTCAATCTAAAAATCATATAAATGACAAGATCCCACATGTCAATTTCTTTCCTTTTCTTTTCCTTCATTTTCTCTTAACCAAATGGAATATAGAATAACAATCGACAACATAATGTAACATTACCGGATCCACGAGGCAAAAAATCCCGCCCTACAACGCTCTCCAAAACTGAAGATTTCCCGGAACTCTAAATGGAAAAACGTAAAACCCAGATCAAAAAAAATAAAAATAAAAATAATTTACCCATATGACAAAATCTCAAGAAAAAGAATCTGGGCAATGAAAATGAGATAGAAACCTGGCCACCAACAACAGCAACAGAAGGAAGAGCTTCCCAAAGGGACATTCCCTCGCCACCATGATCTCCTAGGACAGTGCAAGCTCTCTGGATTTTGTTTATGAGACCAATCAAGCTCGTCATCGTAGCCATTTTTGCTCTGTTTCTTTTGTGGGGCTTCAAGGACAGAAACGGGAATGTAATGATCAGATGTGTTGATATAAGAAATGTGAAGATATTAGATCGGAGAAGACAATGCAGAATCAAAGATCAGATTGGTTTGGTTCAGTTTGGTGCAAAGGAAAAGAGACAGAAAATGTTAATAAACAGAATAACTGTTGTATTAAAGTGATGGCTGCACACCTTTCACCTTGGAAATATATTTTCTTTTTTCTTTTTCTTCTTTAATTTTTGGGTAACGCTATGATGTTTGATTTAGTATTAGCTAGAATGATCAAAAATTTTACCATTAAAAGACTATTTTATAATTTATCTTCTTTAATTACTCACAGAAAAATATAAATATGGCAATAATATTCATTTTTACATCAATTATTCAATAATTAGAGGCATAAAAAAATGTGTGCACTTGATAATTTTGACTTTTAATTTATAGATAAATAAATTTATTTGGCATTTTATTGATAAAGTTCTTTTTTATTTATATTAATTTGATTAAATTGATGTCTATATCCACTTTCTAACAAATTTTTTAATTACTAAATAATTTAAAAATACAAAATATTTTAAAAAATAAAAATAAGTACATTTCTTACCACAAAATCTTTTTTTTGTTTGTTTGTTTGTTTTGTTTTCACTCAAACTATTCTTTCATGTGTCTTTAAATTAAACTATGAATAAATAATTTTTCCTCTCTCTTTAAAGTTATTTATTCTCTCTCCAAAAGTATAAAAATTAATTTTTTTTGTTTTATTCCAATTGTACAATAGAAGATTTGTCAAAGTGTTCATGTTTTGGATTGATAGATAATATTATTAAATGAAACGATGTTGAACTCATAGAATATATGGATCAAGTGTAAGAGTTATGATATTTTGTAGAAAATTTTGATTTGAAAAGATTTCGATGGTTTTAATTTTAACAGCATGGGATTCTTATTGTTCCCATCATTCAATATGGGATGCATCGAAATACCAAAATCAAATTAACCATGGAAATTTAGAAATATTATATTAATCCCACAATCAAATGACAGAATTACATCTATAATTTAATATTTATGTATTTTAATACTCTCTTCTAGTAGTTTTAATAAAAATTTATTACAATACTTCAAATGCTACTTTAATTAAAATAATTATAGACAACACATTTATATAATAAAATTATTTCCAAAGTGTAAAGATTGAAATTTTTTTAATTTAAATTATCTTTTTCCTTTGGTTGGTTAATCATGTTTGAAGAGATTAAGACATAGGAGGAATCAATATTTTGCGTACAAATCAAGAAATAGGCATTAAAACAAGCCAAGAAAGAGCTCCTCAAGATTAACTTCTTTTGGACACTAGGAATTGAAACTCTCGTCGTCAAATCACTTAAAATATAAGGTAAAATGCTACGCTAGTTTTTTCAAATATCAAAGCTATAACAATTGGAATCTCTCTCTCACCTTTCACACAATTATAATTTTCCTTTTTTTCTTTCTTTTTAAGAGAGAGAGAGAGAAAAAGAGTAATAGTATATATTTAATTCATTCATATTTATACACATTACAATTCTCAAGACCTTTCTTGTTCTGTATTAAAGCACAATACATGTCTTCGGGTTGAGTCTTTTACGAGTTCAATAGTCGATAGCAGCAATCATATTAAAAAAAAAACACCCTTTTTATTACAAAACCTTTTATAATTTTTCATGAATAAAAAAACAATGCTGAATATAAAACAGTCTATTGACATTCTTATAATTTTTAGATTATTAGATGAAAAATATACTTAACCAAATTCGTAACGATGAGATATCTGCGGGAGAAGAAACTCTTATATTGGGTGAAGGAGGCATGATAATTAGCTATAGGTAAATTGATTTTTTTAAGAGCCAAAAGGGTTGGTGGATTGGCCACCCTCTTTGTGTTAGCTAGACCCTTGTCACTCTAATTATTATAGTCTCAAGGCAGTTTGACCCCAAGTCTCACAAGGAAAAGAGTTTGGCCCCAAGTCCTCACAAGTGAAAGAGTAAAAACTCTCACATTAAATTAAGGAAATATGATAGTTGGCAATGTAATTAGGAACGGGTCTATGTTTGTGCAAGCCAATTTTTTTAGTTGTTAAAAAGGTTGGTAGATTTGTCACTCTCTCTTTCTATCAGATAATTAATGCGGCAAAAATATAATAAATAAAATCAACTTCACATATGAATCTTTTAAAATTTATTAAAAAAAGAGTTAAATCTATAATTTTAAGAGAAATAGTATTAAATGAGATCAAAATTCTACTTCTCCAGAATTTTGACATTTTATTTATAATAAAAAATAAACTTAACTAAATTACAATATTATTCTTAAGTCTTAAAAATAAAATAAATAAACTAAAATTTGTACTATATTTTTTGTTCTAATTTTTCTCCTGGATCAAATATCATAATTTAAAATAAAATTTACTCAATATTAATCTTTAGTTTCCTCTCTAAAAATTCAAATTAAAGCTCTTGCATCAGACCCTGCTTCTAAAAAAATCAACTTTAATTTCTTTACTTTTATAAATGGATTGCACTAACTTTAACATTATAACATCTTGCATTTATAGTTTCGAGTGTATTTGCATAGAAATCATAAATTATAAAATTATTTAACAATACAACTACTAACCTATCATGAACTACCTTTGTTATATCGATTTAAGTTTGATTTTTATTCACTAATAATTTTTTATTAGAATGTTCAGTTAGAATATCACAATACACATTTATGACTTCCTAAAAAATATACTTTTTAGAATCAATGATAGCATCAACATGTAATATAAAAATTAAATTATCATGAGTTATAACACATTCTTTTAATAGTGTATTACTTAAAGTATTTTCATTAAGTTCAGTGTTGTTCACATAATCAAAAATTATCATATTTCTTGTTTACCACTCAATCTATACAACTCAAATCAATATTAGGTAGTCGCTTATTATAACCCAATATTAATCTTGGACTCTTTTTACAAACCATATATTTTAACTCAATTTTTTATTTTCTTTGATCTTAAATAAGAGACATTTGAATACTTGTGCCTATAATAACTAAAGACATGTTTTTGTCCTTCTTTGATTAATTTGTACAAATCCCACTGCTTGCAATGTTAGCCATTAACTTATGCCATAGTCTTCCAAACAAGAAGCATTTATATTCAAGTTATCCAAAATATGATGATAAATATCATCCACTTAACTTTTAATTGAAAATCTTACCAAACATATTTCTTTATAAACAATAATTTCTCTATAAAAGTTTGTATATTCTACAATTGGCAAACCCAAATTATAAACTAGACCTCTATAGATGTAATTCCATTATCTATCATCAGCCATATAAATACTACTATACATACCACTAATTCTACACTTAATCTTAAAAAGATGATTCTAATAATACTTACCCTTATTAGAGTAGCTCCTTCAATGGCTGATTACATCTTAAAATATTGGACTCTACACTATCAGCTCTACTCTAATTTTTTATTAAGTTAGTGCCATGCTTTAAAGTTGACTAACTAGTTGCATTTCTTTGAAATATATCAAGATAACAATTTATCATCAATGAGGCTTGAATTCTCTTATCTATTGGATTAAGATGGTTATTTTTTCTACTCTTTATAATAAAAAATATGGTGTTATAAGGAATAAATCATATTCTAATACCAAATTGACTCGACGAAAATATGATAAGTAAGATTAATCTCACATATTAATCTTTAAGAATTCTCAAAATCTATTAAAAAAAGAAGTTACATCTCTTACTTTTAGAGAAAATAATATTAAATTATCAAAATTTTACTCTTTTAGAGTTTTAGTATTATATTTTATAATAAAAAATAAAATTTAATTTAATTATAATATTATTCTTTTAAGTCCCAAAAATAAAATAAAATTCGTATTATGTTCTCTTCTCTCGTCTTCTTCTTTGATAAAATATCATAATTTAAAATAAAATTTATTCAATATTAATCTTTAATTTTCTCTCCAAAAATTTAAACTAGTAATCCTTTATCACACAAGGAAAAACCCAAAAATAGCTCGTTTCTTATGTCCCATTATTTAAGAGCCAAACCTCTTGCTTGATCGTATCCAAGACTAGGGTTGTTCTGCTCCAATAACTTTTCAACAACTACCGACCTATGAAATCCATCCTGGAAGCAATTGAGTACACAGGCATCCGCAAATACAGCCTCCAATTATTAGTAAACTCATGTATTGTAACTTGGCTCATGAATCTTGCTTGTAACTATGTTTGAAGTAAAGGCGAATTAAGTTATATCTTTTGTGCCATCGATAATTTTTCGTAACATTATCTAATTTGAGTCCTTTCACTCCAAATACTAGAAAGCCTAATTGCTTTGTCAAATATGTCATCTATTACACTATACCAAAATGCCTGAATGAACTTCAAGAAAATCAAACAAAGGTTTTGATACTAGATCCAAAGAAACAAACACCTAGCAGCTACGGCATTGCAAGCTCTTCTACCATTTTTGCGTGCTTTTGCTTTACTACTTCCGCCAAATTTATATCAAAACAACCTCATCATACTGTTTCCAATAACAGCTTGGATCAGTAAACACGCCGTGGAAAAGAATGATGGATTCCAAACAACTGAACCTTAAAAATAGCTGCAATGCAGGAAAGCTTTCCAAGCCTCTCTTCTAATAACTTTATTTCAGAATTCGAAGTGCTCATTTTAATCTTGGATTTCAACTGTAACAACAATCAAAGAAGCATGTCAAACAATTAATAAACACAATGGAAAGCAGGATAAATTGTTAAAGACATGTCAAAAGAGAGACAACCAACCTGTTCACATCTTTCTTCAGTATTTGCTTGGCTACCACAGCCGCCAAGGATAATCGTCAAATTGCTTGCTACTCTAGTCTGTAATTAACAAAAGGGATAAAATTTATTTTTCAACAACCCGTATAATAAAAATGCAAAATTTATATAATATATCATTAGCAATCTTACTTCTTTGTAGGAGTTAAGCATGGTGTAGAGTTTATCCCAGACACTTCAGTTACAACCTCGGAATGAAAAATCGGGAACATACTACTAATTGTATTACATCATAATGCCAAATAATTTGGGAAAACTATCAAATTAACCTACCGGGCCCCTCGTTAAAATGGCAAGGTCGTGCGTGCATGATTGCCTAATTATTTTCTTCACTTTCCCAAGGTCTGACAACGTAAACCTGGATCCAATTTAAAAATCCACTATTAATAATCGATATATAAAACATTTGTAAAACCAAACTAATGATTCATGACATACGATCTTTTAAACCTGCTTTTTTTAGTTTTCTTTTTTTTTTTTTATTAAAATTTTTCGTTCTTTTTTCTTTTCAACTAAAATCTGCCAGGTAATCCATTTTGATACTACTATATTTCCCTTGTCATCTTCATATGTGAAACAATGTAAATTCTTGTATCATGTTTAATATTAATATTTTTTCTATTTAAAAAAAATAAAATAAAATAAAATAAGTTTTCCATGACATTTTCTGTTTTGCATAAGAGATATTGGCAGTTCCAATTCAATATCCTCAGTAGCAATCAGTAAAGGTCATTTCTTAAAAAAATATATTTTTTTTTTATGTGTGATAAATTCATCTGTTTGATATATATATTATCTTGAAAGAATATACTCTATAATCGAATTTATTTAATTTTTTAAAGATAGTTAATATACAATTATTAAAAATAACTTTTATTATAAAATAAATATTACTTTTTAGCCAACCTAGTATAAAATCTAAGGTCTGCCTCTGATTCTCTTTGGCTCTAGCATTCCAGAAATTCTCTATATCATCTGCAAATTGAATTCAATAGGCTTTAACTACTTTATCTTGTGCACTTGTATAATGAGTTCGCCTCTTTTTTGGCGCCGGAGAATTCCTATTTTGCAAATTTTTAGGCACCTTGAAAAGCCAGTGAAGCGTGGTGGCTGACAAGCAAAATGGATGGGAGACTTGGGGAATAGCTTGTCGTAGAATGAACTTGGTATACCGGCAGCAAAATATTGTCTGCTTTAAGAAAGAGAAGCGGAGTGTTGATATCGTTGAAGAAAACTTGGAATTCAGGAATAAATAAGTAATTTTCCTTGTACCCTATAATATAATCTTAAAATTTTACTCAGAAGAAGTACGTAATTATGTCATATATCAAAAAATATAAAGATTTTTTAAAAAGAAGTATAAAAATAATTATAGTGGATATTTTTATCTTAAAATAATTTCAAATACAGTGGTATATATTCGTTTAATAGTTGAAGAATACAATAAATAATTGCAGTCTTGCTTCAATCAAATGTACAAAGAATTTCAACTTCTACATCAACATATCTACTAAACTTCTTGTTAAAATCAACAGGAGCAATAATTCTAATAGAATTTTTTGCACCCGATAAATGCATAATATTTATTAAATTTATTTTTTTTAATTTTAAAATTCAAATTTAAATTCTTTTAAATAAAGGCTCATTAATAAAAGAACTAAAATATTTGGATTAAAAATTTCAATTTTTAAAAAATTAAAAACATAATAATTTTCCTATTAAAATGGAGAGAGAGAGAGAGAGAATATATTGTACCAATTTTTTAATACAAATTATTACACAATTTTTTAATTATCAAATTCATATTTAACAGCCAAGCCTGAATTAATGTCTAATTAATACATTATAGTCAATACACATGTAAGACACGATCCTGCCATTCAAAGAAAATCAATTCAATAATAAAAAAAAATGGTTTAGACGCTATATCAAAAAAAATTAGCTATTCTTAAACATACATACTACTAGGTTACATAATATTTATACAAACATATTAAACAACAATTTAGAAGCTATATATCCTAAAATATTTTAAGTTCTAAGTTTTAATTTTTAATTTTTTTAATTAATAATAAAAAATTTTAACTGAACGCATAAGTTAACGTCCACCAGGTCTATTTATGCATCCATTCTGAAATTCAAACTAAGCCAAGCTTAATACATTAAATCTGTGTTCAAACGGGTTTTGCGCTTTTAAGAACAAATACCCCACAATCGAGGCCGTGTTTGACTGGGTATCCACACCAATCAGTCATGGGTGCCATCTCTACCATGTATTGAGTATCGGGGAACCAAAACAGCACGGCAAAGTAATAATAAATGCATCATTCTGCCATATATAATATACTCGACAAGGACTATAGACGGACAACACAACAATAGAAGATCTGATCTTTGATCCGACTACAAGAATATTAACAAACCTGAACCAACAATCACACTAGCTGCGAATTACAAATTTTAAGTTGCGAAAGAGTAGACAAAGAAACGCCAATAAGCTACCTATACAACCACACAACCACTACCCACTCGAGAGTACAAAACCTGACAAAAAGGTTAGCCCAAAGTCAGTATCTTCCTTTTATCTTTTCGGTTTTTTTGCTGATCTGTAAGCAGAGGAATACAAGTCTATGTCAGAAGCACACCGAACTCTTCCTCTGATTTCGTTTGTTCTCTTCGAGCCAATTTCAGTGAACACAGGGTCTTCGGCATGCAAATTACTATCTTATAATCAATCACAATTGGAGAAAAACAAAAATAAAAAAATAAAAAATAGAAATGGATAAACAAACAAGGCCTATGTAGATTTTACTCCCTGCTGCTGATGCCCCCATGTTTTAACGTCATTGTGTGCTACGTGTTAACCCACTTCGTGTGGCATTTCTGCACATATAACAGACTTGTCAGCTATGATTTGGTTTATAGCAATCATAATTATAAACAGTAACCTACTTTGACCACATATAATGGCATTTGATCATGCCAGCCAGCCATCCAAGATCACAATATTGTTAGTTAACATGAGTTCACCAGTGAAATCCTATTAAAACAAAATTTTGGACAAATCCTAGTGAATAATCAACTGATACAACATTCTTGTTCATAGCTGAGTACGGTTTAAAGTTTTATCACCAAGCACAGATGGATGTCAAGGACCTATACTCATGTCTATGACACCAAATCTCAGGTAAACTTGGCATAATGCACAGGACACTACCAAGGAAGCAATATCATTACATCTTAAGAGCAAAACGTTTATATATCGTTCAACATGAACCCATTTGTACAAAAACTTTGGATATAGACTACAGTAGATAATTAAAACATCAATCAAACTCCAAACTTAAAATTGTGCACCAACTCTTCAATTAAACATGGACAAAAGATGAACGCCACTTAATACAACCAAGAGTCAATCTGCAAGCCATCCAGTAACTTCATCCAAGGATATCATTACAGAATAAGAAAATTCTATTGAAGTTCTCGTTTTAATTGTTAATCATTTTGTATGTTTCCAAGGTGAGTTTGTTTGTGCTCATTACTAAATCAGAAAACACTACAACCGAATGAGAAAACTCTGCTGAGATTTTTCTGTTAACTGATTATCATCCTGCATGTTTCTGTTACTCCGTAACTATTTTCCTAGTTAAGCATGGTTGCATGCACGCATAAAACTAATATTGATGCTTAAAATCACCTCTATCTTAATATTGTCATGTCTAAAATGCCTGAAATTCTAGGTTAGTTCAATACCTTCCAGGAAGCATCTGTGCACTGCTCACAGGACCCTTGGTATTAGTACCAAACCGCTTTGCCCTATTTTCATGATCTCTTTCCACACGCATGGCAGCTACCTCCTTCTCCATCACAGCTACTTCTCTTCTCATCTTCTTTGCCTCAACCTCCATTGCCTTAGTTAATGTCTCTACTTTCTTTGCTAGCATCTGCAAACCAAAGCCACAGTCAAAAATCAAGCATAAGTAATCAAACAACAGGATAGATAGAACAAGATTACCAACCTCAATAGCATCATCCTTATCTTTGAGGCTTTGATCTTTCTCATGACTAGCTTTCCTCAAGGCTATGACCTCTTTCTGCAGCAAATCATACAACATACCAGGGACACTATCCTCTGTATCTGTTGACTGGAACTCGCTGGGCTTATCTTCCAGGTCCCCTTTCCAGGTATTAGGTGTTTCACTGTCCTTGGTTGCATCGATAGACTGATTGAGCGATCCATTTGAAAGCACTTTACCTCTGTCTAATGACCTCGTGCCTCCATCAAATGATTTTGACGTTCCTTTAGCATGCCTCAACACAGTACTAGAGGACAAAGATCTCGAGGATGGTGCTCTTTTGGATAAAAAGCCATTGGGGGTAAGCTTTGATATGTTATCAGCTCCACCCAGTGACTGACGACGAGAAGGCCCATTGCTTATACTCCTGCCCTCTGGCGTACTGCGACTACTACTGTTTGAAGTTCCCCTCAAACTCTCTTCTAGCACTTTGAGCCGCAATTGATACTTTTCCTGTAAAACAAAACAAAAATGCTTAATCTTGAAAACCAGCAGACATAATACAGCTAATTGTTTAAGAGTGAGCAAGTATATAATCAGATAACTACTTTCTGCTGTGCTTCCGACTTTGCGGCTCGCTCAGCAATAGACAGCTTGTCACGAAGTTGCTGCATTTCTCCCTGTGATGGCAGAGTGGTCATCAGAAGATCACAAAAAAATAAATAAATAAATAAATAATAATAAAAAATAAAAAATAAAAAAAAAGAAGAAGAAGAAAGAAGCAAGAGCCGACATGCAATCAAGGAAAGAAACTTCCAGCAGGAGCACAAACACAGAATCTGAAATGAATCTAGAACTCAAAATTAACCTGCAAGAATCTCCGCTCCTCAAGCCATTGTTTCACAGGCATCACTTTGTCATTAGCATCTTTCCATTCATTGGCTACCACTGTGGCAACTCTGTTTGCCGTTACCTTTGCGCGAGCCAGCTCCCTGTCAAGAGTTTTTCGTTCCTCCTAATGGGAAAAGAGAGGAAAAACAGTAGCCACTTTCGGGTTTGTCCACAAACATATGAACCAAGGCAAATGAACAAAACTGAGTACTTAATGGTTTGGCACATTACATTCATCTCCTGAACTTTCCTCTGGTAGTCCCTCACAGCATTGGCAGCTGCACCACCAGCAAGAACAGCCTCTTCCAACTCCCTCACAGTCTGGGTAAGCTTTTCAACTTCAGCAACCTTCTGCCGATGCATCTTGTCCAAAATTTTATTTTCTTCCTGTAAACAGGAAACACGCATAAAACTCATTCTAATTCAACAAACTAGGTGGCCAGATCAAACATTTCAAGTTCTGATACACCAAAAACGAATCAAAATGCATGAGTACAATACCTGGCAAATTTCTATCTGTTTCATTAACTCTTGGTTCTTATTTTGGAGATCATCTACCATAGAAGCCTTGGCCAAGGCAACCTGAACAGTCCTCTCGGCTTCAAGTAAAGCTGCTTCCTTCGATTTGGTTAGACGATCTAATGCTTTGTTATCATCTTGAAGCTTTGCAATCTGTAAGTAACCAAGATATATCATCACTAGTGATGATCGAATAATTTTAATATAATATTACTTTATTTTTGGGAAAGAACCATGCTGTCTGAAGACTTTTGGCTTACCTCTTGCCGGGCAAGTTTAAGCTCAGCTTCAAGAGGAGCAAGAATGGCTTCAATAGGAGGCATATCATCATCCTTCTGAGCAGCATGAACTCTTCGAAGTGTGGCTTCAGCTGCAAACTGGGCTGCCATGGAGGCTTTCTTCTCATCATTGATTTTCTTGATTTCAAGATTCTGCAAGAAAGATTCAATTAGAAAACTCTAGACCAGTGAAAATCAGGAGAAAATTATAGCAAGAGTTACAAAAGGTTTTAAGGAGTACTTTTGTTTCTATTAAGGATTCCGCCAATTTAAGCTTCTCTTCCACCTTCGAGAGTTCGTCAGTGAGCTATGGTAAAATAGGAAGACAGAAAAGCAACGTCAGAACCAACTGGACAACAGACTATAATACAATGACATTGTAAATATAGGAAAAGAAAACAAACAGGCCCTCAGTCTACATAACAAAATATTGAAAAATCAATACATAGACATTGAGGAAACTAAAAAGCTCTTCAATATCTGCACTTGTAGGTGCAATCATTTTGAAATCCCCGCCTTGTATGAACATGGGTAGATTATAAATATCAGAATTAGTAAGAGTTGATATCTTCTCAGCATGTCGCACATCCCTTCTCAATACATAAATGGATATGTAGGCATTTCTAAATCTGTAACCATGTTAGCATATGACTTTGTATTGATTATATATTACAATGCCAAACAATTTGCAAAATGTCACCAAATGAAGAAAAACATATAAACAAGAAAGCACAAAGGACTGAAGCAAATTCACAATAGCAAGTAATCAACATGACAGGTTTCAAATTTCAAGGTAATTATGAACCCTAATCCCATGACCACTTTGAAAGTTGCACCAACATGGCTGCAGCAGCATGATAGACAATTGAACTCCTTTGTTTCAACAGTGAAATGATTACAGTAGATATATATTACAAAGCAACCAGAAACCTCTTCCAATGTCAACAATAGGACGTGACATTGTAAGTTACGAAACAGTAATAATTTCGGTTGTTCCTTCCCATGCACAGAAAGGTAAGAAATGATATATTGTTTACCAAACTAAATTCCCTAAAGACTATTAGTGCAATTCTCAAGAAAAGATAGGAAGCTAATCTTCCATCAATCAGGAGAACGGGTAGAATTCTTTTGTTGCTGGACATAGAGGTGTCAGTAAGTGTTTTTCCTACAATTCCAGGACCTACATTTTGTACTTAGCTTGACAAGATCAAGAAAAGGATCACATAAGCTGGAAATATTAAAAATCAAACATAAATTATTATCTAAACCTACTGGGGTTCTTTCCAGTAAGATCAACCTAAGGACCAACAGTAAATTAAAAAAAAAAACGATTTTAAATGTGTAATGGTCAAAAACCTACAATCGGTCTCATATAATTCACCTGATTGATAATATATTAGACTTTGTCTTTAAAAAATAAAGTGAACTCGGTAATATTTTTGTGAGAAAAAAAAAATCAAATATAAATTAACCTCTTCAACAGCCTTCTCCCTTAGTCTTTCAGACAGTCTCAAGGCCTTGATCTCCACTTGGGCTTCCCCCAACTCCCTGTCCTTATCTAGAAACACAAATAAATAAAAAAAATTCAATTTTTTTCAGAAAGTAAATAAGCCATCACAAAACACATCACAATAAACCCGAGTGAACCCTCAATCCACCAGATCGACCCGCATTACGCACCTCTCACTTCATTTTCCAACCGATTAAGCTCCACTTTCACCGGATCCGACCCGTGCAAGAGCGTAATAAACTCGTTATCCGCGTCGAAGCTCGGCCTGACGGGTCGCCTCCTTGACAAGCTCTTCCCTCCCCCTCCCCCTTCCTTAAATGACGCTGACACTGTCAACGGTGGAGTCGGATTCGCCGTGAAAGTAGCACTGCCATTAACTTCCGGCATCGCCGCTCCTCCGTAGCCGGAAAGCTCCGCCATTCTCTTCGTGATCTGATCCCTAACCAACCGACCTCCTCCCCCTCACTCTCTCACATCCAACTTCCTCCTACAAGATCCAAAAAGGCACACCGTTCAAATCTAACTAACTTACTGGAGGATCCAAATCCTAGGGCTTCAAATCAACCGGCTGGACGGATAGTGAGAGAAAGTACAGTATAGCAGTGTAGACTTTTTGAGCTTTAATAAACAGAGTATTCTTCCTTTTCTTTCGTCTCTCTCCCCAGATTTGTGATTTAATGCTTTGTATGGAGTGACAGTGTGCTTTGGGAGTGATTTGATTTAATTTATAATTTTATTTTCTAAATATTGTAAAATAGATACAAAAATGTCGGATAAACTCACTCAGATCCCTCAACAACAATTTTTTATTTTTTAAAAACAAAATGATAAAACTTTATTCATAAAATATTTTTAAAAAATAAAAATTTTTAAATTAGTATGAAACCATATATTTTGAAAATATTAAACTTTTATTGGAAAATAAAAAACATATCACGAAACAAATAGCAACCATCACCTCGCTAGTATATGAGTATTTATCTATAATTTTATTTTACTTAATAAATTTATAAACTACCAAGGATCTGATTAATATTATCCCTAAATATTATATTATATAATAGAGAAGCAGACACTGGTCCATGTGAGTCGAGAGAAAGAGAGAGAGGAGAGAAAGGGTTTGTAATATTTTTGCCGTTTCTCTTACTGCGTCCCCTTGGTCTGCGGATAACACGAACCTAATGCGTACTGCGAATCCGACTTGATCTTAATAAAAAATGGGGCGACTAGATGGTGCGTAAGGCGCACGCATGCGTGTTTTAGTAATGTGGGTTTCGTGTCTGGCGTCTGGCTGGTTCGATTTCTAATTGGTTCTCTCCTGTTCTTATTATACAAAATTTTTTTTAAATGTATTTTTAAACTAATAATTTTGGTATATATTTTAATATTTAATTTAAAATATAAATAAACAAAAAATAATTTTAATTTTTTAGATTAATTAGTGAAAATTATACATAAAAATCTCATTTGTGGCAACAAATTGAAAGCGTAAAAAGACTTTATATCTTTAAAAAGTAAATTACATAATACAAACTCAAGTACCTCCTGATGATTCATTAATTTAATGATAATACTATCTGTATATCTATTAATTTTATATTTTATTGTATGAATTTATTTTTAAGGAGGTTGAATAAATCTAGAATTTGTAAAATATTGTGTGTATATATCTGCATAATAAGTTTAAAACCTGCACTAAATATAGAGTACTATATAAATAATTGTATAAGTAGTATATTTATCTGGTCAAATATTATTTACAAATTCGATAGAAAGAACAAAATTCTTTGTTGGTGTTATACAAAAAAATTGATTGAGACAGAGAAAAATATATAGATATAGATGATAAATGTAAATTAAAATAAACGTAAAATTTATTATAAAAATTTCAAAATAATATCTTGAATAAAAATTTCAATTCATGAATTTTAAAACAAAAAAATTTTAAAAAATACATAAATCTCTTTTTCTATTTTGTTTTGAAATGGTGCATGTTTATTGAGAGGTTGAAAAAATAATAGATTTTATATAAATAAAAATAAATTTATTAATTAGATAATAATAGTTTTTAAACAAGATTTAACAAAATTATTCAAACATTTTACATTGAACCCAAATGTCAAAATAATGATCTTTCAACAAAAAAAGTATTTTAAAACTTCATTAAATTATAAAAATAAATATAATTAATTACCTAAAATAGTTAAATTTAATAAATTGTGAAGTAAAGAAAACCGTATACTTTGTACAAGATTCCTTAATTATTTTTTCAAAAGCTTTATCTCACTATAATAATCATTCATATAAACAGTATTAGAATTATTAAAATATTAATTAATTGTTTAATTGTTAGAACTGTTTGACTGAAGGATCGAAAGAGGCCAACATACTAAAAATATTACTTCATTTATATGTATATTTAATAAATTAAAAAATAAAATAAAAAGTGTATTTTGTATAGCAACGATGATGTTACAAAGTCGAACTTAACTCGAAAGGCACTCAGGCATTTTTGTTTGAAATCGCTTTCGGTAGAAGCAGTTATGTGCTGTCGTCTTGTCAGTAACAAGAGCTACCATTGAAGGGGTAAGCCATTGGAAGTACTGGCTATGGCTGCAGGTGAAAGCAAAAGCAGAAGTAATTAAGCAAAAGTACTTTTACCCATAATCCCTAGCTTCATTTCTCATAAAGGGTGTGACCACCGAGATAGATACAAACAATAAGATACAATTTTTTGTTTTTACTTTTTGTGGTTGGCTCCCCTCACATGGAAGCTAATGTGGGTTGTACCCCATTTTTCCATAGAATTTTTATTTTTTCTAATTTTTTTTTTAAATAATTGGATCAATTGGGAGAAGAATTTGATATTTTTTGCTTATAAATATTTTGCTTACAATCAACATGACACCATCAAAAAATATAAAGTATATATAATGCAATTAATAATTTTTTTTAAATATTTTACATATTTTTATTTATTCTAACGTCACTAATTGCAATCTTTTTTACCAATTTGGGAGTTTAATTGAAATATTTGAAGACAAATTATTCAGTTATGTCCAAGATTAACGTGGGGTAAAAAAGGATTCTTGGAGTCGTTGTCAACAATTGAGGGTTGGTGATAAACTTAAAATGGGGATGGGAAATATATAGTACATGCTTTTGATAACGGTTTTTAAGTGGGATTTAAAATTATATATAAATATTTTTAAAATTATAAATATATTTAATAATATTTGTTAAAATGATTAAAAATGAGAATATGTTAAGTATTATTATTTTTTTTAAACGATATTTGTGAAGACAAGAAAGAACGATAATATCACATTTCACATTTTTGAATTTAATATGCACCGAAATTAGTGGAAGCAATTGACTAATGCCACATAGTAAAAGAGAATCAATAAAACGCCCATCAATATTTTCCCTACCATATAATTCAAAGTCACAATAGTAATAATCTAAAGTAAATTTTATCTAAAAATTGAATACCCGTTAACCATTTAGGTAGTAAGTATTCACTTAATTTTTGATAAACTCTTGATTGTTATGTCAGAATATTGTATTATTCAAAAGGAGAAAATAAAGCCAGGGAATAATGGACTCGTTATCTTATAAATTCAACAAATTAAAGTAATTCAAACCCTATTTCAAATCAATCTTTCAAACACTTTATTCATCCACCTAAAAGATAATATGTTTGTTGGTAACAATTCATGTTATTTCATCCATTTCTCTTTAAAGTTGCTCTCATAAATTTTTATACACGCGCGAGTACAGGCACACACACACAAAAACAAAAAAAAATCTAATTTGCTATTGCAAGTTTTCTAAAGGAGTTCAATTTTTCCCTTTTATATATAAAAATAAAAAAGAATTGAATAGAATAAAAATATGGACAAATTTGAAACAATATTTTTTGTGGGTCATCTCTACAAATAATGAATTTTGACGGGCTTCCATTCAACATGCTTGCTGGGGCCTATGAAACCAAATCCATGAATAGAGTCTCCGGTAGATATTTTAGAAAAAAACCCATTTTTTTTTTTCAAAATTTATTTAAATCCCTCTTGTTCGTATATACATTATAGTTGTTTTTAATACAAAATTATTTGTTCTAAATAGCAATTCTAAACTAGTTTAATATAGATACTATTAAATTTAGGAAAGTCTCTTACCATTTTAAATAAATTTTATTTACATTAAAAATTATTTTAGCAAACTTTTAAAACACCCAAGATTGTCTATTTTTGCCAATTTTTGAATTTATTTATTTATCTATATAACAGTACAAAGGGAAACAAAAAAGCCATAATCATATTAATGGAAACAATGAAATAAAGTTATGAGTTTTTTTTGTATTTTCCAAAATTAGGGCAAGAAATAAAAAATGAATTCCATTTCTGTGGACCAGTTGAAGTCTCTCAATTTCTGTGCATACTTTATTTTTTTTCTTTAAATGAGTGGATAAATTAATGAAACTTAAAAAGGAGCAAAGCAAAAGCTGCAGCATTGGCCTTTCGATAAGTTTGCTATCCGTTCAAGTATCAACACGAGTAAACGACAAGAGAAAACATGATTTTCAAACACAAGTTTGCATTTGCTATTAAATTTTTACTCATTTATTTTAAAAAATTATTTAAATTTTTCTTTATATTTATTTTAAAATATATAATTTTTTGTAATAATCCTATATTCTTAATTATAAAATTTATTTAAAGACTGTCTATGCATAATTAATTAAATAATATTTTTGAAGGTATTTAATTTTGGGAGTGTGACTGTGTATATATGATGGCATTTTGTTCTCTCAACAACCTCAAATGTCTCCTTTTTATTATATGAAATTAAATTTCAATAATAATAGATGGAGACCTCTGCTGTATGGCGTTTAAACGGCACCATGTCCATGGCGTTGACACGCTGCCTTTCTGTTGCCCCTTTTGCTTTTCTTTGCGTTACACGATGACGACTTGTCTTATTATTTATTAATTGTTAATGATGATTCTTTTTTAATTTAAATATTAAACATGGATTTGAATTGAAAGCAGACAATCGGTGCCATTTGCCCCGTCGCAATTTTCATTGCATGGGTTACTATGAATCAACTCAAATAATAATAATAATAATAATAATAATAATAATAATTATTATTATTATTATTATTATTATTATTAACGAAAAATGTTTTACATTTCACGTAATCTAAAACGTTTGCACCTCGGAGGATTACCATCTACCGTTGACCCAAAAGTACGTGTGTGTATATACCGTATACATTATTCATTCATTTAGTTTTTAACTATTTCATTACATTATGAATTTATAAAAAATACAATAAAAATTTAAAAATTATGATGTATTATTTCAGATTATAATAGGATATTAGGATGATATAATTAAAAAATATACAATGCATGAGATTAGATCATAATATAATTTATTCATCTTACTAAAAGTTGTACTATAATATTATTTCTTTATTAATAACAATAAATATATAAAAGAAAAACTATTCACACAAATTTATTAGCTATATTTGCACTCATATTTTGAGCATAATTTAATTTATTCTCATTTTTATTCGGTAATAAAATGATGATCTACTTATTAATATAAATTAAATTAATAATATTAAAAAAAAATTTATTAATTTTTGAATATTTTTAAAAATATTTTATAAATTCCATTATACAGATAAATAGTATTCAACTTGTTCTTGTAATATTTAAAAATGGTATCAACGCCCCCTGAATATCGTACGCTTTAACATATTAAAAAAACAATTAATAAATAATATATAAAAAGTACTCTCTCAACCAAACAAGTTGACGAAAAACGTATCCTAGATTTTTAAATTATAATAATATTTTTTTTCTTTCTTGATAATCTTTCATAGATAAGTGTAGGGTTAAATTCGGACAAGAAACATTTCGGCCGCTTAATGTCATAGAAAACCCGATTTTTAGTCCATTTTTTCGGAATATTTCTATCGAAATGGATGAAAAAATTTTAGTTAAATCGTCGACTTTTTGAGACAATATTCTAAAAGTAGAGGAAAAGTCAATTAATGGCCGTTTTAAGGAAAAATGTTAATTTTAATTAAATATTATTAAAATAAAATTTTAATTATATTATCTATTCAATAAAGTGGTTCTCTAGCATATATTATACTTATTTTATTTTAAAATTAAACTTTGTATTTCAAAAAATCACTTATCTTTTTTTTATTATTTTTTGGAATATAGGAGCAATTTATTAAAATATTTATAATATATTCGCACATATTTTTTTGGATAAATATTCGATCAGGCAAGGTTTTCTTGGGTCTTACTGAAAAAATAGAAATAATTTATTTTTTAATTTTAAAAAGAATTTGTATTTAATAAAGAAAGTTTATTGTTATAAAAAATAAAATAAAATATCTCCCAAGTTCTAATTGAAATTGAAATATTATCCATGGATAGCCTAATAAATTAAAAACTATGAAAAAAGAAGAGTTATAAGAGAGCCATCTCTTCTAACACCTAATATATATATATATTCATTTTATACAGTGTCTAACTGTTGACTTAGTATTTAAAATAGACATTTATTTATTATGTCCACATTCCATTAAGAAAATTTAGTTTTCAGGTTGTTGAAGAGAGCATGATGAAGATGAAGATGGTGGAATAAGGTTGATTGAGATTATCACACAGTAAAAAATTACAATTTTGTCGTGTTATCCATTGATAAGCTTGTTTTAAAACTGGATTTAGGTCAATCATTATGGATTAATATCATAATCCGAGTCATTTTCAGCAGACAAACTATTGCATTGCCCATGGAAATGGCATTTTATCATTGAAATCCCTATTTTAGCATATCTTTGAAATAAATGAGTAATTTAACACATTTTACTAAATAAATCTCTTGCAACTAACTTTTAACCATAATTATTATTCGTCAAAATTAGACAATTTCAACTATGATTTCATTTTCAATAGTAGTGTTTTAATTATAAACACAATAAATAAAGTGTTTGATAAATAATTTTATTAATAACAATTGTAGTTTTAAAATTTCATTGTTTAATCCTCTTTTTTAAGTAAGGTTTAAAATTCTATTAAAATTGTTTATTTTATTTTATTTTATGTTTGTGCCAAAAGATTGAAAGAAAAGAAATCCCTACCAAGATGAGACCCCCTTGGATCATTTGACAAGAAAAATAAAAATAAAGTGAAATAATATTTTAGACTTCACCGAAAAAAACGACCAAATGTTGGTTAGAAAACGAGAAGCACCGCAAATTCCCATTTCATCAGCTTTGATTTTCATTGGTAGATGAAAGGAAAGGAAATAAGTTATAGAACAAATTCAATTCAAGCTTCTTATGCTGGATTATTATATAATTTATATATTTTTATAATTTTATCGGATTGTGTTGCGTGGTTATTGTTGATGTCTAAATTTTTTTAAAACAAAAAGCTCAATGCATCTCGCATATTTTTTTATTATAGCTATTTAATACATTGGAAGAAGTGCAGGTTTGCCTTGGGTCGAAGTTTCATAAACTGTACTTGAAATCCAAATATAAAAATTAAGAGTAAAGCCAATTT
>JAWDEX010000012.1:897555-920528 GCA_035221805.1 Trichilia hirta
TCATCCTTCTGAGCAGCATGAACTCTTCGAAGTGTGGCTTCAGCTGCAAACTGGGCTGCCATGGAGGCTTTCTTCTCGTCATTGATTTTCTTGATTTCAAGATTCTGCAAGACTCATTCCATTAGAAAAATCTAGTTATGAAAACCAGGAGAAATTATAGCAAGAGTCACAAAAGGTTTTAAGGAGTACTTTTGTTTCTATTAAGGATTCTGCCAATTTAAGCTTCTCCTCCACCTTTGAGAGTTCGTCAGTGAGCTATGGTAAAATAGGAAGACAGAAAAGCAACATCAGCCACCAATTAAACCACATATTATAATACAATGACATTGTAAAGGAAGAAAAGGAGAAGAAGGAGGTCACTAATCAAATCTGTCATTCATATAAAAATATTGAAAAATTAATACATAGAGATTGAGGAAACTATGTTCTTCAATATCTTCCCTGGTAGGTGCAATCACATTGAAATCCCCTGCCTCATATGAGCATGGAAAGATTATACAAATCAGAATTAGTAAGAGTTGATATATTCTCAGCATGTCACATGTCCCTTCCAAATACATAAATGGATATGTAAGCATTTCTAAATCTGGAACCATGTTAGCATTTGACTTTGTATAGATTATTTATTACGCGGCCAAACAACTTACAAAATGCTACTGAATGACGAAATAAAACATATAAACAGGGAAGCATAAAGGACAGGAGCACATTCACAATATCTAGTAATCAATATGACACATTTCAAATTTGAAGTTATGAACCCTAATCCCATGACTACTTTGAAAGTTGCACCACAAAAACATTAGTATATACAGCTGCAACAGCATGATAGACACTTGAACTCGTCCCATTTACCTTTGCTTCAACAGTGAAATTATTACAGTAGCTATATATTACAAAGCAACTGGAAATCTCTTATAATGTCAATAATAGGACGTGCCATTGTAAGATTACGCAACATTAATAATTTTGGTTGCTACTTCCAACACACAGAAAGGTAAGAATGTTATGGCACTTGCCAAAATACGTGCACTAGAGACAATAAGTGCAATTCTCAAGAAAAGATTGGAAGTACTCTTCCATCACTCTGGAGAAAGGGTAGAACTTTTGGTTGCTGAAAAGAGAGGTGTCAGTCTTTCTCCTACAATTCCCAGGATCTACATTTTGTACTTAGCTCGACAAAATAAAGAAAAGGATCACATAATCTGGAAATACTAAAAATCAACCTAAGGCCCATCAGTAAATTATAAAAAAAAGACGTTAAACGTACGATGGCCAAAAACCTACAATCGGTTTCATACAATTCACCTGACTGATAAAATTTTAGCCTTTGTTATTAAAACATAAACTGAACTGGGCAATATTAAAGGAAATATAAATTAACCTCTTCAACAGCCTTCTCTCTCAGTCTTTCAGACAGTCTCAACGCCTTGATCTCCGCTTGCGCTTCCCCCAATTCCCTATCCTTATCTAGAAACACAAATAGAAAATAGCAAAATTTTAATTTTCAAAAATGAATAAATAAATAGCAATAACAAAACACATCAAAATAAACCCAAGCGAACGCTCAATCCACCAGATCGATCCGCATTACGAACCTCTCACTTCATTTTCCAACCGATTAAGCTCCAGTTTAACCGGATCCGACCCGTGCAAGAGCGTAATAAACTCATTATCCGCGTCAAAACTCGGCCTGACTGGTCGCCTCCTTGAGGAGCTCTTCCCTCCCCCTCCCCCTTCCTTAAACGATGACGACACAGTCAACGGTGGCGTGGGAGTCACCGTGACAGCAGCACTACCATTAACTTCCGGCACCGCCCCCGCGGCCCCTCCGTCGCCGGAAAGCTCCGCCATTATCTCCCTGATCTGATCCCTAATTAACCAACTTCCTCTCCCGCACCCTCTCACATCCAACTTCCTCCTACAAGATCCAAAGACGCACACCGCTCAAATCTAACTAACTTGCTCAAGTATCCAAATCATAGGGCTTCAAATCAACCGGTAGAATGGACAGCGAGAGAAAGTGCAGTGTAGCAGTGTATGTTTTTTGAGCTCAAATGAACAGAGTATTCTCCGTTTTCCTTCTTCTCTCTCCAGATTGTAATTTAAATCTGAGTAGTATGGAGTGACAGTGAGTTTTGAGAGTGATTTGATTTGATTTATTATTTTATTTTCTAAATATTTTAAAATATATATATATAAATTCCGGATAAAATCACTCAGATCCCTCAACGGCAGTTTTTTAGTTTTGAAAAACAAAAATTATAAAAGTTTATTTCATAAAATATTGCAAAAATAAAAATGCTTAAATACTCATAAAACCATAGATTTGAAAATGATAAACTTTTATTAATATATATATCACAAAATAAATAACAACTATCACCTGGTGCTTATTCGAGTATTAATCTATAATTTTTTAATTAATAAATTTATAAACTATTAAGGCCTTAAATGATATTGTCCCTAAATAAACTATTATAGTAAGGAGAGGTTAGTTAGCTGTTTAGGAAGAGACGCTTTGCTGTTAAGCAGACACTAGTGCGCCTGAGACGGGAGAGCCAGAGAGAACAGAATGGTATTTGTAATATTTTTGCCATTTCCTTTGCTGCGCTCTATTTGGTCTTCGGATAACACGAACCTAATGCGTATTGCGCACTCGGTTTTATTTTGAAAGGGAGCTACGGAAGTGGTGCGTAATGGGCAATCTTGTGTGCTTTAGAATTGTGGGTTTCTCGTCTGGAGTCTGGCTTGGTTCGCTTTCTAATTGGATGTCTTTCTTGTTCTTGCGATATTTTTGTTGTTGTTGTTTTCCTTTTCTAAAAGATAATTAAGATATGCATTTTTATTTTTATACCAAAAATGAGAGGAGATACCAAAAATAACAATAAAAATTTATTTATTTTTAAACTAATAATTTTGGGATATATTTTTAAACTAATTTAGAATATAAAAAGCAAAAACCCATTTTTATATTTAGATTAATTAATGAAAATTATATATAAAAATCTCATTTATGACAATAAATTGAAAACTTAAAAAGATTTTATATCTGTACAAAGGTAACTTGCATAATAGAAACTCAACTACCTCTTTGATGATCATTAGTCTAATGATAACAATATTTGTGTAACTACTAATTTTAGAATGTTAAAATTTTTAATTTATTTTTAAGAAGGTTGAATAAATCAAGAATTTGTAAAATAATGTGTATATATTTGTATAATAAACTTAAAACCTTCTCTCAATAGAAAGTTCTCATCAAATATTATTTACAAACCGGACAAAAGAACAAAATTCTTTGTTGATGTCTTAAATATTTTGATTAATGAATTTGAAAAAGAAAGCAGTCAACAAAACCAATACATAAATTTCTATGAAAAATCAAATAGATTTCATATAAATAAATTACTAAATTACTTAGATAATGACAGTTTTCAAACAAAAAAAAAAATTAATAAAATTATTCAGACATTTATCTAAAAGCATAAGGGCAGGAGTATTAATATACAATTATTGACATATTCTAACCATCTAAACCATGTACTTTGTACAAGAGATTCCTTAATTATTTTTCAAAAACTTTATCTCACTAGAATAATTATCGAAATAGTGGTATTAAAATTATAATTTTTCTTAACATAGCTCAATTCTAACAAACTTTTACCTAAATTATGACGTACGTACTTTAAGAACAATAACTATCTAATGTAACTCATAGGAAGGTATTAAAATAATAATTAAACTATTATTTGTTATAATTATTTTGAATGAAGGATTGAGTGGATTACTTTATTTATATGTTTATTTAATAAATTTAAAAGGAAAAAAAAGCAGTGTATAGCAACAATGATGTTACAAAGTTGAACTTAACTCAAAAGGTACTTCAGCATTTTTATTTGAAATCGCTTTCAATACAAGCAGTTATGTATTGTCATCTTGTCAATAACAAGAGCTACAATTGAAGGGATAAACCATTAGCTGAAGGGGAAAGCAAAAGCACTTTTCACCATGTGCAAAGTGGAAGCCTAAAAACCCTAGTTTTGTTTCTCATAATAGGTGAAACAACTGAAATACCAACAATAAGATACAATTTTTTGTGTAAGGCTCCCCCCGCATGGAAGCTAATGTGGGCTGTACCCCATTTTTTCAATAGAGTGTTTTATTTTTTTGAAAATTTTTAAAAGAGTTTTATCATTTAAGCCATTAGTTGAAAGAGAAAGCAAAAGCGGAAGTAATTAAGCAAAAGCACTTTCCACCATGTGCAAAGTGGCAGCCTGAAAACACTAGTTTTGTTTCTCATAATAGGTGAAACAACTGAAATACCAACAATAAGACACATTTTTTTGTTTTTATTTTTTATGGTTGGCTCCCTTCACATGGAAGCTAATGTTGATTGTACCCCATTTTTTCAATAGAGGTTTTTATTTTTTCTAAAATTTTTTAGAGAGTTGTATTGATTAGGGAAAGAATTTGATATATCATAAACTTGGATAGGAGTTATTACATCAATATAAGTTGGTTCAATTTTTGGGTATCCTATAAAACTTCTAAAAAACTTGTTGCTCGGCCAATGATCACCTTGTAAGAGACGAGAAACTTGAGAGTTGGTTCAATTTTTTGTACATTATAAATATGGGTTTTATCCCTTTTTCTAATAAAAGAAAATTACATCATGATCATATTTTGTCTAATTTCAATTCAATTAAAAAAAAAAAAGAAAATCATAAACATGGGATGTATTATAACTGATCAATTTAAGATTTGTCCAAGCAAATACCATAACAAGATGTTAGTATTGAAAAACAGTTTACTAACGTATACTAAATTTTTTAAAAATATTAAAAAAACGAAATACCGTCATATAATAACACTTTTTTGATTCATTAAATAAATTAAATATTTCTAATAAACTAATCCCATATACAAATACAAAATTTGTATTCTAACTAGTATAGTAGATAACGTGATATTATCAAAAATAATAATAATAATAATAATTTTTAAATATTTTTATTCGTTCCAATGACACTAATAACTTGCAAATGTTTTTATAATAAACATTTTTCTTATAAAAATATAATTCCTAACAATTTTACCGAAACCTAAGTCATGTATTATCGTTGTTATCAATCCAAAATCAAATCTACACCACAAAGCCTACACCAACAATGGAAAGGAAACGAAAGCAACAAGTCTCAAACTATCACATACGAAAGTCACGGGGCAATGGATTGTTAGGGACCGTCAATTTTGGAAAAGGAAAATACAAAATACATATGATACGAGAAGATGGTTTTGTCTTTGTTATTGACACAGAATTTGATACCCAAACAAAAGGAAAGAAAGAAAGAAATTCAATGTCTATAGATGTCACATCTTATCTTCTAATCTAATTTTAAGCTTTAAGCATAAAATTAGTTGATTAATCATACCAATTTTTGAGTTTAACCGAGATAATTGAAGACAATTATTGAACTATATCCCAGATTAGGGTGGGAAAAAAAAAAAAATCGATTCTTGAGTCTTTGTCAACAATTGAGAGTGAATATACTCAAAATGGGGATTGGAAATATAGTAAATGCTTTTTGATAACAGTTTTAAAATGGTATTTTAAAAAAGATTTTTAAAATTACAGAGTGTATTATTTGAAATTATTTTTTAAAATGACAAACAATTAGAACGCATTTTGTATTATTTGTGAAAACAAGTAAGGTAGTTGTTTCAAGCAAAAATTATATTTAATTTTGAAAAAGGTAAAAAAATAACAAAAAATACAAATTCTTTGGTTATCTAGTGGATGATAAATAGGGATAAGTTGGGGAGTGGTTGATGAATATTAAATATCTTTTGCAACCAACCCCTTAATTCATTTTAAAATATTTTTAGTTATATCACTTGTTGTACATTTATTAAATAAATTGATGTAAATAACATACTCTATAATTTATTGTGTGATAAAAGTTTTATTATTATTTGAAGTTTGAATAACTACTTTCAACAATTATAAAAGGTTGTAATCTACTATTATGTAATATTACATTGCACATTTTTGAATTTAGTGTGTACTATAAAATTGGTGAAAGCAATTGACTAGTGCAAAATAGCAAAAGAAAATCAATAAAATGCTCATCAATATTTTCCCTACCATATAATTCAAAGTCACAATATGTAATAATATAAAGTAAAATAGATCTAAAAATTAAATACCCATTAACCATTTATTAGTAAGTATACACTTAATTTTCAATAAACTCTTTAATTGTAATATCGGAATATTGTATTATTTAAAAAGAAAAAATAAAACTAAAAATCAATGCATTAGCTATTCTTATAAATTCAACAAATTAAAGTAGTTCAAACCATATTCAAAATCAACCTTTCAAAAATTTTATTTATTCACCTAAAAAACACATGCTTATTGGTTATAAATCATGTCTTTTCATCTATTTATCAATAAAGTTACTCTTTCCCGTTCTCTCTCACATACACATACACATACACATACACATACACATACAAAGAAAACCCTAATTTGCAATTGTAAATTTTCTAAAGGGTTTCAATTATTTTTTTCCCTATTTATATAACTATCATAAAGAATTAAATAGAATAAATTTGTTAACAAATTCGAGACAATTTTTCTTTTTTTTGTGCTTGTGTTCGTCTCAACAAATAATGATTTTTGACGGGATTTCACTCAACATGCTTGCTGGGACTCATGAAACCAAATCCATAAACACAGTCTCCAATAGACATTTTAGAATTTTTTTTTTTATTTAAATCCCTATTGGTCATATATGCATCATAGTTGTTTTTAATAAAAAAATATTTGTAAAATTCTAAATAGCAATTCTATTTAGTATCGATACTGCACTATTAAAGTTATGAAAGTCTCCTACCATTTTAAATAAATTTTATTTACATTTAAAATAATTAATTCTAACAAACTTTCAAAACTACCAAGATTGTCTATGATAATCAAATTTTATAGGAATTTATTTATTTATTTATTTATTTGTATAACAGTATAAAGGGGGGGAAAAGCCTAAATCATGTTGATGGAAACAAATAAATTAAATTAAGAGGTGTTTCTATATTTTCCAAAATCAGTGCAAGAAATAGAAAACGAATCCCGCTTATGTGGACCACTTGAATCCTCTCAATTTCTGTGCAATTTTATTTTATTTTTCTATTTTTTTAACGAAAGAAATGAATGGAATTAAAGAAACTGAAAAGAGAGTAAAAGAAAAAGCTGCAGCATTGGCTTTTCGATAAGTTTGCTATCCCTTGAAGAATCAACGTGAAGAAAAGACAAGAGGAAACATGATTTTCAAAACAAGTTTTGCATTTGATGTTACCTTTTATACGCATTTATTTTTTAAAACAATAAATTTTTTTTTTTTAAATATTTATTTCACACACACGCGTACATATTGTAATAATCCCATATTCTTAATTATAAATTTATTTAAACATTGTCTACGAATCAAATGACCAGTGCATCCGTTACTGAGTAAACTACTGTTTCTCCTTTATTTTTTAGTTTAATAATTATTACTTTTTAAAAATTATTCAATATTTTTAATTTTTTTTAGGTCTATCCTCCTCATAAATTATAAAATTTGATCTGATTTAATTTTAACCTTTTAAAAGTAAAATTGAAAATAAGGGAGTATTAATTAAACAATACTTTTGATACTGTTTTCAAATAATTTTTTGAAGTTAAAAATTAAGGTGACAACATTACAATTTTTTTGTGTAAAATAACTAAAAATGATATTAAAAAAAATAGAAAACAAAGAAAGTTAAAAAAAAACGATAAGATATTTAATTTTGGGAGTGTCGAATGTGACTTGATGGCATTTTGTTCCCTCAACAGCCTCAAATCTCTCTTTTTTTATTAATTGAAATTAAAATTCAAAATTTCCATTAATTCAATTTCAATAGCAATAGTCACAATGAAGACCTCTGCTGTTGGGCTTTTAAACGGCACCGTGTCCTTGACGTTGACACACGACCTTTCTGCTGCCCTCTGTTGCTTTTCTTTTTCTTTGCATTACACAAGGACGACTTGTCTTATTCTTTATTAATTATCTTATTTTTTTATTTTAATATTAAACATGGATATGGATTGAATTATTGAAAATGTCTTACCGTTTTCGTAATCTAAGACGTTTGTACCTCGTAGACTTACCATCTACGGTTGGGCAACAGTACGTGGGTGTTTATATATACCGTACTGTTTTTGTTCTATTCAAGCTGTAAAACAAAAGTATTTTTTGAAAATGATATCAACAAACCTTGAATATTGTACATTTTAATATAGTAAAAAATTTAATTAATAAATAACATAGAAAATAACTTTCTTAACCAAGGTCAAATATGTCCAAGATTTATTAATTCTAATATTCTTTTTTCCTTCTTAATAATCTTTTAATCTATATAAGGGTAGGGTAAATTTCGGACAAGAAACATTTTGGCTGCTCAACGTCATCAAAACCAAGTTTTTAAACCCTTTTTCGTTTTTTGATTTTATGGAAATGGATGAGAAAAGTGTAGTTAAATAGGCTATTTTTTGTGAGAATATTCTAATGGTAGTTTGATAGAGGAAAGTCAACTACTGTTCGTTTAAGGAATAACGTCAATTTTAATTAATTATTATTAAAATAAAATTATTAATTACCATTATCTATTCAATAAAAGTTGGTCTCTATCATACATTATAATTATTTTATTTTAAAATTAAACTTTGTATTTTAAAATTTTATTTGATTATAATATTTAGTTGCTTCTTATCTCTTATCCTATTAAAAGTATTTGGAATCTATTATCACCTAATTTGTCTTAAAATATTCGAATAGGTATGATTTTTTTTTTTTTTGTGGGTTTTGTTGAAAAGTTAGAAATAATTTACTTTTTAATTTTAGAAAGAATTTTTTGTTATAAATAATAAATTGAAAGGTCTTCGAAGTTCATATTTGAAATTGAAACATTACATATGGATGTCTTAAATTAAATTAAAAATTATTAAAAAAAAGAAGAAGAAGAAAAAGAAGAAGAGTTGCAAGGGAATCATCTCGCACAACACCAGCCATTTTTCCAAATTGTATACGTATGTATATAAAATCATTTTATACAGTATTTACTGTTGTCTTACTATATGAAATAGACATTTATTCATTAATTTATTATGTCCATTCAGAAAATTTAGCTTTCAGTTAGTTGGATGAGTACGACGAGGTTATGATGGTGGAATAAGCTTAATTAATACAATCAGACGGTAAAAAATTATAATTTTATCCGTTAATAAATTTTTTTTAATGCTGGATTTAGATTAATCATTATGGATTAAAATCATAATCAGAGTCATTTTCAGTAGTCACACTATTGGATTGCCATGTAAATGAGATTTTATCATTGAAGTCCCTATTTTAACATATTTTTATTAAATAAACACATAATTTAATAATTCTATAAAATGAATCGCCTACAAGTTGCAGCTAAATTTTACTGTTAATTATTATCTGCCAAATTTACACAATTTAAAATTCAACTAAGATTTCATTTTAAATAATAATGTTTTGGTTTTAAAACACAATAAATAAATTATTTGATAAAATTTTTTTATCAATAATAATTGTAGTTTTAAAATTTCGGTTTCAAGCATCATTACAATCTCACAAAGGATTTAGAATGTTTTGAGTAAAACGCAAAAACTTGGTTAAAAGTAACCCTTTCTTCTTTTTCTTTTCTTTATTTCTTTATTTATTTTTTTCAATGTTTGTCTCCAAACATTGAAAGGAAACAACCCCCCACTAAGACGAGATCCCATTGTATCATTTGACTAAAAAAAGAAAAATAAAGTGAAACAATTTTTGTACTACAAAAACAAAAATGATCAAATGTTGTTTACAAAACAAGAAGCCCCCACAAATTCACACTTCAACAGCTTTGATTCTCATTGGTTGATGAAAGGAAAGGAAATAAATTAAAGAACAAACTCAATTCAAGCTTCTTAGGTTGGATTATTATATAATTTATATATATTTATAATTATTATCTTATTGTGCACAGTCCGAAAGTTGGTATTGTAAGTATTGGAGATTGTGGATGGTTGTTATTGTAAGTAATCATGATTCAATGCACAGTCCGAAAGCATGGGCTTTTTCATTCTAATTATTCAAGCTAATTGATGATATCTATAAATAGAGACTTTTTAAAAGTACATTAAACAGTATAATTGATTAATTAATTTAAATGTTTAATCCTCCATGGGGTCTGATTAATAATTTCTAGCTTCTAATCTCATAATTTGTATCCTTAAATCTGTATTTAAGATTTTGTTACAATCTTCAACTTTACATTTGGTTTATTTAAGATCTGTGAGAAAGTTATATTATGAATGATAAAGATTTGTTAATTGTTATCGTTTATGGGCGTTTAATTGGGTTTCTGGTTTTGGATTTTAGGCAACCCAGCCCACTACAATAGTTTTCCTTGCTAGGGATTAAAGGCTTTAAATCCTAAAATTTCATTCTGATTAAATTTGATACAATGAACCGTCAGTATAATAAATTATAAAAAATTATTTGGCTTACGATGAATTTTTGCTGACGCTTCTGACAAACCTCCGTTGAATCAAATAAAAGCGCGCCATGTTTCTTACCTTCAAAGCCGCAGACTGACAGACGTCACCATGGCAATTGAATGTCTCGCCCCTCCGTATAACCAATTTGTTTTTTGTCCTTACGCTCTCTTTTTTGATTATTAGTTCTTGCTGCGCTGCGAAAATCATATACGCCGTCGTTTAACTAGTCTTTGATTTTGTGCCGGAGCTGGACAAGAAATAGGCAAGAGCTGTGCAATAGTTATGATCAATGGCAAGCGAATCATGTTCGATTGCCGGATGTACATGGGATACGACGATACCCCGATTTCTCTCTTATCTCTAAATCGCGAGATAAGAGACTTAATCATTCTATTTGGCTGATTTTGGGTTGCTGTCTTGTTGGTTTTGGTCAAGATCTGGAAGCAGTTGTGGTCTATGAGAGACTTAATTCTATAGTGTCATTAGAATCTTTGTCGAAAGATGATTTTATGGTAAATAATAGTTCTTTTCCTTCTTATTTGTCAGTCTTCTGTGGAAGATTGCTACTCAGGTGTACATTTAACTTTGGATTTCTCACATTTGTGAATATGAGCATCTTGTCCTATGTTATACCCTCTATGGTCACAAAAATGACTTTGCATTAGAGGAACTAAATATGCCTTAGTAATAAACTTCTGTTAAACTACATATGTATTTACATTATGGTAGTTTTGCGTAAATGAAGATTTTTAGCTTATTTTTCTTCTCGTACCATTTAAATTATGCTGGTCTAACTAGTTTTTCATTGCAGTTATAGCAATGGACCTGAAGCAGTCTGTGCAGGTTGACAAAGACCTTCATATCCGTGCCTATTATGCTGGGCATGTAAGGTTTTCAAAGTTAATGTCCTGACATGTTTGCTAGTAGCCTTCTTTTTACAAAAATCATTTTAGAAGTACTTTTCTTGTCATGATTGCCTGCTCAAGTCTTAGCATTTATTTTTTCATGCATTGTATTGTTTATTTATCAAAGTTATATGAAGAGTTGAGTCTATATTGTATGAGAGAGCAAGTTTGTCTCCTTTTTCTTAGATATGCTTGTTTGACACATCTATGGGTTTTACAGACACCTTTCTTACCAATATGTGTTCATTTCATTGTTAAGTCACTCTAATGTTCTTCATAATCAAACTCAAGAATGTATTCAACCTTGTCTGTAAATGTACCGTGTTTTTTGTTGTCAATTTTTTAATAGTTCTTTTTAATGATTTTTAGGCTCTTGGAGCAGCAATGTTTTACGCAAAGGTGGGGGACTCTGCTATGGTGTACACTGGAGATTATAAAATGACAACAGATAGACATCTTGGAGCTGCTCAAGTTGATTGACTACGGCTGGGCCTTCTTATAACTGAGTATGGAACCCTTGTCTATAGGTCTATAAGTTGTTTGTATACTCCCATTTGCAGCGGTATGGAGCAAACATCATGTAACAAGATGAAGCTGAGGAGGAAAGCCTTGGGTGTATGTTGTGTGGTTTGTCTTACGTAGAGTGATGTGGTCCTATGTTACTCATTAAATCTCTTGCCGCAAAGACAGTTTTGGAATTTTTACATCCTAGTTGGGGTGGTCTCATTCTCGAAAAGTATTCTTAGGAGGATAGTAACGTGCCTAAAGTCTATTCTGTACTACACAAGATGGTAGTTTCTCAGTGTGTTATCAATATTTAATGTATTACATGATTATAATTATCAATGCTTCAGAAATTTTTCATGGTTACACGCAATTGTATACTCTAGACTATCAAACAGGTTTTTGCAGAATAATGTTTAGAAAATCTTCATCTGATATGATTTCTGCATCAGATCCACATATGCAAGTACCATACAAGATTCAAAATACACTCAGGAGAGGGAATTTCTAAAAGCTGTATGTTAATAACGCTACCATCAAATCCTCGGTTATTAGTTTATTATATTTTCATTGCTCCAGTTTTTTGTTTCATTTTGTTTAGCCTTTGCCATAATTGACTCTAGCTTTCTAATGGTAACTTATTTTTTTCTGCAAATTGGGTTAATATATGGAGAAAAGTTTTAATCTGTGCTGCAGAAGGTCCTTGACATTGTCCTAATATTCCTTGCCAAATATATGAATTTAAAAATAAATTAAGCAATACAGTGCTTCTACTGTCCCCAAAGATTTAATGATGTGTAAAATTGTAGAATGTTAATTCTGCCTTGTATATTATTCTATTGTTCTCTCAAAATTTTGTAAGATCTTAGAAAAATAATTGAATAATAAATGAATACTATCTTATCAAGCAGATGTGGACTAAATAGTTTATTGAGTTGACCTCAGTAGTCAATGTTTCATACTAATAAAACTTCAAAAGCCGTTATGAGGGATAATCTAAAATATCAATCATATGATGGATTAGAGAAATGAATTTCAAGTTGAAGTTCCTCCATCTTTCTATCTTTGTGTTTCTCTGTGCCTCACTCTTACTCTCTCTTTCTTTGAAGCTAAGTACCGAATAACCTTTAAGATTATTCAAATATAATGTGTATTCTCTTCGGAGATGCATGTGGCCTTGAAGGGCTAGGTTTTGAATGTTAGCTTGTTTGTTATTTATGCATTATTGGCTTGCCTCTAGTACTACCTCGGACTTGTAATGTTGTTGGCTTCTATGTTGTAGGGAGGCAATTATCGGGATTCCCATCCATTATTAACAGTTTGCTACTCTTTTGAAAAATCTTATCAGGCGCATAAATGTGTTGCTGGTGGAGGAAAGGCGCTTATTACTACATTTGCTCTTGAAAGAGCTCAGTTGTTCTCATCGTGTGAACCTTTTTTTTCACTTTCTGGAGAACAACATAATTTGTACGAATTTATGTATAACTTTGTGGCTTTGTTGTTGGAGATTTTAAGATTAACGAACTTGTCTTTCCTATAGTATAGGTCAGAAATTAGATATATTTGCAATTACAACAGCTGTGGTGCTTGTAAACTTCTATTTAGTCTTGTCCTACAAGTTTATTTTCAGCCTTAAAACTATATTCTTAGTTATCCTCATATTTAGTTCCCTTCTGCCAAGAGGTAATTAACTTTTCCCTTGCTTCCATTTTTCTTCATCTTTTAAGCAGGGAAGACACAAAGCAGATGAACTTCAAACTAATTGAAGCAGAAAAAACAATACATAAATTTTTATGTTCTTACAGTTGTACCGGATAGAAAGTGATACCAGGATTTGTCATTGTGTTTTTGTCCTGTTGCTTTTATTGGTTTTCAGAACTGATTTCTCAGTTTCTCTAGAAGCCAATAACAGTTTAGAACAATCAAACTATTTTCTCATTGCAAAGCAGTACATGGCTTGCATTTAGGATATACTAACTAGTCCAAACAACTTAGGAAAGATCATCTATTCCATCAATCAAAGCATGGAACTTTGTTTTTAAATCTTGAACTGTATCCTTCAGTTTTGTTTTCTTGAAAATCATCAGATGTCCATTTCAGTATTAAGACGGCCCCTTTCCCCTTTTTTTATTTTCTTTGGTCATTTCCCTGACCTCCCCACGTAATTAACTGATAAATTCTAAGGTTGTCCTCTGATCGTTCCTGTAAACAACTGCTATTTTCAGGAACCTTTTAGCAGATGGCCCTTGCTCTAGAATCACATATATTTGTGAAGGGCAACAAAACAGAGGTGATTTCTAGTTTTATGGAATTGATGTTGCATTTTCTACAATGCATTTTTTCTACCCGGACAAGCTCTTGTTCTGAAGTATTGAGGGTTTCAAATTTCATATTTTTCTTTACTGAATAGTGAAACGTGTTCATGCATGTCCATGTAGGTTATATATATTAATGTCAAGGCTACTGCTTCCTCATCTTCGGCATTTTGGATATTGCAGTACACAATTCATGGCTGTGATGAACAAGCAGCAGTGCGTGAGAGCAAATCTAAATGTCTACTTTAATTCATAAATCGCAGGAGTTAGTTTAGATGGGTTTATTTGCGCTTGGAAAACCACTGAGTCTACTTTGGTGTCCAGTAAGTAACTTTAGGAGAGGAGAAAGTTGAGCCAAATGGTAGAGTTAGACCCCAGCTCAATCTCTCTCTTTGCTCCTTTAATTTCATTTCACAAGGAGCTAGGTGCCTTAGAGAGTTTATACCATAAGACTGATATTCTGTTTCATTCGTAAAACTAGGTATACTGGCCTGTCTTATCCACATGTCTAAGAATTTCTTGCTTTCTCATTTTTCTTTCATCCTTTCCTTCATTTCATAAGGAGCTAGGCATTTTACCTGAGAGAGTTTATGAATTCAACTAACATTCTGTCTATTTATTAATTTTGGTATACCAGGTGTACTTAGATGCTTTTGCATATCTAAAAAATTATTTTACCGCTATAGATATCAATTACTTTATGGTTGCCTCTTCAACCATATGATTCTTCTCTATATTCAAATCTCAGTATTTACATTGTTTATATTAGACATCAAATCTCATATTCTGTAAGATTTGTTGACCATTTGTGACTAAATTTTGTGCTGTAGAATATTACTACCAGTTGAACACGCCTTTGTAATTTTTCATTTATTCCTTTTTCTTTGTGAGAACAGTCTTAATCATTATACAGGAACTCTGCATATTGTTGGATGATTACTGTGAGCGCACGAATTTAAGAGTGCCTATTTACTTTTCCGTAGGTTTGCTCCTTTTGTTCTTCTATTTGTTCAATAATATTTTTTATAACCAGTTTATTAAGAAATATTCAGTTGCTTTGACATATTATCAAGGGTACATCCTAATGTGAATTTAAGAACTTATAAAGACCTATAAACGTTTTGATGGCATTTTACGATGACGATTTTTTGTCCAAGACATTAAAATTCTATAACTAGAAGGGGTTAGCATTTAATTTAGCAAAATGCTGCCAACAATTTATCAAGTAAGAAATAGCCTTAATACTACAAGTCACTAGATTGAATATTGAATATTGAATATTGAATGTATTAAGCATTATCGGTTCAATCTAGGTGCAATACTTGAGATGCATATTTCCCGGGGTATGCATCCATCCGTAGTTGCTCCATTTCTTTGCTAACTGGTTGAAAGCAGATATGCATCCATTGGTAAGGGCCTTTTTAATTATTGTGGTTCACCTCAAAGCTGACTTTTCAGAGACTTCAAAGAAACCATCTTGTATGAGTAATGAAGTCAATCAATTAGTTAACTCTTGAAATGATGGATGAACATAGTGATCTGATACTGGTGAATGAACATAAGTATCTCCATGCATTGGAAGTGGCTAGTGATTTGACGGTGAAAGTTCATTAGTTTATGAAAAGCTTATCTTAGTTTCTCTTCTGTGGTGGCTTTTCTGCTTTTCAAAGTAACTTCATCTGACGATTGGATTCTTTGTTTTTTTCAGGATTGACCATTCAAGCCAATATGTGCTATAAAATGCTTATTAGTTTGGACCAGCCAAAACGTCAAAGAGACGTATTTGATTTTAAAAGTGGTATCAACCTTTTTTTTTCCCTTTTTCCTGAGGGGATGGAAGCTTAGCATGAACATGGAGCATTTTTTTTATTGATATTATAGTTAGTTGGTAATGTAACTAAAAGAATCAGTTCTTCAAAGCCTCTTAATCAGCACACCGTTGTGGATCATTTACACTTTGATTTCATAGGATATTCAGAGATTACGTTGACCTTGAAATTCTGAAACTTTTTTGCCTAAATATGTCCTGTCTTTCAAACCATGCCCTCATAATAGTGATGGTTTAACATTGATGTTATAATATGTGATTAAAATTTGTGACTCAATTCATGACCTTTGGATAATTTATACCTGACTTCTTGCTGAATGAGCTTTTCCCATACTCTAGTTGTGCATTTGTGAATATCAAAGATATATCCCTACATTTATATCGCTCCACCCAGCTAAAGAGGTTACACTCCACCTTTCTATATTATTGTCTTCATCTCTCCTGGTGGTGGATTATATCATTTAGGTCGAGAATATCATTTATAGAATTGTATGTGGCATTCTAATTAATGCTAGTTGCAACTATCTGGAATAAATTTATTGCTGCATAATATTTGTTGCCTGAATAGTTAGATCTCTTCCTTATTTGGGTTCACTTGTGCAGTTTGCAATTTTGACCATTCTCTGATAGACGCTCCTGGACCTCGTGTTCTCTTTGCCACTGCTGGGATGATTAGTGGAGGATTTTCACTTGATGTTTTTAAACGTCGGGCGCATCTGAAATGAATCTGATTACATTCCCTGGGAACTTATTACTTATCTTTTGTTTCAGGATGACTTACGAAGATAATCATACTCTCATCTATCATTGGAATCGAAAATGTATTCAATCTACAATGCATGAAAACAAATTGTCATTTATTTATGCAGTTTCATTTGCTGATCCCTTTCCTTTTTGGGTTTTTTAAGGTGTTATGCGGTGGGAACCATAGGACACAGATTGATATCTGGAAAGCCCACGAAAATTGATTTAGACAAAGACACCCAGATTGATTTGCGATGCCAGGTTCACATTTCATCTTTATTATATATTTTCAGCATATTTTCTTACTCATCTCATGAACCTTTTTCTTTTCATTTATCTCATCTCCTCTGTTTCCCACATTAGAATATGTTCAAGTTTTGATCTAATGGATAGCACATGGAGCCTGACACATCTATGTAAAATTTTTCTGTCAATTATGCATAGAAAGAAAAAAAAAAAACAGAATAAAAGAACAAAATGTAGAGCCCCGTTGTTTTAGGTGATTTGTGCTGTAGTTTTGGCATTGCAAACATGTACCTTTTTAGAGTTTAAATTCTAGTGGCTCATACCTATCAGCTTAAAATTTAGGTTTAATGATAACTTAACATGTATTGGAGCAAAGTTGACCATGACATCTTCTATTTGAATCCTGTCATTATATTAATGAAACTATAATAAGTTGCTTTTGTGCTTCTTGTTGTTGTTAGATAGTATCTAGAAAGAAGCTTTTAATCGTATCTTATCATCCACGTCCTTTTAATAGTATCTAGAAAGAAGTTTCCTTTGAGGTATAAAATGACCTTGTTCACCAATTATCATGCAGGATGACTGTCGTTTTCTTGAGTAAATTAAGTTCCTTTTAAACTCATGTGTTGATGTACATAAATTACCTAACACTTACGATGACCTGGAAGTGATGCGGCTGGTCCGAGCATCACACAGTCAAGAGGGTTGTTGCTGTTCCTGTGAACACAGCGATGATCAGAGCGATGCCAATTTTCTGGTAAAGAAATTTCGATGCTTAAGTCAGCAATGGGTAATGATGTGGGATAATAAAGTAAAGAAAAGAGAAATTTAGAGTATTGGGAGAGCCTGAGTTATACATCTGTGTTTACCGTGAGAATGGAAGAGATGATGAACAGTGTTGGCTTGGGTTAAGAAGATGAAGAAGAAGATGATCCTTTTGGAGGAGTTATTGCGGCGTATCACAAGTATATCCATATAATCCTCGGAGAATGGGTGTAACAGTGGATTTGCAGGAGGGTTGAGTGCAAGCTTCATCTGGTTTGATTGTTCCTTGCTATCCTATCTTTCTGACACACATGTAAGGGATAATGCCTTGAGAGAAAGGACAATATACGTACAGCTTTATATGTGGCCCCTTCCATTGTACCCTTATTTCTGATAATGTTGGCCTACAGCTGCGGGTAACAAGCGGGAAAACTTTGATTTCCTACCTAGCAAGAAAAATCCTGAGGCACACCTTCCTGGGCATTGTTGACAACATGGCCTCAAAGCAGATACGGGCATGGACACACAATGAGAATGATGACGTAGATAACTGCTCATAAGACGTTTTCATAATCGTCTTGATGCCCAAACTCATATTCGTGTGGGTCCCACGTGGCCAAATAGTCAGGTTTTTGTTTTGGTTCGACAACTCCACCTGGCCACGTGGCTAGTTCACGATGGTTGCCAAATTTGCTTCCAACACCGTTTATTAAGGGGTGAAGTGCAAATATATTTCTCCATCATATGGGCCTTTATTTATTCCATTTTTTCATTCATCTGATTGACAGCCGAACCACTGCACTAGGTGACATGTCAAGAATTTAGATTATTGATACACTCATTCTGTCCGACTTTGTCACTCAGGCAATCACTTTACTTATGTGGTCTGTTGTTTCAATAATACCTGTTGGATCATTTAGGATGCGGCGTCTGACAAATATATGTGAGATGCAATTGAATCTCTTGAAACTCAGTCTTTGAAACTTATGCAAAAAAAATGCAGAATAAATAACTAGGATTGAATTAGAATAAACTTATAAAGTGATACGCAATCAATTAACTTATTAAAATGAAGCAATGCTTTGTCAGAGCAAATTTTTTCTCAGAAGAAGCTGCTGGTGGAAAGGTTGTGATCGCACATATAGTTTAGTAACTATTTCTTGGGCAAGTTACAGAAATGTGTGTTATATCTGGAAAATCTGATTTTCTGCATGTTGCACCTTTGTGTCCAGACGTGTTTTTGTCTTAACGTATATTCATTCTTTTTTGTACTGACTATATGTTTTCATTACCAGATTCATCAATTATCTTTCAGTCCTCACGCAGATGCTAAAGGAATTATGGATCTCGTCAAATTTCTCTCCCCACTGCATGTGATTCTGGTGCATGGCGAGAAACCGAAGATGGCTTCTCTTAACGAAAGAATACAATCAGAATTAGGAATTCAATGTTATCACCCTGCCAATAATGAATCTGTTTGCCTTTCTTCAACTCATTCTGTGAAAGCAGTGGCTTCTGATGCATTCATCCGAAGTTGCATGAATCCAATCTTCAAGTTTCTGAAAAGCAGTTCAGAACAGATACCTGATGTAGTTATCTGAAGTCGGAGAAATGCCTTGTCACCCCTGCAGGTAAGTGATGAAAGAATTTCTGAAGGGATATTGGTTTTGGAGAAAAGCAAAAAGGCAAAGGCTTACATCAGTATGAGCTTCTGCTCATGTTGGGAGTTAAGAGGCCCGAGGTTCAGTTTGCCTATTATTGCCCAGTACAAATTGACAAGTTAGATAATACCACAACTGCGGATCTTACTCCAGCAACTGATGTGCTTTCTGTAACTGATAAACGCTCTTTAATACAAAAATTGTTCACAAAATTGACAGGTGAATTTTCTGTAGGAGACTTTCAAGACTTAGGTGAACATCCCCAGCTGGAATCATTTCAAGTGTCCGTTTGTTTGAAGGACAGTTGCCCATACGGAAAAACCAATTATCTTCAATCTAAAGAGGTGTTCTTATTCTGGAATTGGTCAAGGCCAGATGAGAAGCTTGCATGGAAAAAAATTTCCACAATGAGAACTGCAATTTAAGCGGACCTAATGGTTTTCAGGTTCGTTCATAAATTATAGAAGATCTCTTTGAGTAGTTATGATGAAGAAAACTACCATGAGTTTTTCTTTATTGAATTCTTGACTTCATTAACAAAGTGGTATCAGCTGCATAGACGTCTTCAAGAAAAAATTGTCTGTCACTTATTTATAAGATGGTTTAGATCAGCTTTCTATTCAACAACAATGTAATATGCAGAAGCTTACGAATGACGATTTTGTAAGCATTACAAAGCCAGTGGATTAGTTGTAATCTGTTTCATTCGTAGCCGAACTGCCTACTACCCTGTCCTATGAAGTCTTAAAAATTTAATGTTCTTCCATTCTGAAGAAGCCGAGACATTCCATAAGCATACTGAATCCTAGTAAGTTTACTGCTTATCTCAGAGGCCTGTAGGATAGTGTTTTACAACCATTAAAATGTAACTGTATACGTATAATGTACATCATTTAGTAAAATTATCCAATCCATCAACTAATCCAAAATGAAAGCGAAAATAAAAATGATTTGATCGAAGATGAAGTTCCATTGGAGTTCGTTGTTTTGACTCTTATGCATTAGATAGCCTCCGGGAATTTACTTGTTCCATGATATCTTGAAGCAGAAAAGTAATATTGATGTGAGAAGATCCGCCTTCTTGGACAGCTGCCTTTGCCATCTTTGCAAGCTCTGTAGCTCTTTCTCTTCTGTTTTCTCCTTCTTTTCCTTCGTCCATCAACCTGTCCACAGCATTCTTTACGTCTTCTCTCTTCACCAATACCCCAATTTTTTCTTCCTCTCCCCACTTCATAGGTTCTTTGACCCCAACACTCACAGCAAATTTCAATATTTGTTCAACTAGTTTCTCATTCATAAATTGGTCTTCAAATAGCGGCCATGTTAATAATGGCACACCTGCCGAAATGCTTTCTAGTACTGAATTCCAATCGCAATGTGTTAAGCATCCTCCAACTGCAGGGTGAGTTAATATTAGTACCTGTGGTGCCCAACCCCAGATGACAAGTCCTCTTCCGTCGATCCTTTCCTCGAACCCATCTTCTATAGCCCATTTCTTCAACTCTTTTGATACTTCTCCATCTTTTATGACCCAAATGAACGGTCTATTGGATGATTCTAAACCTAACCCAAGTTCTATCAACTGCGACGGAATCAAATTACAGACGCTTCCAAAACAAGAATACACAACAGAGCCGGGATATTGTGAATCAAGCCATTTCAGACATTGATGTTCATCAACTGATGCCTTGTTACCCCTTTGAGCCAAGCACTCAATGTTGAATAGTGAAACGGGACCAATACACCAAAATTTGTCATGTCTTGTTTTCCCCAAATCTTTAATATAATCTGTCTCCAATTCTTCAAAACTATTCATGATATCCCCATATGTATCTTGATTAGCTATGAACATTTTTTTCTGAAACTCTTCAGATTTCAGAGTCATAAAATTTATCTGGGGTTTAGTGAATTCAACTTTATGAGCCAAACCTGGTATAACAAAGTACTCTGACTCAGATACAACACTCTCAAGAACTTTGAAGCTGTATACATTTTTGAAACAAGCCATGGAGAAGCATGATCCTCCATGGAAAACAATCCTAGGAATGTTAAACTTGGCAGCAATTTGTGATGTATATGGCAGACACACGTCGGAGATGATGCAGCTTGGCTGTGGTTGAAGCTGTCCAAATAATTTTTGTACCGACTCTTGTAGCATATCAGCTGCTGTTAAGAAATTCCAGAACAGATCTAATGAAGGTATTGTATCGGTATTCTCACATCCTTCTGGTAATCCTGCTTCTACACATGGAAATTGGAGTTGGATTACTCTAATTTTTAGTCCGGAATCAATGGCACGATCGAGGGTGGATTTGAATCTGTTTGCATTGATTGGTGAGGTGAATATAGTGATAATAACTCCACGTTGTGCTAGCAACTTAGCTATATCTATCATGGGAATCATGTGGCCCTGAGCCATGAATGGAAACAGAACAAAGTGAAGCTGGTTTGGTTGAGTATCCATGAAAATTAGTTCCTGGCGGAAGACGAAGGCTATTGCGGGTGAGAGACAGATGGTTTTCTGATGATGTAAGTGCGTACATAAGCGTGTTGTTGTTGCGTTTGTATATATATTAAATATTCAAATGAAAATGAGAACAATTTATTTCCTAATAATTTTGCATTTAGAATTATTTATACTCCCTACCCAGATCCACCATCTCAGGGTAAGCCACGTGAAGCATAGGTCTGACTATACGAGTTTAGACTTTAGCAATGATTATATATAAATTTACGAATAAATTAACGCTCACTTGAAATAAAAATTTCATTTTCGTTATCTATGTCAGTTAAGTCATCGTTTCTCTCAAAACATGTCACATGTTTCTTGGAGTATGTTTTGCTATAGTGATGCTACGATCTGGTTTCGACTGCTGCTTACTCAAATGTGGACCTTCAATTAATAGTTAATGGATAAAATATAACATGAAATGCATAAATAAATTTAAAGGATTGCTAGATTTATGGAAGTAGATTAGAAGAGATCATAATTTTGTACATACTCTCATTTTTTTAAACGAAATTTGTTATATTTTGAGTCAAATTCTGAGTAACTTAAATTGAAATTAACAAAATAATAAAAAAATTATCATATAAAATTTTGAATTTTTAGATTAATAAATAAGAACCAATTTTTGTTTTAATGTATTTGATATAATTATAAATGTATAAGAGTGTATTTAAAATTGAGATATTTTAGTTTTTAATAAATATTTATTTATAAAATAAAATTTCTTACCGTAACATTTCGCTTATAGCCAGGATGCTACCGGTAGGAGATAGGAGAAAACTCTCACCTTTATAAACCTCTATCTATTTCTGAATGCAAGCATGTGACCTAAAATACAAATACTCATATGCAAATGTAATCTTATATGACTCATTAATAATAATAAGGGCTTTGCCTATTCTCAT
>JAWDEX010000012.1:921223-950474 GCA_035221805.1 Trichilia hirta
ACAAAAATAATATCTTCAAGAGTGTAGCTCTCTTGTGGATATTATTTTGTCTCTTTAATAACAAGGATAATCTCAAGTTTATGTTGTGACCTCTCAAATTCACTATGATATTAGCCGTGAGCTGAAATTAATCTCATTGATCTCATTTTGAATCATTCGAATACTCAACGACTATGGTTGACATCTAGCAATGTACTATAACTTTTAAATTATAATAAAAAAAAATATTTATCGAACATATATTCTCAATTATAGTTTTTTATGAATAGTCTCTTTCTTTTTGTCTAATCTTCGTGAAATTAGGGCTCACAAATATCAAAACTCTTTATTCAATTTTATTCAGATAATTAGTCAATACAAATTGAACTTATCACTACGAAATCTTCGTATGATATTTATGCTTTGATCAAAGACTTTGATTTTACTCATTTATTAATATTCAACTGAAAATTTAAATTTGAATTGAGTCAACGATACCTCGAAATTCATTATATCGAGTCAACAGATTCTTTATGATAGTCATTTGTTTTTTAATATAAATAACACATAACTAAACCAACTTCTGTGTATTAGATATGATTAGTCTCGCATTTATATACTATATAAATCAAGTGTATCTATACCATTAATAATCATGACGTTCAAGGTCTGAAGAATAGTTAACACACTTTTATAATTCGATGATGAATTATTGATAACATACATTCGTGTAATTCATCATACTTTAGTCACATTCAAATAATAATTCTCTAACTATTATTTTATATTAATGTCCTAATAATATGACTATTATATTATTCGCATTAATATTATCTTATGATATTTACCAAAATATTTCGTATGCATGTATTGTAATATCGATATCTAGTCAATATTACTTATATAGGGAATATTTTAGATAATTTAATTATCTTAAACATTTCATATGCATATTCTATCATTATTATGATTAGATAGAAGAAGCAATATATACACATGAATTAAAATAATTTCTTTATTAATAAAATATGTATATAATACTTATTATTACAGTAACTCAATACAGTGTACCTCAAATCGATAATACAAATAATTTTAGGATATATAACATTAATACTACAAGCAAGCAGAAACATATTAAGTCTCATATTTAGGGTTCTACTACTCAAGATTAGGAGATAGAGCGACTAAAGTAGGAGATTCGCTTTTAGAATAAGAGATTAAAGAGGGATGAAAAGAGTTGGGAAAAAATACGAGAGGATCTAGATAAGAAGATGGTAGTTATTGAGTTGAACGTGGTGGCCTCTGATCATGAAATCTTATACCTTAAGGATGACTTGGAGGTTGAAAGAAAAATAAGTGAGATTTTCGCGAATCTCTTCACTAGCGGGGATATAACTACAAGGGGTTAGAAGCTGATGCATCAACTCGAGAATAGAAGTTGTTAAGGATCGAGGCTAATATTTACAAGCTATAGGCGAATCTTCATACAACTAATAATTAAGTCTGTGATCGATATAAGGAGGTTATACTCTTTAGGCTTAAGAATGTCAGTGCACTAGTAAAAGCGCTTGTCAAAAGTGGACTTTGATTGACTTTTCACCAAACTGAGCATTAAAAAACTGTTTGATGAGGCAATTCTCAAGACAAAGGACACTATAGTTTTTAAGGTCCCAACAAGTGGGTTGAAGAGCCGTTGTAGTAGAAGACTTAATGAGACTTTTCTTATTCTCTGACTTAGGTCGACAAATCTTTTAGTCACGTCAGAGCTATAAGAATAGATTCTTCCTTTCGATCTCCCCCTACCCTTTGATGTTTTGGCAAAAGTCACTATAGGCGGGCCACTAAGTGAGAATAAAGAAAGAAAAGATCGTTAGGCCAAAATTAGTGGCCTCGACGAGTAAACTACTTATATTGTGTCTTGTTATTTTTTTTTGGTGCGTCTAGGTGGTGCTTTTGTAAATTTTTAAATTTTATTCTTATTATCTTAATACAGTCAGAAGTTTTTAATCATGTCTTCACTGTCATTCTCCCTTTGCACAATACATAACATTGTCGCCTATGATCAAAATGTTTTTCGAATGAACCAAAATATTTCAAGTAAATAAATTATCAAAGTGATTGTTAAATAAATTAAAATATTCTAAGTAGATAAATTACTGAACTGATTGTCGAACAAGTAGAATATTTCAAGTAGATAAGCTTTGGAGTAGAACATTTCAAGTAAATAAATTATCAAAGTGATTGTCGAACAAAGTAGAACATTTCAAGTAGATAAATTATCGAAGTGATTATCAAACAAAGTAGTATACTTTAAATAGATAAGTTATCGAAGTGACTGTTGAACAAAGTAGAACATTTCAAGTAGATAAGTTACTGAAATGACTGTTAACCAAAGCAAAATATCCCAAGTAGATAAATTACTAAAGCGACATTGATATAACGTATAATTTATTGAATTAATGAGTCGTGAGAAATAGCTATATCACAGATAATATAACTTTAGCATTTTAGCATTCTATGGTCTCTTTTTGTTTGTTCAGGTGTTGTAACTTATAAACGCTGAACCTTCGCATATCAATGATCTTATATGGTCCTTCCTAATTTATCTCTAGCATGCATTTGTTAAAAATTTGAGTATTGGTACTGACTTGCTTAACTACTAGGTCATCGACAAGAAATTTTTAGGATCACACCTTTTTGTTGTAGTACTGGATTATCTTTCTCTAGTAAGCAACAATCTTAATGAAAACTTATTTTCTTCACTCTTTCAATAGGTTTAACTTAAGCCATCTTACCTAGTCATTATTTCCTTTACTAAAATGACTGGCCATATGAGTAAGCGTGCTAATTTTGATCAGTGTTATTGCTTTAGCTCTATAGATTAGGCTAAACAGTGTTTTGCCAATGGCCATCTTTAGAGTCATCCTGAATGCCCATTGTACTTGTGATACCTTGTCTACCTAGGCCTCTTTATGATCTCTAAGTTTTTTCTTTAATAATTGCTTAATTACTTTATTCATGACTTTTACTTGTCTATTAGCCTTAGGATGAGTGGGTAAGGTGAACTGCAATTCTATATTCAGCTCGACGTAAAAATTTTTGAAACTGGTATTGTCATATTATTTTTTATTATCTGCGATGATGATCCTAAGAATCCTAAAATGATATACCAAACTATTATTCACAAAGGCAGTGGTCTTTTTTTCTATTATCGTAGCCAAAGGCTCAGCTCTAACCCACTTTGTGAAATTATCAACGGTAATTATGGCGTATTTTATCTGAGCCTACCCTATGGGCAGGGAGCTAATCAGATTAATTTTTTACTACGCGAATGGTTATAGGCTAGTTATGGTGGTAAGCTTTTTTGGTAGTTGAACAATAATATTATTGTGCAACTGACAGTTTTGGCATTACCTGAATGTTCGGATACCATCCTTTAGGAGGATAGGCTAGTAATACTTTTATTTTAAAATTCGATATATCAGGACTCTCCCTTTATCGTGGTTACCATAAAGGCATTGGTAAACCTCTTGCAGCACCAAATTGGCTTTATTTTTTCCCAGACACCTTAGATAAGGTAGCTCATACGTGCATTGATAAAGAATGTCATCGATTACGACATACTTAACTGATTGATTTTTCACCTTTTAAATCCAATCTTTGTCATCCAACAACTTTTCTTCTTGTATGTATGCTCAGATAAGGTCCATCCAAGTAGGGTCACCCTGTGCAATAGCACTAAGCTTGAACAAATATCCTTTTTTATATTTTTTTGGCCAGAATAGATATAAAAATGAATTTGAAGGCCTTCTCATAAAAAGTAAATACCAATTTAGACAGTGCATCATCCTTGAAATTATCTGCTTTTGGGATTTTCCCTACCATAACACGATGAAACTTTCTTATTGAGTTCATTGACTAAGGAAAGATAATGTTGTATATTGGCTTCATTCGCTCGAAATTGGCTATTTATTTGATGGATCACTAATTGCAAGTCTCTTTTGATGTCAACATTCTCAATGCCTAATAAAGTAGCCATTCTCAGTCAAACTAATAGAGTTTCATACTTTATCTTATTATTAGTTATCAAAAAGCATGCCCATAACTTTCTCGTCCTCAGGATTTATGAGAATAATTTTGGCCTTACATCCTTGGGTGTTTGATGCTCTATTAAAGAAAATTTTCGAAGCCTTTAAATGATCAAGTAGCTGTACCTCTTTCTCGCCATCAATACTTAGTTACCATACTATTAGGATTTTCGAAACGGTATGCTTGATTATGAAGTCAACTAGAGCATGTTCTCTGATAACCTTTTGTGGTTTAAAATTTATGTCAAATTCACTTGATTCAACACATTATTTAACCAACTTTTCAAAAAGGTCGTGTCAGTGCAAGATTTGCCTGAAGGGCTGATCAGTTAGAGCAATGGTAAGGTGAGCCTAAAAGTACGGGCGAAGATTTTTTGTCACAGTTGTTAATGCCAATGCTAACTTTTTTTACGTAGAGTACTTAATTTCTGCATTCAAAAGGGATTTACTAATATAATAAATGAATTTTTGTACCTTATTCGGATTTTTTTCACAAGAATGACACCAATTGCCCGGTCGCTCACTGTCAAATATAGGTATAAAACTTTGCCTAGCATTGGGCTCGTTAGCATGGGTATTCAGTTGAGATATTACTTTAACTCCTGAAAGCCAGCTTCGTATTCTAGTGTCTATTCCATAGCCCTCCTTTTTTTTATTATCTGAAAAAATCTCAGGCATCGATTGATTGACCTAGAGATGAATTGATGGAGGGTGGCTATCCTCCCAACTTGGCCTTGTAGCTCTTTTAGAGTTATCGATAATTTTAGATTCAGAATTGCCTTTACTTTTTACGAATTTGTCTTAATGTCGCATTCATTCATAATAAATTCCAATAATTTTCCTATGTCAACCCTGAATGCATATTTCTTGAAATTCAATTTGATAGAGTACCGTCTCAAAGACAAAGGTTTTCTTGAGGTGTTCAACGTGATCGTTCCTATTTATAAACTTAGTAATCATATCATTCACATATAACTCTATGAATGATCTTATTAGTGGCTTAAATATGCAATTCACTAGTCACTAGAATATTGCTTTGGTATTTTTTAACCCGAAGAGCATCACACGATAGCAGTATAACCTTTGATCGATAATAAAGACAGTTTTTTCTCATCTGACGAATGCATTGCTATCTAATTGTAGTCCTAGAAGGTATTTATAAAACTAAGTATCTGGTGCCTATGATGGCATCTACTAGTTGATTAATTTGGGGCAAAGAAAAACCATCTTTTGGGTAGGTCATATGTTGGTTATATTTTTCTCATATTTTGGTAAAATCTACGCATATCCTTCACTTTTCATTCAGCTTTTTTAGCATCACCACATTGGCTACCCAATTACGAAAGTGCACTTCTTTAACAAATCTTGCTTTTAAAAATTTGTCTACCTTAATTAGAATGGCCTCTCTTTATTCTTGATTGAAGGCAAGCCTTTTTTACTTTAAGGGCCTAGGTGAAGAATAAATCTCGAGCTTATACGAGATGACTTTAAGGTCAATCTCAGGTATATCTGCATGATTTGAGGCAAAAATATCTCTATTTTAGTAGAGACACTCTTTGAGTTACCGCGCCTCTGCATCTTATCCGAACAAATTTTTTGAGGTTGTTACTATCTAGGGTGATCTCCTTTAATTTTTCAATGGGTTCTGCCACTCGCATACTATCAAAAAGAATTATCATTTTACTCGTGTGGTTATTATATCCTGCTACAATCCTGAATTTGTCTGCTTTAATACTTTTTTATTTTAGGGTTGCTTAAGCAGACAATAGACAGGTCAGAAAGAAATTGCAAAACACGAATGTGCCTTTCTCTAATTTTTGCGCACGATGTAGATCCCATCACCAATCTTGAACTATAATTTAAGATAATATATACTTTTCACGGCCTTAGTCGCTCGAAAAAATGGCCGGCTAAGTATAACAAAATAGGACATTTATAAGTCTATCACTTGTAACTTGATCATGGTAGTCTTTTGGTGGCATTTATTTTTCATGATCACTAATAAATACACGACTCCCAAAGGCATGATCCATGATTTCTCAAAATTGTGTAGGGCAAACTTAGGATTTTTTGACTTTAAATTATCAATACCTAAGGAATTCAATGTGTCTTTAAAAGTGATGTCAGCCGAACTTTTTTTATCGATGAGTATCCTATTGACTTTCTTTCTATCCACGCATATTGTTACCACCAAGGTGTCATTATAAGAATAATGCACCCCTATTTTATTTGCATCGTTTAACATAATGGGGACCAAAGAGATCTTTGGTCTCTTTTTCTCTTTGACATTCATAATGTAGAAGTCATTATCAGGGCTTAGTAGAGAGTATCTTAAGTAACTTTTTAAGATTGATTAGAATTCCTGGCTAAAATTGGTCCTCCTAATATTATTATGGTCTTCTGTCTTTTGTCAGTTATACTAGAAAAGTTAGGCGATTGTTTCTTGCAATTAGCTACCAAGTGATTCAGGTAATAATTTTTTATTAGGAGATTAATTTGTTCTTTTAGGTGGAAGCAATTATTAGTATAGTGCCTGTAGCACCTATGGTACTCGCAGAAGTGATTATTGACTACCTTCGTCTTTTTTGATTTGACTGGGGTTGATTTCGCTATGTAGAGGCCATTATTCTTCATATAGCATAGCACCTATGAAAGAGGGACATTTAAAGGAGTAAAACTCATTTTTTGTAAGTGTACTACCCTTTTAGGCTTATTTTTTGAGGCGGACCTCTTGAGCATCGCGCCCTTTTTATTGTATTGGTAACACTTATGGCTTCTTTGTCTTTCTTCAAATTTTGCATTCTCGATGTTTCTCTTCTGTCTTTAAAAATAACACTCTTTCACGGAGTATGGACAACTCAACTTCTTCTGTCACCTCAATGACACCTGGTCCTCTATATCCATCTCGTTGAATAACTCCTTACTATCAGCTTCATAAGTAGTGATAAATTGCTTGTTGATTACGTGCCACCCCCTTTTTATTTGAAGCCCTTTTTATAATCCTTTTAGTACCAAGGGATGGTAAAACCTCTATAGGTCTATGACTTTTTCATGGTACCTTGAGACAAAATTTTGAAAACTCTTATTAGAGCCTTGTTGAAGCAAGAGAGGCAAACTTGTACTGCAGGAGGTCTGGATGGTGCCTCAGAATTCTTTAAGAAAGCTTTGGCTCAGTTGTCGAAAGCTTTCTACAGTTTTTTGAGGAAGGCTCTTAAACCATATTCGAGGTTATTGCTCTAGGGTCAATAGAAATAGGTGACACATCTAAAACTCGGTCAATTCTTAGATGAATATCATTTTTTTAAATATATCCATATGAAATATAAGGTCAATTTTGCCAGCATAGGGCAAGATTTAAGGCATTTTAAATTTTTTAGGTATAGTCAACTCCAGTATGTCCTTAACAAACGAAGTGTCGCTATATTTTCCAATTTTAGAGTGTTTATCTGGGCTTTTAATTGAATCTGTACTCATACTGACTCTAACTTCTTCTAGTATTCTTTGAACGCATGACTCTAGGGCTTGCAGGTCCACTATTTAAAGTGTAACAAAATGGGCATGGTAGTCCTTGAACCTGATTTTATTAAGTTACGACCTCAAATCCACAATGATATGCTTCGATCTGACATCCATCTGTGTGCTTATTTCGGAGCTGCAAGGAATGTCAACATTCTCTGCTTATTACGATTATTCATTTTAGGGGTTGTGCGCGACTCATCGATCTTTCTTTTTTCCTTTTGAGCAGCAGTGAGGCGAACATTTTCTACCCCTATGACAACCTTAAAGTATCGGGTCTTTAGGTTACCCCTAAATTATGGGTGACTCTCCATCACCTTTGAGGCTTTTGGGATTAGTTAATGCGTCTTTTCACCGTAATACCTCTACAACGAATTCTTCAGCCTCAAGATCTCCTTTTCTAACTACGTGTTCCTTTGTTCTAACACTCATCTTTTTCTGTCATCCTTTGCTTATCTATTTTTAGCTCTATTTCTAGCTGCAATGATCCATACCCCTCGGCTCTCACAGTTGTCCTACTCGCTAATGGTACAATAGTGTGGTTTTAGAGTTTATTCTCATTGGAGGATTTTATACTACAAAATGGATAAGTTTTTCGTCCCTCTTTGTCTTTAGATTTTTGGAAAAACGATTGTGGTTGTGTCCGGCCATTTCACACATAAAATGTATTGGAAATTTTCTTATTGATTAAAGACTTTTGCTCTACATTTTTATAGACAGCACCAATTGTTAATGCTTAAATTTTTCAGAACAAAAAGCTCAGTACATCACATATATTTTTTTATTGCAGCTGGTTAATACGCCGAAAGAAATGCGGGTTTGCCTCGGATCAGAGTTTCATAGACTGTACTTGAAATCCAAATATAAAAATTAGGAGTAAAGCTGATTTCTCGGTATAAAAATTTTGATACTTAAGTCAGTTGCAAATTAGAGTGAAAAAGACTTAGTGAGAAATGAAAAGGAGAAAGAGAATGTTTGTGACTTATACCGACTCAAGTTGTTGGCTAGAGAGTTTGCTCCTCGTGTACGTGATTAGAGCTTTTCTTTTGTTCTCTTCAGTAATCGTTCCCTAAAAGGGCCACAAAAAAGAATCTTTCTGTACAAAGTACCTGATATTTATAGTGACCCTGACAGGTGTGAGCACTAGAGAATGAGAGCTCGATTGAACATTATTTAGCTTATTTGGGCGGTCAACAGGTCATTTTATCATTATTTTTTACTAGGATAAGGTGACGCAATAAATATATACGTCACGTAGAATATGACATCTTAACTCTTAAATGCCATGGAACATTCTATCAAATTTTAAAAATGTGTCTCAATTATTTATTTGGGTCTTTTATTTTTATCATTATAAAGTTGATGTAGCTTGAAATTTCATAATAATTAACTCGCAAAACAGATCAATAATTTTAAGTCGCCTTTTTGTATGAATCCCAAAAGAAAGAATAGATGGGTTCCCAAACAGTTTTTATAGTAAGTAATCAAGATTTAGTCGAAAACACGGGATTTTTCATTCTAGTTTTATTCAAAGTAATTAATGATATTTATAAATAGATATTTTGATTAATAAAAAAATATTTTAAATAGTATATTTGATTAATTAATTTAAATATATAATGCTCTATCGGGTCTGATTAATGATTCAAGCTTCTAATCTCTTATAATTTTTTTCCTTAAATCTGTTTCTAAGATTTTATTACAACTGACAATTATATTTAAGGTCTATTTGAAAGTCGCGAATGATATAGATTTGTTAACATTTCTGGGCTTGTTGTTGGGTTTTTTGGTTTTGGATTTCAGGCAGCCCAGCCAACAGCGGGCATCTACCTCGCCCTTAAACCCTAAAATTATATTTTGATTATGTTTAATATTATTACAGTGAAAAATTTTCCGCTTGGGATTTTTCGGATCGACCTCCATTAAATTAAACAAAGCGCGCGAAGTTTGTCGCCTTCGAAGGCACAGATGGCAATTGAATGTCTCGTCCTCGGTATACCCATTTTTTTTTTCTTACACACTCTCTCTTGATTCTTAGTTCTTCCTGCGCTGCAAGAACCATATACTCGATCGTTTTACTCGTCTTCGATTTTGTAAAGGAGCTGGACAAGAAATAGGCAAGAGCTGCGCGGTTGTGACGATCAATGGCAAGCGAATTATGTTCGACTGCGGGATGCACATGGGATACGACGACCATCGGCGATACCCCGATTTCTCTCTTATCTCTAAATCGCGAGATTTTGATAGTGCTATTGACTGCATCATTATCACTCATTTGTATAAATCTCAGCCTTCTGTCTTTTTTTTTTTTTTTTTTTTTAATTTCTTCATTTATACTAAACATTTAGTTTGCTTATTCTTCATTTAGTTGGCTTTACTTGCAAATTGTACTTCACTGTTTCCTGCAGTCACCTGGATCATGTTGGAGCTCTTCCTTTCTTCACTGAAGTGTGCGGGTATAATGGACCTATTTACATGACTGTAAGTTATATCATGCGCTCAATGAAATGTTTAGCTCATTTTTTTTTAGTTTGAGTATACGCAGTGGTAAGATTTAGTTCAGAATTTATTTTTTATGGCTAGCGTAATTGTTTCTTGTTGAAGCTGCATAGCTTTATTTTTAAAAAGTGTTCATTCGGATAGATGCTTGCCTAATTTTGTGCTACAAATATATGACTAATTTTGTTATATCTCTCCTAGCAATCCGTCTTCATTTTTTTTATTTGGTATTTCACGTGAGAACGTGGTTTTGCATTTTATGGAATTATTTTTCATATGTAAACAATATCATCCTTCTTATAGACTTACGATTTGAAGGAAAACCCAGTCCTTCATTTAAAAATTTTGCCACTCAAGACTTGTCCTTGCAAATTAATTTTGTATTAAAAATAATAGTTGGGAAATAAAGCTAGTTACTTGGATGTGTTTTGGTCTATTTCATTGTAGCGTATATCTCTTAGACAAAAGTTTCTTCTTGAGCTATTTTGGCCATGCTAGTTCCATTTTTCTTGCAGTGATTAGTTTAATTTTATTCTCAGGTGTTTTATTTTGACTTGTTGAATGGTTTGCATGTGGACTTTCAGTCTCATGCAGTAATGCTTTCCTTATTGTTCCTATTGTGATTAGCACTGAGAGCTTATTTATGGATGTTTTCATTAAAATGATGTCTACTGCAGTATCCTACTAAGGCGTTGGCTCCTTTGATGTTGGAGGACTATCGCAAAGTTATGGTTGATAGAAGGGGTGAAGAAGAGCAATTTACTTCCAATCATATTGCAGAATGCATGAAAAAAGGTACGAGTATTTTCACTTTTCCCTGTATGTAACCTGTACTAATCAGTTGTTTCGTATGAGGGCAGGCATACTTAATTGAAGACTTTTATTTATCAAAATTGGCTTGGCCCTGTTCATGCTTCATTCTACTTGGCTGATTTTAAGTTGTTGCCTTGTTTGTTTTGGTCAAGATCTGTAAGCAGTTGTGTTCTATGAGAGAGACTTAATTCTGTAGTGTCATTAGAATCTTTGTTGAAAGGTGATTTTAGGGTAAATACCAGTTCTTTTGTTTCTTATTTGTCAATCTTCAGTCGAAGATTGCTATTCAGGTTTACATTTAACTTAGGATTTCTCACTTTTGTGAATATGAGTATCTTGCCCTATTTCGTACCCTCTATGGTCAGCAAAAATGACTTTACATTAGTGGAACTAAATATTCCTTAGAGATATACTTTTATTAAACTACGTATATATTTAGATTATGGTATTTTTGTGTAAATGAAGATTTCTAGCTTATTTTTCTTCTCCTGCCATTTTAAATTATGTTGGTCTAACTAGTTCTTTGTTGCAGTTATAGCAGTGGACCTGAAGCAGACTGTGCAGGTTGACAAAGACCTTCATATCCGTGCCTATTATGCTGGGCATGTAAGGTTTACAAACTTCATGTTTGACATGTTTGCTAGTAGCCTTCTTTGTACAAAAATTGTTTTAGAAGTACTATTCTTGTTATGATTGTCAGCTTAACAGTCTTAGCATTTATTTTTGCATGATTGTATGTTTATTTATTAAAGGTATACGAAGAATAGAATCTATATTGTAGAGAAAGCTTGTTTGTTTCCTTTTTTCTTAGATATATTTGATACACATGTCTATGGGTTTTACTGACACATTTCTTACCAATACGTGTTCGTTTCATTGATAAGTCACTTTAACGTTCTTCATAAACATACTCAAGAATGTATTCAACCTCGTTTGTAAATGTACCTGTCTTTTGTTGTCAATCTTTTAATAGTTCTTTTTACCGATTTGTAGGTTCTTGGAGCAGCAATGTTTTATGCAAAGGTGGGGGACTCTGCCATGGTGTACACTGGAGACTATAACATGACACCAGACAGACATCTTGGAGCTGCTCAAATTGATCGACTACAGCTGGACCTTCTAATAACAGAGTACGGATTCCATGTCTATAGATCATTAAGCTTTTTGTATACTCCCATTTGCAATTGCATTGAACAAATATTGTGTAACAAGGTGAAGTTGACAAGGAAAACCTTGAATGCATGTTGTGTGGTTTGTCTTCAAGTAGAATGATATGGTCTTGTGCTACTCATTAATTCTCATGCCATAAAGACAGTTTTGGAATTTTTCCAGCCCTGCTGGAGTGGTCTCATTCTCAAAAAGTATTCTTAGCAGGATAGTAATGTGCCTAAAGTCCAATGTATGCTAATCAAGATGGTAGTTTCTTAACGTGTTATCAATATTTAATTGCATGATTATATTTATCAGTGCTTAAGAAATTATTTTGTGGTTACACCTAATGTTATACTCTAGACTATCAAACAAGTTTTTGCGGAATGATGTTTAGATGATCTTCGTCTGATAAGATTTCTACACCAGGTCCACATATGCAACTACTGTGCGAGATTCAAAATATGCTCGGGAGAGGGAATTTCTAAAAGTTGTATGTCAATAACCCCACTGTCAAATCCTCCATTATTAACTTATTGTATTTTCATTGCTCCAGTTTTTTGTTTCATTTTGTTTTCCTTTGTTATAATTGACTCCGGCTGCCTAGTAGCAATTTATTTGTTCTGTAAGTGGGTGGAGAAAAGTTTTAATCTGTGCTGCAGGAAGCTCCTTGAGATTGTCCTAATGTTCCTTGCCGATTATACAAATTTAAAAAAATTTAACAATATGGTGTTTCTCCTATACCAAAAGGCTTAATGATCTATAAAACTGTAGAAAGTTAATTCTGCCTTATTTATAATAATGCCCTGTTTTCTCAAAATTTTGTGAGATCATATAAAAATAATTGAATAATGAATGAATGCAATCATATCAAGTAGATGTGGACTAAATAGTTTATTGAGTCGGCTCATTAGTCAATGTTTCGTACTAATAAGATTTCAAAATCCATTATCAGGAATAATCTAAATTATCAATCATATGGTGGATTAGAGAACTGAATTTCATGTTGAAGTTTCTCAATCTTTCTCTCTGTGTTTCTCTGTGCCCTACTCTTGCTCTCTCTTTCTCTGGAGCTAAGTGCTGAATAACCTTTCAATTATAATGCATATTGTCTTCAGAGATGCATGTGGACGAGAGAGGCTATATTTTGAATAGTAGCTTGTTTGTTATGCATTATTGGTTTGCCTTTAGCATTAACCCTGACTTGTAATCTAAGATTCTGTGTTGTAATGGTAGCTATTATTGGGATTTTCGTCCATTGTTAACAGTTTGCTACTCTTAATCTTAGCAGGTGCATAAATGCATTGCTGGTGGAGGAAAGGTGCTTATTCCTACATTTGCTCTTGGAAGAGCTCAGGTGTTCTCATCATGTGAATAAATTTTTTTTTTTTTTTTCTGTAGAACACATAATTTGCTTGAATTTGAGTATAACTTTGTGACTTTGTTGTTGGAGATTTTAAGATTAACAAATTTCTCTTACCTATGGTATAGGTCAAGAATAGTTATATTTGCAATTACAACAGCTGTGGTGCTCGTAAAATTCTAAATAGTTTTGTCCTACTAGTTTATTTTCAACCTTAAATCTATGTTCCTAGTTATCCTTATATTCCCCTAATTTCCATTTTTCTGCATCTTTCAAGCAGAAAAGAAACAGAACAGACAAACTTCAAACTGATTAAAGTTGAAAAAATAATCCATAAATTTTTGCGTTCTTGCGGTTGAACTGGATAACAAGTGATACCAGGATTGGTCATTATGTTTTTGTCCTGTTTCTTTTATTGATTTCCAAACCTGCTTTCTCAGGTTCTCTTGAAGCCAATAACAGTTTGGAACAATTGACCTATTTTCTCATTGTGAAGTAATACATAGCTTGCATTTAGGATATGCTGACAAGTCCAAACAATTTAGGGAGGATCATCTATTCCATCAAATGAAGCATGTAACTTTATTTTAAAATCTTGAACTGTGTCCTTCAGTTTTGTTTTCGTAAAATCATCACACCTCTATTTAAGTATTCAGAGGGCCTTTTTCCCATTTTCTTCTCATTTTCTTTTGTCATCCCCCTGACCTGGCCATGTAATTAACTAATAAATTCTACGCTGTCCTCTTGTCGGTCCTGTAAACAACTTCTATTTTTCATAATCTTTTAGCAGATTGCCCTTGCTCTAGAATCTCGTATATTTGTCAAGGTAACAAGACAGAGTTGATTTCTACTTTTATGGAATTCATGTTACATTTTCTACAATGCTTTTTTTCTACCCTGACAAGCTCTTGTTTTGAAGTGTTGAGAGTATTGAATTTCATATTTTCCTTCACTTAATAGTGAAACATGTTCATTCATGTACATGTAGGTTATATATATATTGATTTCAAGGCTACTGCTTCCTTATCTTTGGCATTTGGGATATTGCAGTGCGCAACTCATAACTGCGATGAACAAATAGTAGTGCATGAGAGCAAATATAAATGTCTACTGTGGTTCATAAATAACAAAAGTTAGTTTAAATGGATTTGTTTATGCTCGGAAAACCATTGATTCTACTTTGTCCAAGCTGAATTGTAGAGTTAGACAATGTCTCAATCTCTCTCTTTGCTTCTTTAATTTCATTTCATAGGGAGCTAGGTACCTTAAAGTTTTAAGACTGATGTTCTGTTTCATTCATGAAACTATATATACTGGCCTATCCACATGTCTAAGAAGTTCTTGCTCTCTCATTTTTTTTTCCTTCTTTCCTTCATTTTATAAGGAGCTAGACATTTTACCTGAGAGAGTTTATGACTTTGACTAACGTTCTGTCTATTTGTAAATTTTGGTATATATACTTAGATGCTTCTGCATATCTAAAAAATTGGTTTACTGCTATAGATATCAATTGCTTAATGATTGCCTCTTCATTTATAATTCTTCTCTAAATTCAGATCTCGGCGTTTATAATGTTTATGCCCCACTCTAAAGGAAGTGAAACTTTGTACCTCGAATTTATGTTAGACATAGAATCTCATATTCTGTAGTATTTGCTTTGATGGGGTCTAAAACATGCCTTAGCTTTTCCTTTTCTTCTATACATACACTCACAATATGACTTTATCCTGTTTAGTGCATGGAGATTTGAGAGTAGTCACATTTTCTGTTTACCATCTTTGAACTGGATTTTGTGCTGTAGAATATTACTATGTAATAGTTGAACATACCTATTTTATTTTTCATTTATTCCTTTTTCTTTGTGACAAGACTCTTAAACGTTATATAGGAACTCTGTATATTGTTGGATGATTACTGGGAGCGCATGCATTTAAGAGTGCCTATTTACTTTTCAGCAGGTTTGTTCTTTTGCTCTTCTATTTGTTCAATGACATTTTTATAATTATTTGTGAACCATTTTATTAAGAAATACTTGGTTTCTTTGGCATATTATCAAGTATTCATCCTAATGTGAATTTAACAACTTTTTAAGACCTATACGCATTTTGGCTTTTTATAATGAGGATTTTTTGACCAAGGCATTAAAATTCTATAAGGGTTAGCATTTAATTGAAAAATACAAAATTAGCAAAACACTACTTATAAATTATCGAAGAAGTAGCCTTAATACTACAAGTCACTAGATTGAATATTCAATGTATTGAGCAGCATCAGTTCAACCTAGGTGCAATACTTGATATGCCAATTTCCCTGGATATGTGCATGGCGGGCATCCTTAATTGCTCCATTTCTTTGCTAACCGCTTGAAAGCAGATCTGATTCCATTGGTAAGGGCCTTTTTAATTATTGTAGTTCACCAGAAAGATGACCTTTCTGAGACTTCAAAGAAACCATCTTGCATGGGCAATTAAGCCAATCAATTAGTTAACTCTTGAAATGATGGATGAACATTAGTAATCTAATACTGAATGAACATAAGTATCTCCATGCATTGGAAGTGGCTAGTTATTTGATGGTCGAAGTTCATTAGTTTATGAAAAGCTTCTCGTAGGTGGCATTTCTACTTTTCAAATTAATATTTCTGACTTAACCTTAGGATTGGATTCTTTGTTTTCTTTTTCAGGTTTGACCATTCAAGCCAATATGTACTATAAAATGCTTATTAGTTGGACCAGCCAAAAGGTCAAAGAGACGTATGCCATGCATAATGCATTTGATTTTAAAAATGGTATCCACTTTTTTTTATTTTTCCATTTTCTGATTAGGTGATGGAAGCTTAGCATGAACATGGAGCATTGTTTTATGGAGATTGTAGTAAGTTGGTAATTTAACTACAAAAGAATCAATTCTTCAAAGCCTCTTCTTAATCAGCATACATTGTTGATCATTTGCACTTTAATTCATAAGATATTTAGAGATTACGTTGACCTTGATGAAGTATATGTCTTGTCATTCAAACCAAGCCCCCATAATAGTGAAGGTTTAAAATTGACGTCATAATATGTTATTGAAATTTTTGACTATGCTAGTCGAATTCATGACCATCATTTATGCCTGATTTCTTCTTGAATGAGCTTTTCCCCTGCTCTAATTGTGTATTTGTGAATATTAAAGATGTATACCTAGGTTTATATCACTACCATACAGCTAAAGAGATTAAACTCTACCTTTCTATGTTATTGTCTTTGCCTCTCTTGGTAGTTGATTGTATCATTTAGGTAGTTTATAGAATTGTACACAGAACTCTGATTGATGATGGATGTATAGTAGCTACTATCTGGAATAAAATTATCACTGCATAATAGTTGTTGACTGAACTATTATTTCTCTTTCTTATTTGGGTTCACATGTGCAGTTAAAAATTTTGACAGGTCTCTGATAGATGCTCCTGGACCTTGTGTTCTTTTTGCCACTCCTGGGATGATTAGTGGAGGATTTTCACTTGAGGTTTTTAAACATTGGGCACCATCTGAAATGAATCTGATTACATTGCCTGGGTACTGACCATCTTATTTATCCTTCATTTCAGGATAACTATGAAGATAACCATATTCTCAACTGTAACTGAAACCGAAAATGTATTCAGTCTACAATGCTTAAAAACAAATTCTCATTTATTTGTACAGTTTCATTTACTGCTTCCTTTCCTTTGGAGGGCTTTTTTAGGTATTGTGTGGCGGGAACCATAGGACACAGATTGATGTCAGGAAAGCCCACCAAAATTGATTTAGACAAAGACACCCAGATTGACGTGCGATGCCAGGTTCACATTCATCTTTGTTATATATTTTCAGCATATTTTCTTCCTCATCTCATGAACCTTTTTCGTTCTTTTATCTTTTCTCCTCTGTTTCTGAGATTAGAACATGTTCAAGTTTTGATCTATTAGATAGCACATGGAGTCTGACACATCTATATGAACTTTACCCGTCAGTTATGCATAGAAAGAAAAATGAACGTAAGAACAATGTGTAGAACCCTGTTGTTTTAGGTGATTTGTGCTTTAATTTTGGTGCTGCAACATGTTTTTTCTTAGAGCTTAAATTCTACTGGCTCATACCTATCAGCTTAAAATTTAGGTTTAATGATACCTTAATTCGTATTGGAGCAAAGTTGACCAATAGGTCTTCTATTTGAATCCTGTCATTATATTAATGAAACCATAATGAGTTGCTTTTGTATTTCTTCTTCTTGTCATTTTTAATCAAGTGGGCTTTTAGAACTTAAATGCCTTCATAAGCTCTTATCTATCCATTCAAGCTTTGTAGTTTAGTGTAAACATCCTTTATTTTTCTTCCATGTCTTTTTAATAGTGCTAGAAAGAAGCTTCCTTTGAGGAACAAAATAACCTTTTTCGCCAATTGTCATGTGGGATGATTGAAGTTTTCTTGAGTAAATTAAGTTCCTTTTAAACCTGTGTATTAAGGAGTAAAGTGAAAATATATTTCTCCATCCTATGGGCCTTTATTTATTCCATTTGTTCGTTCCTCTGATTGAAAGCCCGACCACTGCACTAGGTGACACGACAAGAATTTAGATTATTGATACACTCATTCTGTCCAACTTTGTCACAGCAATCTTTTAACTAATGTGGTTTTTGTTTCACTAATATCCGTTGGATAATTTAGGATATGGAATCTGACAAATGTATGTGAGATGAAATTGAAGCTCTTTTTAAACTCATTCTTTGAAACTTATGCCAAAAAATTAGAATAAATAACTAAAATCGTATTAGATTACACTTATAATGTATATGCAATCAAACAACTTGTTAGAATGAAGCAATGTTTTGTGAGTAAATTTTCCCGCCGAAGTGCTTCCAAACGGAAAGTTGGTGATCATATGTATAGTTTACTAACTAATTCTTGGGCAAGTTATAGAAGTGTGTTAAATTTGAAAAATCTGATTTTCTGCATGTTGCCCCTGTGCCAGTGTCTCCAGATGTGTTTTTGTCTTAACAAATATCCATTCTTTTTTCCCTGACTATATGTTTTCAATTGCCAGATTCATCAATTATCTTTCAGTCCCCACACAGATGCTAAAGGAATTATGGATCTTGTCAAATTTCTCTCCCCACAGCATGTGCTACTGGTACATGGCGAGAAACCTAAGATGGCTTCTCTTAAAGAAAGAATACAATCTGAATTAGGAATTAAATGTTATGACCCTGCCAATAATGAATCTCTGTGCATTTCTTCAACTCATCATGTGAAAGCAGTTGCTTCTGATGCATTCATCCGAAGTTGCATGAATCCAAACTTCAAGTTTCTGAAAAGTGGTTCAGAAGAGATACCTGATGTAGCAATCCGAAGTTGCCCAAATGCATTATCACCCCTGCAGGTAAGTGATGAAAGAGTTGCTGAAGGGATATTGGTTTTGGAGAAGAGCAAAAGGGCAAAGGTTGTACATCAAGATGAGCTTCTGCTTATGTTGGGAGCTAAGAGACATGAGGTTCAGTTTGCCTATTGTTGCCCTGTACACGTTGAGAAGTTAGAGAAGACCACAATCACAGATCTTACTCCAGTAACTGATGTGCTTACTGTAACTGATAAATGCTCTTTAATACAAAAATTGTTCACAAAATTGTCGAGTGAATTTTCTGGTGGAGACTTTCAAGACTTAGGCCAACAGCTTCAGCTGGAATCATTTCAAGTATCCGTTTGTTTGAAGGACAGTTGCCCCTACAGAACCACTGATTATCATAAATCTAAAGTGGTGTTCTTTTGCTGCACTTGGTCAGGGCCAGACAAGAACCTTGGATGGAAAATAATTTCAATAATGGAGAACTGCTCTTTAAGTGTCCCCTAATGTTTTCAGGTGTGTTCATAAGTTATAGAAGAACTCTTTATGTAGTTTACGATGAAGAAAACTACCATGAGCTTTCCTTTATTGAATTCTTGACTTCACTAACAAAGTGGTATCAGCTGCATAGAGCATATAGTCCTTCAGGAACTTAAATTGTATTATTTATATGTAAGATGGTTTAGATCAGATTTCTATTCTACAACAATGTAATACGCAGAGTATTGTGAATGACGAATTTTTGAGGCCCTACAAAGTCATTGTATTAGGTATAATTTGTTTCATTCATATTCCAACAATCTACTACCCCCGTCCTATGAAGTTTAAAAATTTCATGTTCTTCCATTCTGGAGAAGCCGAAGCATTCAATAAGCATACTGAATCCTAGTGCTCCCTGCTTAACTTAGGCCTCTGGGAGAGCGTTTTACAACCACTAACAAGTAACTGTATACTCACGTACATCATTTAGTAAAATTATCCAATCCATCAACTACTGCAAAAAGAAAGCCAAAATAAAAAACGATTAGATTGGAAATGTATAATTGAAGTTCCGCTGGAGTTCTTTGTTTGGACCTCTATGTATTAGATTGCCTCCTAGAATTTACTTTTTCCATGATATCAGCGAGTAGAAAAGTCATGTTGATGTGAGAAGATCCGCCTTCTTGGACAGCTGCCTTTGCCATTTTTACAAGCTTCCTAGCTCTTCTCTCTTCTCTCTTCTCTCTTCTGCTTCTTTGCCTTTATCCATCAATCTGTCCGCAGCATTCTTTACTTCTTCTCTCTTCACCAAGACCCCAATTTTTTCTTCCTTTCCCCACTTCATAGGTTCTTCGACCAACTATCACACCATATTTCAATATTTGTACAACTAGTTTCTCATTCATAAATTGTTCTTCCAACAGTGGCCATGTTAATATTGGCACACGTGCAGAATGCTTTCTAATATTGAATTCAACCGCAATGAGTTAAGAATCCTCCAACTGCAGTGTGTGATAATATTAGTACTTGTGGTGCCCAATCCCAGATGAAAAATCCATTGATCCTTTCCTCGAAGCCACCTTCTATAACACATTTCTTCAACTCTATTGATAATTCTCCATCTTTTATGACCTAATGAATAGTCTATTGGATGCTTCTAACCTACCCCAAGTTCTATATGAAATCAAATTACAGACGCTCCCGAAACAACAACATACTACAGAACTGGGATGTTGTGAGTCAAGCCATTTCAGACATTGATGTTCATCAATTGATGCCTTGTTACCCCTTTGACCCTCATCGAAGTAGTCTTTGTTCTTAGTGAAATGGGACCAATACACCAAAATTTGCCATGTTTTGTTTTCCTGACATCTTTAATTTAATCCGGCTTCGAAACTATTCATGATATCCCCACATGAGGCTTGACTAGCTAAGAACATTTTTTTCTGAAATTTTTCAGATTTCAGGTTCGTAAAATTTATCTGGGGTTTAGTGAATTCAACCTTATGAGGCAAACCTGGTATAACAAAGTACTCTGACTCAGATACAACACTCTCAGAACTTTGAAACCGTATATATGCTTGAAGCAAGCCATGGAGAAGCATGATCCTCCGCCGAAAACAATCCTAGGAATGTTAAACTTGGCAGCAATACGTGATGTATATGCAGATACCCATCGGAGATGATGCAGCTTGGCTGTGGTTGAGGCTGTCCGAACAATTTTTCTGCTGGCTCTTGTAGCATATCAGCTGCTGTTAAGAAATTCCAGAACAAATCTAATGACGGTATTCTATCGGTACTCTCACATCCATCTGATAATCCAGCTTTTACTCCTACACATTTATAAAGGTGTCAGACATTTTAGGTATATTTTCAAAATTAGCCATAATTACAACAATTATAATCTTCAAACATTCCTCACATTTTTTTTCAAAATTTGTGTACTCCAAATAAGAAGGCGCACATTATGCATTTTGATTCGTCAATAAAATGCTTGAGAAGGTTATAAAAATTATGTCCAACCTATGGATGCAAAACTGTCAACCACAAACACCATTAATAAACCTCACAATCTATCTTTACTCTCACTAAGATCATTTCGTATTTTACTATTATTCAAATTGCTCTACTCCTGCTGTACTTCTTGCTCTGCAACTAAATACTAATAATTATTCTGAATCCAAGTCACCTGATTTAAAAATTCCTTTTTATTTTCGAAAGTTAATTCAGAAACAACATTTAAAAAAAAATAATAATGAGACACCTTGGATGCCTGGATCATAAATTTCTGAAAATAATATGGAATTGGGTGAGCTTCGGAATCTTGATTGAATATTAATGGGACAGAAAACTACCTTCTTGGATTTTTGAGTCTCTAAAAGCAACTCAACTATCAGCAGGTTTCATTTTGAATGGTTAATAGAATATTATTGGCATTCCCAACTACACAAGTCACAAACAGAGGGACAAAAAAATGGAACAGAATTGATTGGAAATACATAATTGAAGTTCTTTGCTGATCTGAGTCTCATGTATTATTTATATGGTCTCCTGGAATTTTGCTTGTTGCATGATATCTTCCAGTAGAAGAATAACATTGATGTGAGAAGATCCACCTTCTTGGACAGTTTCCTCTGCCTACCTCACAAGCTCTCTCATTCTTTCTCTTCTTTCTACTCCTTTTCCTTCCTCCATCGACTCTTCCACAGCATTCATTATTTGTTCTCTCTTCACCGACAACCAAATTTTTTCTTCCTCTCCCATTTTACGGGGTTTAACCCCAACTCTCACCAACTTTCAGGATTTGAACAAGTTTCTCATTCACGAATTGAACTTCAAATGGTGGCCATGTTAATAATGGAACACCTACAGAGATGCTTTCCAGGGTAGAATTCCGTCCGCAATGTGTTAAGAATCCTCCAACTGCAGGGTGAGATATTATTAGTACTTGTGGTGCCCAACCTCAGTTGACAAGTCCTCTTCCTTTGATCCGTTCCTCAAAGCCTTCTTCTATAACCCATTTCTTTAAATCTTTTGATGTTTCTCCATCTCTTATGAACCAACATAAATGGTCTATTGGATGAATCTAAACCTAACCCAAGTTCTATCAATTGGCACGAAAGCAAATTACAGAGACTTCCAAGACAAGCATACACTACAGAGCCGGGATGTTGTGAATTTCAGGCATTGGTGTTCATCAAACAAGGTCTTGTTACCTCTTTTAGTCTTATCCGAGTACTATTTGCCGTCTAATGAAACGAGACCAATACACCACACCTTGCCATGTTTGGTTTTCTTGAAGTCTTCAACAAAAGTTTGCTACAATTCTTCAAAACTATTTATGATGTCCCCGTATGTGGCTTGACTAGCAAAAAATGTTCTCTTTTTCTTCCAGAAATTCTTTATAGTTTAGAACCATAACATCTACCTGCGATTTAGTGAACTCCGCTTTATCAACCAAACCTGGTACAACAAAATACTCTGATTCAGAGGTAACAATCTCAGGAACTCTGGAGCCGAGTATATTCTTGAAGTTGGCAAACAAGAAGCAGCATCCTTCATGAAAAGAAATCCTTGGAATGTTGACAGCAATTTTTGCCGTATATGGCAAATTCACATCGCAGATTATGCACTTAGGCAGTGGTTTAAGCCGTCCAAACAATTTTTCTTCTTGCTATTGGAGCATATCAGCCGCTGTGTAAAAATGGATCGACAAATCTGGTGAAGGTACCATATCTAGAGTCTCACATCCTTCAGGTAATCCTGCCCTACAAATGGAAATTGGAGTTGGATTAGTCGGTTTTGCAACCCAGAATCAATGCCACGATTAAGGGTGGATTTGAATCTGTTTGCATTGATCCGTGTGGTCAATAGGGTGATAATAGCTCCACGTTGTGCCAGTAGCTTAGCTATGTCTATCATGGGAATAATGTGTCCCCGTGCCATGAAACGAAACAGAACAAAGTGAATTAGCTTTGATTGTGTTTCCATGACAATTATTTTCTTGAAACCACCGTCGCAAACAATAGCTTTTGTGAAAATAACAATCTCTTAAAGTTAAAAAAATATATGTTAAAAACTTTAATTTTAAAATGTTTTATTATACAAATATAAACTTAATTCTTCTCCACATTGATATAAACGGAAGTTGGAATTAATTATTAAAAGGGGTCCATTTCTGTCAATTTCCAAATCTTAAATTATGTTTAAAATTGTTGTAAAAAAATTAAAAATAATTTATTTTATAATTAAAAATTAAAAAAAATGTTTAATAAAAATTTAAAAGAACGCCGATTTTATAATTTAATCCATTAATTTTATAAATCCATTTATTGTAATGATGGATGGCAGAAATTGATTAGAAGGCATAATTATTTTTTTCACTTTTAATTATGATTAATTTAAAAAATCATTTCAGAAAATAATTAAATTATGAAGTAATTATCATTGCTGACTTGGCAAAATTTAGCGCAAACGATACCCCAACTGGAAAAAGACAAAATATCCAAAAATGTACAAACCCAAAAAGACCCTCGCCATTGATTACTCTGTTTCATCTTTCAACAACCTTTCAATTTCAATGCACGCACCAAACCAAAAGTTCCACACTATATACTTTATCAGACTTCATTTCAATTTCTGTAATCCAATTCAAATTATGCCAATCTTCTCTTTCTAAACGCGGAAAATCCATTTTGTTTCCATGTCTTCTTCATCTGAATCATCTCCCACCGCCAGGACGTCGATGGTGGCGGAGGGGTCTGATCCCCGCGCGCCGTTACTCCGCCGTCGTGAGAACTCTGTCTCTCCTAATGCTTCTGCTGCTGCTGCAGCTTCCCGTCCTGCTACTCTCGCTCTCCTCCTCGGTCGAGCCACTGGCCGGGGCCGTGGGCCTTCTATGCTGGTTCGTGAAACGGCAGCGCGTGAACTCGAAGAGCGACGCGCTGATTGGGGATACTCCAAGCCTGTTGTGGCCCTTGACATGCTGTGGAACACGGCGTTCGTGTTGGTTTCAGCTGCCATGTTGATTATTACTGTTGATGAGAGACCCAATACACCAATTAGGTTATGGATCTGCGGGTAAATCTCTTTTCTTTTCTTTTCTTTTCTGTTTTCTAGGAATATTATGATTATACAAAAAATTCATTTCAAAGCTATTGTAAATTTTGGAATTATTCAGAGACTTCCCCAAATGGGATTTTGACAAAAGTTGAAGTTTAAGATCACTTTGGCTCTAATTCATTTAGTTTAAAATTCAGGGGAGTTTAACCATTAATTCTTATATAAGCTAGTTAAAAATTTTGAAGCATATTTTTTGATAGGTATGCTCTGCAGTGTCTGGTGCATGTGGTGTTGGTGTGGTCGGAGTACAGGAGGAGGAACACGAGGACAGTCAGGGATGATGAGAGGGGCGGTTTCGATGTGGGGGATGTGAATAATGATAGTGCGGACGAGGAAGAAGATGGAGTAGGATCACGAAATTCTACTCGATCAAGGTGAGATCTGTTTGACTTGAGGATATTTCTGAGTGTGCAGTTTTAGTTTTTGAGCTAAATTGGATGCGAATTTATGTTAACTTTATATTTTTCTTTATTTGAATATGAGTGATAAAGTTTAGAATTCTACTGTTTTGGGTTTCTTCAATGGGATGACGAGGTTTCTTCAATTTGAGATTGTACTGGTTTGGAATTGATTTTAATTTTAGTTTTTATTAGGCATAGTTGAATGTAACTTTGAAATTTGATCCTTAAGTCTGAGGATGCTTAACGTTTTTAGATAAAAATGATATTTTTTTTATTGATATAGTGCTCCAGAATATTCTTACATGGATTATTTGTTTAAGAATCCATGTGTTTGTGCTGACTGTGCCAATCATTGGTATTTAGACTTTATGCCAACTATTTAATTGTTTTAGCTGTTATGTACTACTTTATGAACTTACTAGAGGTTTGCTGCTGGCTCAGTATCACTAAACGATGTGAATCAATAAATACAGTGGTGTCATTTTTCTGGTGGATTGTTGGGTTTTACTGGGTAGTCTCTGGTGGTGATCTACTTCTGCGAAATGCTCCCCGTTTGTACTGGTATGCCTTCACAATTTCCGTTTCATGGCAGCAAATTTCTGCTTGTTTTTGCAATGCAACTTAACAAAAATGTAATCCTCTGTTTGGATGTGTGCCTTGAATTTCTATTCTTCTTAGTTGCACTTTTTTAATTTTCTTGTTTATTAGAAAGGTTAAAAATGCCACATCAATCATTCTTTTGTTCCCTTTCTATACCCAGACTGGAGTCACATCTTTTCTTCGATTATGATGATCATGGTACATATTTGTCATGCACATCACTGGAAGCATATAGCATTGTCATGCTGACATAAATGACCATAAACCTGGCAGATCAGTTAGGAATGTTTTTCATTAAATGTTCTAATATCCTTCTGCGGCCCTCTCTAATTCTTCATATTTGCAGGTTGGCTGTGGTTTTCCTGGCATTTGATGTATTCTTTGCCATCTTTTGTGTTGTTTTGGCGTGTTTGATTGGGATTGCTCTCTGCTGCTGTTTGCCATGCATTATTGCAATTATATATGCTGTTGCTGGACAGGTATGAAGGATTGAATTATGAACTATAACTGGCACTAATATTTTAAACAAATTGAGGGCCTTGAAATAGCTTACTGTATTTTCTTTCCTTCTATGGTTGATTAGGAAGGTGCATCGGAAGCAGATCTTCGTATCCTTCCAAAATACAGGTTTCAACTGTTAGGTGATGGTGAAAAGCCTAGGGTGGGAGCAGGGAAAATGGTTCCTGTTGAAACAAATAGTGGATACTTGGCCAATGAACGTATTCTTTTACCTGAGGATGCAGTAAGTTAATTCTTTTATTATAAAATACTTGGTTTTGCTCAATTTTGTTACCCATATTCCATCATTGTATTTGCTGCTTTTTATCCCTATGGATGAGATATGATAACTTATTCCCCCTTGTCCCCACATTTTATCTCCTTATTGGTTTCCTATTTGTGGATGAGCAATGAACCAAAAAAGGATTTAGTGCTTATGGTGTCAGTGAGTGATGGAGCATCGAATTGCTACTAGTTCTTTGTTTCATTTAAAATATTAAAGATTGGTTAGCATTGTTTGATATAAGTTTGCCTACTAGTACTTTTCTAATAATTGTTGATTTTATGAGAATTAAAAGAAAGAGGTTGCTGAAAGAAGAATATCCAACATTGGGCAGAAGGCTCTCCTACATGGGACCAAATATCACAATCTTGACAGTAGATTGCTTTTTCAAGGGCCTCTTACCACCTGCATATTTGTATAAACGATTTTCTTTGAAGACTGATTTTAGCATTCTTCTCTTGTTCATAGGAATGCTGTATATGTCTCAGCTCATATGAGGATGCGTCAGAGCTCCATACTCTACCGTGCAACCATCATTTTCATGCTACATGCATTGTGAAATGGCTAAAGATGAACGCCATCTGTCCTCTCTGCAAGTATAATATTCTCAAGGGGAATGACCAGGTATGAAGAAAGCAAGAAGGGGAAAACCCAAAATGACTTGTTTGTTCCAGAACAACATCCATATTTACAGAAGAAACTGAGGCAGAAAGAAAGAAGCTTCTCCAAACTACCATATGTGGCTACTTCTGGTTTTTCCCGGTCTCTGGGGGTTTTGTTTATTCTTCATATGCCCGTGTAAATGATTTCAGGCGCTTGTGCAAAACTGTAGAAATTTTTCGGCGTTTTTTTTTTTTTTTTTCGCTTTTGATCTGTCTTTTGTAATTATACTCATTCACAGGATGAAAAATAGTGGTCCGTGTAATTTTACGTTCGCATCACTCATCTATTATAATAGATGTTGTACCTCCGATAGATTGGGACTCGTGGGCATAATCAAACAGATTCTTTGGTTGGATTATTTGTAATTTGTGATTGTATCATGGCAATGTCTTTTGGGATGTTAATCTTTGCTTTTCTTTCTTAATTTGGTGGCTCTTCTGATACGAAATTATGGAAGTTGGGAAGATTAATCGACAAGTACAAGATTTACTCTTTCATTGTATTACTTTTCCTACAACAAATTTGTATATAGTAGGTTAAAAGTTTTAAATTGTTGGTTTTTAACGCCCTAAAATATGCATAATATAAGTTTTTCTTTTTAGAAAACAAGTTATAAATTTATGCTTTTAAACGAGAAAATAAGATTGCAAAATAGCTTATTAAAATGCATATTTTGCTACCTTTTGATTTTAATAAAAACTAAGCTCACAAGTGTGAGTTTTCAATACTTGAAACCTTCCTTAAAGAGCTCCCATGATTGTTCACGTTTTGAAGGAGAAGATAACCCATTTTTGCTTCAATTTTTCTTTTTTTTTTTTTAATTGTTCTTAATGTAATGTTTATTCAAATAAATATATATAATAATAAAAAGATGATGTGATACAAATAAGTTCATTTTTCATGAATGAGCTTAAATCAAACTTTCATTATATCTTTGACTAAGAATAATTAATTCAAAATTAATTAATAGTATAGTAAATATATATAAATATGCCAAGCATCAAAATATTATCCATATAAATTCTAACACTTGTCAAATTCTCTAACCATTAAAGAATTTGTTATTTAGACATATTAATATATATTTTAAATTCCTACAAATCCAAAATTATAGTACATTTACTATAATACCCTTGGTCAACATATATATATATAAGGGTAAAATGGTAATTTCTTTTAAATTAAACACTTTAATTTAAAATTTACTATTTTATATTAAAATTATATTTTAATATATTTGATAATCACAATTATCAAATTTAAATATGTAATTTATAATAAATTACACATTTGTATCACATAAGGGCAAAATGGTCATTTTATACTAAATTAACAATTTAATCTAGTTTTTACTATTTCACCTTAGAATCATATTCTAACATGTTTGATAATCAATATTATTATTTTGGGTCATGTAATTTACATTAAATTACTATGTGATATCAATATATTACTTCTTTAACACTTTAAAGAATAATAAATACATATATCAAATATACGTATTTATTTCAGCATTTCAAGTTATCATGAGATCGCTAGTCCTCTCTCGATAACATTTTATCTCTTCCTTCTTTATGAGAACTCACAAGAAATTGGGTGGACCGTGAAGGTTCGTCGTGACTCAGCCGTGAGTTAATGTCAAACACTTCGACTCCGAACGCTTTAGTCTCGAACATTTCGATGCTCATCGACTATAATTAGTGTCTAGCTATGCGTTATAGTCCCTAAGTCACGATAAATAAGTATCTTCATCAAACTTTCAATGATTGCACATAACGTGTGGATAATACCTCTCTATTGTTATATCCTGATCAAGTAATAGTTCATAGATATGTCAAAATCCTATTCTCGATGTCTATATGAATCGTCGATCATATGTCATGATTGTTATGGTCATAGACTTAAAATCCAAATATTATATCTATATTCGTTTAGGAACTCAACTCAGACAAAGTTTACGAGACTCTCAGTCAATAGTGTTGAGTCAACGGATCTCATCTTGACTGTTAATCGAATATTTATATGAACAAAGTATACCCAAATTGACTTCTTGTACAAGGTGTGATTAGCCTTGCACGTATACACCATATGAAATATACCCATCCATATAGAGTGCGATTCTAAAGGTCTCAGGTTAAAGGATTACATCGCACACTATTGCAATCTATTAACAAATCATTGACTACATGCATACCATGTGATCTGTCAATATATTTAGCCCAGTTCGATAAATAGTTCACAAATTATAAATCCATATTAGTGTACTTTTGATAACAACCATATTATCAATTTACATATATTATCATATGATATCATTAGGTGGCAACTAGTATGCTTACTATATGATATAATTGCCCAATCTATATCACGTATGTAAGGAACAATTTGATAATTTCATTTAACAATTAAACGAAAATATCTGGACAATTCACAT
>JAWDEX010000012.1:950574-963495 GCA_035221805.1 Trichilia hirta
CCAAACTAAACTAAAGAAATTAAGTCACATGTCCAAAATTTATTACCATTCTCTCTTCCTTTTACGTTACTATGCTCTCACATTTTACACAATTTGTAACAATTATATAATAAAATTAAATTAATATAAAAATGGGCCTAATTATTAGTTTAGACTTTAGGTCTCTTTATACCACTAATTTAATAAAAATAGTCCATAGGCTTAGTTAATAATAAACCTAAAACTAATTAGACATAACCTTAAATATTTAGAAAGGGCTTAGCTAATAAAACTAATAAAACATAAGTCCACGGGCTTAATTAACTAAAAAAAATATTTTAATCCAAAGCCAACAAATTGTAAATTCAATTCCTAACTTCTAAAAAAATCATATGATATAGACTTTTATGCTATATTATACTAACATAATCTATCTTTTATATCTAACTAGATACTAAAAAAAATTTGCTTCTTAACTTAATTAAATGCACATTTAATATAACTAATTATTAATAACATTTATAACATAAATAATTTAGGATATTACATAAAGTATTTAAAATAAAGCACATTAGAAAATAATTATAATTTTTATAAAAGTAATTCATTCGATAGAAACTAAACTATTATAAAAAATTATTAGGAAGGTTTCTTTCTCGACGGTTACTTTAGTCAAGAGTAAATTCAAGCTGTTAGTAAATTTTTTATGCAATTAAAATAATAAAATATTTAATAAAATTTTAGTTTATATGATAAAATAATTGAATGCATGATTTATTTTAACAATCAAGCTCACAAATGATGTTAGCTTAGAGTAGTTTGTAAATTTATATATGAATGTCCTCTATATTTTTATTTAGTAAGCCACTCCATCACAAATGAGATATCACATCGCTTATATCGGCCCTGTAGACGCACCACATATTTGGATGGCCATTATCTTAATCCATCCTGAGTTATTTAAATCTGTAATTACAGTTTTAGCTCTTGTAGTTATGGCCTCATCGGCCTTAATGTCATGAATCAAAACAAATTTATAATAACTGATTCTTTGAGCAAAATTAACATAAACTCAATTATTCATGAAATCAATGAAATTTAATATCAAAACAATTATATAAATAATCTCATTAAAGCTCACACAATCATATCAATGAAAAAATATCATAATCGGCATTTGACCTCAAAATCAAATCAATACAAATACGGTAAATCATCATGAGAAAAATTATAAATATCACAAATTAACAAAATCACAATATGCACAATTAAACTACAAACAAATAAGACATTTTCTTAACATCTATCACAATAAAATATCCATTACCTTCAAAATATCTCAATTTTATATATAGAATAATTTTATCATTCTAGTGTATAAAAAATTTTTAAGTTCTTGTGACAAATTTTTCATTAAAATAAAGAAAAGAAAATAATTTTGCTCAGCAAATGGGGATGGTATACACTTTCTTAGTCATATCAACTTGAAATTCACAGTATCAACACTTATGCATCATATTTTTATCTATGTCATCAATTTGCAGTTCTATAAATGCACTCATCTATCTCTCAACATATTCATTATACTTAAACACTCATAGATTATCAAAACCTATTTTTAACTAGTTCATTCTAACTCATAAACGTTATTTCTTAACTCTCTTACCTTATTATTCATAAATCTTCATATGAACAATAAATCCATTAAATAAACTATGAATAGCTATAAATTAAAACTTTAAAATACTTCAAGAAAGTTTCCTCAATTTCATAATACCCTTTGATCTCACTAAAATTATTGGAATACAAAATTCTCAATTTCTCTTCAAACTCCAGGTTTCTTTTTTATTGATCTCTTACTTAAATTGCTAAAAAAGCTTTGTAAAAGTTTAAGGGTATTAATTAAGTTGTTGTAAATGAAAAATTCTAAATTAATCAAAAAAATCATAAAAAATAAGAGGAGGTATTGTAAGATTTTCAAAGAAAAAAAATGAGAAAATATTGATGTAAAGGAAAAAAAAAAATAATGATTCATTTTTAATCTTGGCCTCTATTTATAGTGGTTTTCATATTTATTACTTTGTTTTTAAAAGATTGAAGGAAAAAAAACTCTAAAAAAGGGTAAAATAATAATTTTATGATAAGATATTTTGATTCTTAACAAATTTGGAATAATCTTATTTTATTTGCAAAAGAGTATTGACACATTACTCTAATGTATCAATATTTTCCCTACAGTATTAATGCTATAGCTCAAAATATTGATCTATTTTTTCGTTCCTTTCTTTTCGTTTTTTGAAATCTTATTTTTTAATTTAAAAGTATCGATACTTACCTTGAATATATCAATACTTTCACCTAAATATCGATACTTTCTTTTAAGTATCGATATGGTACATACTGTAATTATTTTTTAACTCTTTGGAGCTTTCAATGTACCAATATAAATTTTTTTGCTTCAATGCATTAATACATAACCCTCAAGTATTGATACTTCTATTCACTATTCACTAATCACTAGGTATTGATATACCTTCAATAAGTATCGACTTTTTCTTCTTAGAGCCACAATGTATCATCTTTTTAACTCAAAGCATCAATACTTCTCTCACAGTATTAACACTTTTTCTAAATATATCGACATTTTTTTCATAATATCAACACTTTCAACCCTATTTTTTTAAAATATTAATATTTTTAATAATAAAATTGAAAATTAACTTCTAATTATTAATTTTAAGATTAAACTAATGCATTATTAATAGGTATACCTCTAAATTTCTAATAAATTATATTACCAAAAATAAGTCTATAATTTCTATGAAATATCAACTATCTTTCAATTTTATACATGCATGCATATGATTAATATGAAAAATGCCTATATTGTCTTTAAATCTAAAGGATGAGTCTTACATTTAATAATTTAAATAAAATATTTAAATTATTTTTATTTATTTTTAAAAGTAAAAGTAAAATAAAATATTTATAAATTTAAATTATGAAATGCAAATAAATTCATAATTTTTTATAGATATAAAATAAAAATATTTTAAATTCAATTTTTAAAAGTTAGTATATATTTTTATTTTAAAGTATTATAAATAAAAATATTAAAATTACAAAATAAAATTAATTATTTTTTAATAAAAATAATTATTTTAATTTAAGAATTTATAAGATAAAAATTAGATATTTATATAATAAAAATATGTATTTTATCTTTTAGTAAAAAAAGTATTTAATATTTTAAAATATTATCGAGAGTTTTGTTATAAAAAAATTGATAAGAGGTTATCTATCGTCGCGATAAATTATAGGAAAAAATTTATCATTCTCCCTTATATTTTATTTTAAATTTTGTATGGAGCAAAAAAGAAGGCCTACGTTACGAACTTTTATTGATAAAGAAAATGCTCGAGGAGGCTACAAAAAGTGTCAAAATGATGAACCCCAGACTTTCAACCACGGGCATATTTAGTGAACATAACAGTCTATTTTTACGTTTGTTAAAAATATTTCGTATTTTATAATTATTCGAATTATTGTCCTCCATCTAAACTACTAGCTCTGCAACTAACACTAACAACTGTTTTGAGTCCAAACCACCTAAATTAAAAATTCCTTTTTATTTCCAAAAGACAACTCAAAAACATCTGAAAATAACGATGACGCTCCCTTGGATGCATAGATCATAAATTTCCGTAAAATAATGTGGGATTGGGGGAGCTTCTCGAATCTTGATGCAATATTAATGGAGAGAAAACTACATTATTGGAGTTCTGAGTCTCTAATAGTGACTCAACAGTCGGCAGGTTTCATTTTGAATGGTTTTTAGAATATAATAGGCATCCCAACTACACAAAATCACAAACAGAAGGAAGAAAAAAAAAAAAAAGTGGAAAACGAATTGATTGGAAATACATAATTGAAGTTCTTCGTTGATCTGACTCTCATGTATTAATAATATCTCCTCCTGGAATTTGCTTTCTCCATGATATCTTCCAGTAGAAGAGTAATGTTGATGTGAGAAGATCCACCTTCTTGGACAGCTTCCTTTGCTTTCCTTCCAAGCTCTCTCATTCTTTCTCTTCTTTCTTCTCCTTCTTTTCCTCCATCCATCAACTCTTCCACTGCATTCTTTATTTGTCTCTTTTCACCAGGACACCAATTTTTTTTCCCTCTCCCCATCTTACAGGTCTTTCGATCCCAACTTTCAGGATTTGGACCACAAGTTTCTCTTTCACGAATTGATCTTCAAATAGCGGCCATGTTATTAATGGCATACCTACGGAGATGCTTTCTTGTGTTGAATTCCAACCGCAATGTGTCAAGAATCCTCCAACTGCAGGGTGTAATAACATTAGTACTTTTGGTGCCCTACCCCAGATGACCAGTCCTCTTCCTTTGATCATTTCCTCAAACCCATCTTCTATAACCCATTTCTTTGACTCTTTTGACGTTTCTCCATTTCTTATGACCCAGAATGGTCTATTGGATGATTCGAACCTAACCCAAGTTCTATCAATTGGGACGAAAGCAAATTACAGAGGCTTCCAAGACAAGCATACACTACAGAGCCGGGATGGAGAGAATCAAGACATTGTGATGCATTGGCGTTCATCGACCGAGGCCTTGTTACCTCTTTGAGACTTATCCGCGTAGTCTTTGCCGTCTAATGAAACTGGACCAATACACCACACTTTGACATGTTTCTTTCTCTTGAAATCTTCAACATAAATTTGCTCCAGTTCTTCGAAACTATTTGTGATATCCCCATATGTGGCTTCATTGGCTAAATACATTTTTTCCCGAAATTCTTTATAGTTTAGAACCATGACATCTATCTGCGATTTAGTGAATTCCACTTCATCAACCAAACATGGTACAATAAAATACTCTGATTCCGAGGTAACACTCTCAAGACCTCTGGAGACGAGTAGATTCTTGAAGTATTCAGACATGAAGCAGCAACCTCCACGAAAAGAAATCCTTGGAATGTTAAACTTGACAGCAATATTCGCCGTATATGGCAGGTTCACATCGGAGATTATGCAGTTAGGCAGTGGTTTAAGCTGACAAACAATTTTTCTACTTGCTCTTGGAGCATGTTGGCTGCTGTATAGAAACTGATTGACGAGTCTAGTGAAGGCACCATATCTAGATTCTCGCATCCTTCTGGTAATCCTGCTTCTACACATGGAAATTGGAGTTGGATTACTCTGATTTTTAGTCCGGAATCAATGGCACGATCGAGGATGGATTTGGATCTGTCTGCATTGATTGGTGTTGTAAATATAGTGATAATAACTCCACGTTGCACTAGCAACATAGCTATATTTATCATGGGAATCATGTGGCCCTGAGCCCTGAGCCAACGAAGCTGGTTTTGGCTGTGTATCCACGGAAATTATTTTTCTTGAGCAAGGATAAGTGAACTCCAGCTTTATGGAACATTGTGGTTTCCTTACTCTTTCAAAAAAAAAACAAAACAAGAAATGGTATATATGCTGCAGAACTTCGACTTTGTTACTATATAAGAGTATTTCTCACTTCAACTTCAACATTGTTACAAAAACAAAAAACATTACCCTATGAGAAAATATTTAAACTCTCAAGTATTTCTCACATCTTTGTTACTATATAAGACTATATTTAAAATTAAATTAAAGTGTTGTAAATTTTAATAAACAGTTATTTAAGAAATAAAATCATTAACGTAACGTTTGTTTTTTAATCTAAAATCTGAGTAGTTATAAATTTAACTGAATTTAGAATATATTTTTGTTATAAATATTAAAATATTTAGAAATAAATGAATTTCAAGATATTTTTGAGACATACAATTACCGAATCATTAGGATCATTTTGCATTTAAAATTTTTAATTTTTTTATTTAGACATAAATTATAAAAACAAACAACTTAAATCAACTGAATATCTTACATAAAATTAAATTAAGACTTCAGACAAAAAAAGAAAACAACCTCTAAGATATTATTTTGTCCTTAACTATTATTAGATTATGTTTTGAAAAGAATTAAACATTATTATATTATTATTACTATTAACTTATTAGGTAAATTATTATTGCTATATCTTAACTTGTTATTTTAGAATCTATTTTTAGTTAATTTATGAATGCAACATGCTCACTCACGATTATCATTAAATTTTTTTTGTTTATTACACTTAAATGTACATAAATCAAAATCTTAGAAAAATATTTATATCATTAAGATGTTTAATCCCATTTTTTATTAAAAAAAAATAAAAATAAGATTTGATGTGGTCTTATTAGTAGGGGTAAATAAGTAATTGTAAAAATTTTTACTAAAAATTATAATAGTAAAATTTGAATATAGGAAATTTCATGTATTTATTTCTCCGTCTACATTTTAAGGGCTTGCATTAAATTGACGGGCCGAAGCCTAATCGCCCCGCAAGCGACTTTGACAAGCCCGCTTCATTCTTCTAACCACCGTCGAGAACTTCTGCGAAAAAAACCACCTCCTAAATTTAAAAGAAATGTCTTAAAACCTTTTTATTTTAAAATGTTTTATTCTACAAATATAAGCTTAATTCTCCTCCATATTGATATAAACGGACGGAAGTTGAATGTTAAATCGGGGACTAACCCCGATATATAGTTTAATACTACTTTACCCCCGCAATTTTAAAAAATATATTAATATAATAGGTCCTTACGCTATTCTCATAAATTATAAATTTAAATCAAAATTTTTAAAATAAAATTAAAAAAATAAAAAAATCAAATAATTTTTGAAAAAATAAAAAATATGAGGGGCAAAAAATAAGAAATTTTCTTTTTATAAAAAAACTAAAACTAATTTATAATTTAAATTAAAAAACATTTAACAAAATGTTTAAAAAACGCAACTTCTATAATTTAGTCCACTCATTTTGTAAATGCATTTACTGTAATGACGTGATATCTGTGACATAGATGGCTTAAATTGATCCAAAGCAATAATTATTTTTTCACTTTCAATTATTATTTTTATCAATTAAAAAATCATTTCTAAAAACAACTAAATTATCATTGCCGACTCGGTAAAATTTAGCACAAACAAACCCCCAAGTCCGCCAACTGAAAAAAAGACAAAATCTCCAAAAATCTAGAAACCCAAAAAACCCCTCGCCATTTCTCTGTTTCTTCTTTCACCCACCGTTCAACTTCAACAAACGCACCAAACCATAAGTCTTCCTAACTTTAGTCTTTACACACTTTCACGTACTTCCTGTCAGTTCCTTTAATATAATTCGAATTATGCCCATTTTCTCTTGCTAAACGAGAAAAACCCATTTCGTTTCCATGTCTTCTTCGTCTGAATCATCTCCAAACGCTGGGACGGCGGCGGAAGGGTCCGATCCCCGCGCGCCGTTACTCCGACCTCGGGAGAACCCTGTCTCACCTACTGCTGCTGGTGCTGCAGCGGCCCGTCCTGCTACTCTTGCCCTCCTTCTCGGCCGCGCCACTGGCCGAGGCCGTGGCCCATCTATGCTGGTTCGTGAAACTGCAGCGCGTGAGCTCGAAGAGCGACGCGCTGACTGGGGATACTCGAAGCCTGTTGTGGCCCTTGACATGCTGTGGAATACGGCGTTCGTGTTGGTTTCAGCTACCATGTTGATTATTACTGTTGATGAGAGACCTAACACGCCAATTAGGCTATGGATCTGCGGGTAAATCTCTTTTCTTTTCGTTCGTTTCTGTTTTTTATAAATGGTGTTATTATACATAAAATTCATATCAAGTCTATTGTGAATTTTGGAATTCTTCAGAAACTTCCGCAAATGGGATTTTGACAGATGTTGAATTTTAAAATCACTTTGGCTCCAATTTATTTAGTTTAATTTTCAGGAGAGTTCTATCGTTAATTTTTACGTAAGCATAAAATTTTTGAAGCATATTTTTTGGTAGGTATGCTCTTCAGTGTCTGGTGCATGTGGTGTTGGTGTGGTTGGAGTATAGGAGGAGGAACACTAGGAGAGTTAGGGATGGTGAGAGGGATGGATTTGATGTTGGGTCTGTGAATAATGAGAGTGAGGACGAGGAAGAAGATGGCGGAGGATCGCTAACTTCTACTCGATCAAGGTGAGGTTTGGTTTGACTTCAAGCTATTTCTGAGCGTGTAATTTTAGTTTTTTGACTAAATTGGATGCGAGTTTATGTTAACTTTTTATTTTTTTAATCTGAATATTAGCGATAAAGCTAGAATTCTAGTGTTTTGATTTGAATGGGATGTGGAGGTATCCTTCAATTTAAGATTGTACTGAATTGGAATTGATTTTTGATTTAGTATTGAATTTAGATATTTGGTTTACATTTTGGAGCATAATTGGCTATGTGCGTGAGTTTGATTCTAATTTTCTGACTTAAATTTGTGATTCATGGAATTTTCCTAAGCATTCAAAGGAATTGTATTCGGCATAGTTGAATGTAACTTTGAAATTTAATACTTTTAAGTCTGAGAATGCTTTATGTTTTTAGATAAAAGTGATCTATTTTATTGACATAATGTTCCAGATGAATTTCTTATATGGATTATTTGTTTAAGAATCCATGTGTTTGAGTTGACTGTGCCTTGCATTGTTGTTTAGACTTTGTGGCGCACATTCAATAGTTTTAGCTATTATGTACTACTTTTTGAACTTACTAGAGGTTTGCTGATGTCTCAGTATAACTAAACGATGTGAATCAATAAATACAATGGTGTCATTTCTCTGGTGGATTGTTGGGTTTTACTGGGTAGTCTCTGGTGGTGATAGACTTCTGCAAAGCGCTCCCCTTTTGTACTGGTATGCTTTCATAATTTCTGTTTCTTAACAGCAATTTTCATCTTTTGTTTATGCAATTGATCTTGAGAAAAGTGTAATCCTCTGTTTGGATGTGTGCCTTAAGTTTCTATTCTTCCTAGTTGCACTGTTTTAATTTTCTTGTTCATTGTAAGAGTTAAAAATGCCACATCAATTATTCTTTTGTTCTTTTTCTATAGCCAAACTACAATCATATCTTTTCTTTTAGTATGATGATCATCATATGCATTTTTCATGCACCTAATGATTTACTGGAAGAATATAACATTGTCATACTGACATAAATGACCATAATCTTGGAGATTGGTTAGTTTTCTTTTATGTAATAGTGTCTTTCTGTGGGTTTCTCTGATTCTTCATATTTGCAGGTTGGCTGTGGTTTTTCTGGCATTTGATGTATTCTTTGCCATCTTTTGTGTTGTTTTGGCATGTTTGATTGGGATTGCTCTCTGCTGCTGCTTGCCATGCATTATTGCAATTCTATATGCTGTTGCTGGACAGGTATGAAGGAAGAATTATGTACTATAGCTGGCACTATTATTTTAAACAAACTGAGGGCCTTGAAAGAGCTTATTGTTGTTTTCTCTTCTTCTATGATTGATTAGGAAGGTGCATCGGAAGCAGATCTTAGTATCCTTCCAAAATACAGATTTCAACTGTTAAATAATGGTGAAAAACCTAGTGTGGGAGCAGGGAAAATGGTTCCTGTAGAAATGAATAGTGGATACTTGGCCAGTGAACGTATTCTTTTACCCGACGATGCAGTAAGCTAATTTTTTTATTATGAAATACTCGGTTTTGCTCGGTTCTGTTACCCATTGTGTAGGTATTCCATCATGTTATATCATATTGGATTTGTTGCCTTTTATATTGATGAGAAGTGATGATTTATTCCCCTTTGTTTCCACATTTTCTCTCCTTATTTGTTTACTTTTGCATGGTGTTGGCCACTAAGTTTTGCTATTAGGACTTTCCTGACACTCGTTGAATTTATGAGAATTAAAAGAAAGAGGTTGCTGAAAGAAGTGTATCTATCTTGGGCAGAAGGCTCTCCTAGAGGGGACCAAATATTGCAATCTTGACAGTAGATTGCTTTTTCAAGGGCTTTTTACCACCTGCATATTTATATAAGCAATTTTCTTTGAATACTGATTTCAGCGTTCTTTTCACTTCTTTGTAGGAATGCTGTATATGTCTCAGCTCATATGAGGATGCAGCAGAGCTCCATGCTTTACCGTGCAACCATCATTTTCATGCTACGTGCATTGTGAAATGGCTAAAGATGAATGCCACCTGCCCTCTCTGCAAGTACAATATTCTCAAAGGAAATGACCAGGTATGAAGAAAGCAAAAATGGGGAACCCAAAGTGACTTGTTTGTTCCTGAACATCTGTATGTACAGAGGAAACTGACGCAGAAAGAAAGAAGCTTCTTCAAACTACCTATGTGCTACTTTTATGTTTTCCTGGTCTTTAGGTGTTTGTTTATTCTTCATATGCCCGTGTGAATGATTTCAGGCACTTGTGCAAAACTGGAGCAATTGGTCTGCAAGTTTTTTGTTTTTTGTTTCCGCCTTTTGTACTTATAATTATTCACAGGATGAAAAATAATGATTCATGTAATTTTATGCTCGGATCACTCATCAGTTCAACTATTCTTATATATGGTGTACCCCTTATATATTGCAACTCATAGGCAAAATCAAACAGACTCTTTGGGCTGGATTCTTTGTTGTAAATTTTGATTGTATCATGGCAATGTATTTTGAGATGCAAATCTTTGCTTTTCTTTCTGAATTTGGTGACTCTTTTGATATGAATTTTACGGAAGTTGGAAAGGTCATTTGAAAAGTACACGATTAGATTTACTCATTCATTGTATTGCTTTAACTACAGCAACAAATTTGTGTATAGTGGCTCGAAAGTTTCAGTTCAGATGAGGATTAAGATTCATTTCATAGGCAACAAGTCAGCGTGGTAAAAGCTCACGTAACAGATTGTTTAAAGTCCAAGTCTCCCAGACCTTCGCAAATGTTTGGTGTTATTTGTTGTATAATTCACATGTCATCGAAGGTCCGATTTTCTTTGACATCTATTGTCTTATACAATAAAATAGTGTCCATGTTTTTTTCTAAAAGTATTTTTAAATAAACATTTTTCCTTTCCTTAAATATTAAAAGAAAATAATTTTCATATTTTAAAACTCAGACATTTTATGCTGCCACTTGAAGATTTTGTCAGTTGAATTGATTTAACACCTATAGCTTCTTGGCATTTTAGTCAAATGTCACCTTATTTATCTTTGATTTTTTTTTGAAAAAAAGTACTGAAAGTAAAAATATGAAAAACAAAAGTTGTCAACTAATATCCTTAGTTCTTTTCATCAAAGTTCATATCAAGTTTAAAAGACAATAATCTCAATTACAATATCAGAAAACTGAGTTTAGATGACATGCAACATTATGCTTGTAATGTTATTAGCAGTAATCATCAGTGGACGTTATCGATAAGATGTTCTTTATTAACTACTATGTACCTATCCTTAACTGCGAAGGCATCGTTCTTGTAGCAACGCCAGATTGACATGCTAAAGCATCATCCCATCTCCCAAGACTGTCCATGAAGTGAGGTTTAGCCATTACAAGCCGAGGAAAATAAAACGGAGCCAGCTCACTTTTACCGACAGCCAATCGTATTATTTCAATTCCATACTTTATGACCGATGAGTGATGAGTATACAGAGGGAGGGACGACATAAAAGAATTCCTTCTCAACACAAGTATTACCACAACTATTCAACAATAGAATAATTGACGCAGGCATCAAACCATGTTCACTGTTCTAACATCACAGTTTTCATTAGATTAAAGATGCAATCAGTATACGCACCATTGATTTCCAACCACATAATTTCTGAGAAATCAAAGATTGTCCTATTAAACAGTGCCTGACAGTCGACGTGCAAACTCAACATGCAGTGCATGGCCACCCTGCATTTTGAGTAAAGTTAGCAACTTAACTGAATGTCTTATAATTTCAATAACTAGAGTTTTTGACTTTCACAATCATGTGTGGATTGGCCCAATGGCCGGATGGTAAAAACAAGAACTCCGTCCCTTAAGGGTGTAGTTCGAAGCCAACTGAAGTGTGGGTTGTATATATTCCCTCCTATCTAATAAATAAAGTAGGTGTAGAATTAATACATTCCAAATCCACAGAATTTGGGCTACATCATAACCAAAAAAATTTAAAGGTTGCTCCAAGTAGACCCCTGACAAAATGTCAGTAATTCAAAATAATAAAATCAAAAAAGATATTGACAATCATGCAGTCTCATACAATCTATAGGCAAGAAACTTATTCTGTCAGGTAATCTTTTAAATTGAACAATTAATTGAACTTCAATTAAAATTTAAACAGTTTTGACACTGACCATAAACAGGTCGTGGTGGAAATATTACATCAGAATAACTTTATCTCAACACAACCTATCAACATAACTTATGATACTAGCTAAGAGTTAAGAATTAAGAATCTGCCTATATTGCTCACACATTTATGTTTTCAGACAGAAGGCACATCAGAACTCTATAGACAATTAAGGGCAATGCCAAGTGTGATAATTTTGAAGCCGTCTGAAATCAGATTGCAAAGGCAAAGAAAGTTGATGTTACTATAATGCTACATCCTTTTGTCATATTAAGTAGCAAGTACAATAGATATTGATCGTGTACCTTTCTCCACATCTTGAATGATCATAAACTAACATCAAATCAATATATTCAAATGACAGAAAAAACGTTTTGTTTACGTTCTCACATTATAGGTTAGATACCAACAATTATCATCTACAAAGATTATACATCAACCCAATCATAATGACACAACAGCACAAAGTAGAGAAAGCAAAGACACATGCCTTGAAAGCAACCATGTGTGCCACAGGAAGCCCTTGACTACCATTCCGTGCAAACAGGGCTAGGTCACCTACAAAATCTAACAGCTTATGGCGACAAGGTTCATCAGGGAACCGCAATGGGGGATTTAACCAACCTTCACTGGCACTGCAGAAGGAAAAGAACCTGTTGAGTGTTTCATGGAAACA
>JAWDEX010000012.1:963595-980483 GCA_035221805.1 Trichilia hirta
GTTTGTCCACGAACGCATGATCGAAGGTCCTATTTTCTTTTATCTTTTGACATTCTTGTTTTATATACAATGAATTAGTGTCACATTAAGTATTTTAAAAAAAAACAATAACTTTCATATTTTAAAACTCAGACATTTTATACACCATCAAAGATGTTAGTAGTTGAATTGATTAGTATTTTAGTCAAATGGCACAATATTTGTATTTGAATTTTTTTTTTTGCGAAAATGTGCTAAAAAACATAAAAATCGTCGTCTAATATCCTTATTCTCTTCATCAAGGGTCATATAATGTTTAGAGGACAATAATCCCAATTACAAAACCAGAAAACGAGTTTATATAACATGCTATATTATGCTTATAACATTGATTGTTGGCTTCTCAATTACAATACCAGAAAATAGAGTTTAGTTAACATGCTATATTATGCTTCTAACATTGATTGTTAGTTTGTAATGGTATTATCAGTAATCATCAAAGGATGATATCAATCTGATGCTCTTCATTAACAAATATTTACCTATCCTTACTTACAAAAGCATCATTCTATTAGCATGGCCAGACTGACAACCCCAATGCTAAGTATCACCCCATCTCACCTGATGACTATATAGGAAGTGAGATTTAGCCATTACAAGTTGAGGAAAATAAAACGCAGCCAGCACATTTTTACCGACAGCCAATCATAGAGAGGGAGGGGCAACATTAAAGAATTCCTTCTCAACATAAGTATTGCTACAAGTACTCAACAACCAACGGAATAACTGTTACAGGCATCGAAATATGTTAACTATTCTAAGATCACAGTTCTCATCAAGTTAAAAGATGCTTAGTGCACAAAAATTAATCAATATGCACCCCTTTGATCTCTAACCACAGAACTTTAGAGAAGTTGAAGATTTTCCTATCGAATAATACCTGACAGTTGACGTGCAAAATGAACATGCAGCACATGGCCCCCCTGCATTTTGAGTAATGTTAGCAACTTGAATGTTCAATAACTAGGGCTTTTAAGTTTCACAATCATATGCCACTCGGCCCAATGGCTGGTTGGTAAAAACAAGGAGATCGAAGCCAACCATATTTGGGCTATATATATTCCCTCCAATCTAATAAATAAAGTAGGGGTAGATTTGGTACATTCCAAATCTAAAGAAATTGGCTATCCCATAACTGAAACAATCTAAATGTTGGCCTAAGTAGACGCATGACAAAATATCAGTAATTCAAAGTGAGAGAGAGAGAGAGAGAGAGATTGACAACCATGCGATCTCATCCAACTATAGGCAAGAAACTTATTCTCACAATTAAATGAACTTCAATTGGAATTGAATCAGTTTTGACACTGATGATAAACAGGTCATGTTGGAAATGTTGCATCTGAATAACTTTATCTCAACACAACCTATCAACATAAATTGCAATCCTAGCAAAGAGTTAAGAATTAACTCTATAGAGAAGTAAGGGCAATGACAAGTGCGATAAATTTCGAAGCTCTCAGGAATCAGATTGCAAAGGCAAAGAAAGTCAATGCTACTATAATGCTACATCTTTTTTATCATATTAAGTGACAACTACTATATATATTGGCCGTGTACCTTTCTCCACATCTTGAATGATTATAAACCAACATCAAATCACTATATTCAAATTATAGAAAGAAAGTTTCGTATAACATTCTCACATTATAGGTTAGATATCAACAATTTTCATCTACAAAGATTACACATCAACCAATCATAATGCCACAACAGCACAAAGCAGAGAAAGCAAAGACACGTGCCTTGAAAGCAACCATGTGTGCCACAAGAAGCCCTTGACTAAAAGGAGTTTTGACTAAAGGTTATACTAATTCAAACATCTTCACCAAGGCTTCAACCTTCACAAATGGAGATTTTGCGTGTTCACCTTCTAACCTTAACAAGCAACTCACAAGTATACTCAAATAACTCAACTCAAGTGAAAGAACCCTTTCTTTCACTCTCTTACAAGTATAATTGAGAAGGATGATCACAAGAATAAATCCTTTACAAATATCTCCCAAAGAGTATATTATAAATGAAACTCTAAGGATTTAAGTGATGATTCAAGCAAATAATAAGTTCAAGATGTTTTGGACTTGTTATATTAGAGAGAAAATGGTTTCGCAGGATCAAGTTTTCTCCAAAATGAGTTTAGGTGTATATTTATAGAAAACAATGAAAAACTAGCCATTAGACAGAAAAATCCGCTGAAATTCAAATTCAGTGATATGTCGATCGACCGAATCCCCCTGGTGGTGGACTGAAACTATGAAAGCTCTCGATTCCAAAATTTTAGTAATTTTGGTTCACCGTTCCTCCCTATTTGGTCGATCGACACACCCTATTCGGTGGACCGATTTATGCAAGTTCCCTAGTACCTATTTTTGGCTCATTTCAATTGACCACAAAATGCCTTTCGGTCAACTATTACCACCCTATCAGTCAACAATATGCTCATGTCTTGAAACTTCACACTTTGGCATCTTTGAAGCATTTTATTAATCACTTCATTTTGTTATCATTAAAACAAGAAATTGTGTGACACCAAGGTCAAAATCATCACTAACCTAAACCAAATACCAAAGTTTTCACATCGCTCTAGATCAATAAATATTTGCAACAAATGTTCTATGTAATCCTTGTTGTTACTTGAATTGGGCAGCCAGGTTCGATTTAAACCAAGCATAAGTCGTAAAAAGTTGAGTTATATCCATAAGTACACAAGGAGATTGTCTTATTTATATGAAAATGAAAGTTTCCTTGAACAACTCAAAGCACCTCTTCCACCCCTTTTTTCCTGTATTAAGGTATTAGAATAAAAATAATCACAACAAATTATTCCCAAGTTATGGTTAGAAGTTACATTATATAATACACATGGTTCCAACAAATTGTTTAGAAGGCTTAGGTTTACAATAGAAACGGTAAAGCACTAACCATTTAATGTTAGTGCTGTAGGTGGTCAGTCTTATGCTCTTGACCAACAGATCACATTGGATTCCAGCCAGGCCAATTGATTTTGTAACCAAGAACCTTCACCGTTAGAAATAAATGAAGCATCTTACTCACCTACAAACAATGGCATTCTCTAATGAGCCCCCTTTAATTAATCCTACATTGCAAATAGACTCCACCTGTGAGGATATTCCCTTATACATTCACCATCAGCAGTATACAATCAGAACATAGGTCGGTTACCGAGAGAGAAAAACATTTAATTTAAATGACTGAGAATACATGGAGAAAATAAATATAGCTAACAGTTCTACTTCCTTAATATTAAAGGATTTCACAAAATAATATAAATGGCTAATATACTATAAAATAATATAGGAGAAATTTTTGTTACAAAAGAATATAAATGACTAACAGATCTGCATTCTTCTTTTCCCTAACAAAACCATGCAGCAGTAGCATCTCATAAAATAAATCTGGCATCCAATAGCAGGAACCTAATGAAGAAAAGAGAAACATATATAGATGACAAGAGAGTGCCAATACCAAAAAAACCATTCAACAATATGGACATTGAGTTCTAATTGTACGAATGGCCATCAAATTACCAACAGCAAACATTCGTAGCTAGTATAGGCACAAAATGAATTATAAAAATAAAATCCTCATAAACAATACAATCAGAGGATTTCCTTTTTCTTTTCTTTTCTTTTCTTTTCTTTTGACACATGCAATTAGAGGATTTCAAACAGCTCCCCTAGCCCCGATTCTCTCTTAGTAGTAAATCTTGAACTTCCAAATAATTCTGTACATGATCAATTAACCAATACAGCAACATACCTGGGGAAAGTCAATTCCATAAGATATTTGAACCTTCTGGGAAGGGAAAGCAGCTACAAAAGAATCATTCCTCCACGCATATACTGGTCCATTCAAATATGGTGCAACTTTTTCAGCATTGTTTCCATGTTGATCCATGGCCTCCTTTGTACCAACTTGATCTATTGCTTCCACCCATGCACTTGCTGACCCATCAAAAATAGGAACCTGTGTCAGTTAATTGTTGGCATCATCAGTTTTCCCATATCATATTGAAACATAATCAACCATTTGCCTTCATCAAGCTCTTAAAAATTCCCTATGGAGAATAAATAGTCTGAACATACTATTATATTCAAATACTAGTTTTTCCAACTAATTCTCCCTTCATGATTGAGATAGCATGGGAAGGATCTTCCTGTGCTTTTGGGGTAACTGCAAACAAATTTTATGATCTAATCTAAGCTGAAGACTGCTAATTCTGCTTAACAGGAAACTGAGAAAACATTTCCCCTCTCCAACAACAATTAGATAAGACTCGTCAATTTAATAAAGTATTCAAATTATCGAGAATACATACCACGACAAATAAAATAACAATCTTACATCAAATCCAGACAATAAAGCAAATAAAGAAAACAATTACTCCAATTTGCAAGGTATAATATTTCCGAAACTCTACCATTTCAAATTAAAATTTATCCCACAAATTTGAGAGTCTACTAGAAAAATCCAAAACACCAACGGACCTCGTGATCATCATCATCGCAATTTCTAATCTCAATCATGCAGTTATCAACACCCCTAGCCTCCAAAGCCGAGAGCAAGTGCACAACAGTGCGAACGCTAACCCCATCTTTACTCAGAGTAGTACACATGGGCGATTCTTTGGCGATATCAACGGAAGCAGGAATCAACTTAGATCTAAATTCAAAGTACCTTCCTTCCCCAGCAAACTCCGGCCACAATCTCACTGTTGAAACCTTTCCGAAGTGTAGAGTCTTACCGCTCTTCTCTATGAATCCCGCTATGTTTTGTTAAAGTCTAACGGTCTGTCATCAGAATACAAAATATGCTTATAAATGATAAATTCTTTGTATTAGATTATCATATATAATCGGTCGACAAAATGCCTGGAAGATTTTAATGAAAACACGAACGATAAAATTTCCATTAAGGGCCACTAAAACAAAAGATGAAATAAAAATAAATTAAAAAACTCTACTGAACTGAAGTTTGACAGTTTAATTATATCTTTTCCTCCAATTTCTCAGCGAACAAACAGAAATAAGAAAAGAGAATGAGAGAATACGAATTTCCAAGAGACGAGATTGGAGGACTTGACGGCGTTGAAGACGGCAGAAAGAGTCATTAGAAAAACGGAACCATTCGACTTTGCCTTTGGTGCTTCGTCAGCGAGCAGTCTACAGGTAACGTCGTCGCTTGGAAGAATGCGAAAGAGGAAGCAGCTGTGCAATTTGGCGGAACCGTGAACTCGTGTTGTGTGCCAGTGTCTTTTTTTTTTTTTTTTTATGGGCTCATTGGTGATATTTTTGTTAACCATGAACGAAAATAATAAGTTTATTAAATTTGTAAATAATCTAAATTTATATTTTAAAAATAGGAACATCTGAACCAAAAGAAATATTTAATAATAATGATATTATACGAAGAAATTATGAATATAAATTTAATTAATTGATATTCCATTAAGTTTTTTATTTTGATTATTCTGCTGTATTTATGTCACATTTACATAGAATCTGTTAATAGCCCTATTCTTCTACAGCCCAATCCATGCTCCTATTAAAGCGCATAAAAAAAATGTCATAATTGTCGCTCCTAATCATTTGCCATGGATTAGCTACCAAAATTCAAAATTCTGAAGGAAATTTCCATGTTCTTATCTTATATTTTATGTGATGTGAAAAACAATTTACATTTGGTCTTTCTTCTCTCTTTCTTCAAGAAGGATAGAAGAGTTTAGGTCTTTATAACAGCATAAGTGCAGCTTTGTCACAACATCGAGAAAGGAAAAAAAAAATTAGTTGCATTAGGTTATGACTGAGATTATCACCCACCATCTTTATGTTTTGAGGATAATCTGAAAATTTTTATTACCTATCTCCTATGGAAACACAAAAAGATGTACTATTACAATTCAAATTTTATTTGCCTTTTGCTTTGATATTTTTTTGACAAGTGTCAGATCATACAGCTGCTGATGAATAAAGAATTATGATCTCAAAATTCTAACTTCATGTACACTTCATAAAATTCAAACCCTTTTGAGTTTCAATATACCAGGAAATTGTTTGGAAACAAACGCTAAGCCCAACCGCCATAACGACACAAATTTACATTCTAAACTTGGCTGAACACAGGATTTCCTTCCACTACCTCATTTTCAGGGTTGTCTTGTTGCTCTGTGCAGGTGATTAGGAGAGTAGGAATGGATTTTAGTGCGAGAAAAAGAGATTTAAAGCAGCACTTTTGCAATTTCCAGAGCATCTCATGCCATGGAAATGTAATTATGATACTAAAATAAGCAACCCAGAAGATATTCGTCGGCAAAACGATTGAAGAAATTAATAAAAAGGTCAAGGGACCGGAGAAATATCCGGCTTTCACAGTGATCGGATGTGCTAAGAGAGGAAGCTTGATTGATATGAAGAGGAAGAGAATTAATAAGAAATTTACGAAAGTGAAGGACGCAAGTTTCAAAATTGGGTATTCATTGATTTCCATGGAAGAATTAACCAGGAGTGATACAGCGCCGGATTGTGATGTTAGCAAGAGAAGAGTGAGGTTTACTAAAGGTGGGAAGAAATACCTCAATTCTAAGGAGAAATGCATAGTTCTTTTCTGTAAAATTATGGTTGCCTTGCTCTGCTAAATACATATATATAGATTGACATAAAATCTTTTTAGTTGACAGTTCTTTATTGCCATTTCTACCCCAACACTAAGAGGTCGGTCCATGTTCTCTTTTTGTCTCAAGAGTAGTCGGTCTATGTTTAGAAAATTATACATTTCATGAAAACGATGAAACTTCGGAATAAAATAAAAATAAGAAGACGATTAAGAATGAATGCTTTAAATACCGACCACTCCAACTGCAGCGCCGTTGACAATATCTCCCTCTCCTCCTTCCTCGATGGAAGTTACTACATTTTTTACATTTAAATATTTTAAAAATATTTTAATGAATAATGATTTTATTGTAATTTAAAATAATTTGATATTAAATAATACTAAATTTACATTTTATAAATTGCAAACACGGGAAAAAAGAGAAGAAAACGAAGCATCCATCTATATCGTTGTCTCGAGCTACGTATATCTCGAGGTGCGCTCCATTTTTTCTTTTAAACTTCAATACTTAATTTGATTAAAATATAATTTGTTGATACAAGAATTTTTCAGAGCTTTTAATCCAGGCATCGCCAGATGTAATCTTTGATCTTGTTAGATAATTTAAATTTGCAAATAAAGAGAAAAATCAGAAGAATATCCATTGTCCATAAAAATCCCTTTAATATTTAAATTAAATTTATACAATTTTTTTTTTTTGGTAGAAAGGGAAGACAAAAAAGATAAAGTGACAGCAAATTTTTTATTATCAAAAGTTCAATAGTTTAAATTTAAAATCTTGAAATTTTGTTGTCTCGTCGTCTTTTACTTTTTTTATAAATATTTATAATTATTGCGTATCTATTATTTATTATTGCTGTTGAATTTAAGTGTAAATGTGTGAAATAAAAATATTTCGTATTAAAAAGATAAAAAATAAATAAATAATATATAAATAAAATAAATCTATAAATTTAATACCTTAAAATTTTATATTATAAGTAGTACTGAGCCAATATTTCAAAAAAAATGCGAATATAGATATGATAGTTGTGTTTTTAACAAGTGGTATAAAAACTTTTTAACAAGTGGTATCAGAGTCGATATTTCAAAAAGAATACGAGCATAAAGACAATAGTTGTGTTCTTAACAAGTATTATCAGAGCTGATGTTTTAAAAAGAATGCGAGTATAGAGATGGTGATTATGTGTATTCTTATGATTGCCTTCTCATGAGAAATAATGAAGAGTCTAGACTTAAACCCAATAAAGATGGTCGGAATAATAAAGAGTCTAAACTTAAACTCAATAAAAATGATTTAAGAATGTGAGTATAGAGACAGTGGTTATGTGTATTCCTGTAATTGCCTTCTTACGATGAATAATAAAGAGTCTAGACTTAAACTCAACAAAAATGATCCATGCGAGTATGAAGACAGTAATTGTGTTCTTAACAAGTGGTATTAGAAATGATCTTTCAAAAAGAATTCAAATATAGAGATTGTATAAAAATGGTCTATGCGAGTATAAAGACAGTAGTTGTATTCTTAACAAGTAGTATCAGAACTGATCTTTCAAAAAGAATGCAAGTATAGAGACGATAGTTGTATGTACTCTTGTGATTGCCTTCCTACGAGGAATAATAAAGAGTTTAGACTTAAACTCAATAAAAATGGTCCATGAAAGTCTAAGAGAAATGAACTAATTTAAGGTAGAGTAATAATTCGTGTTTATAACTCTTACAGAAAAAAGAACACGTTCGTCTCTCGCGTGACTTTAGGTAGAGTATTAGTAAAAAGAGCATGTTTGACTGCACATAACTTTATGCGAAGAATTGACAGGCTTGAAGTTTAAGATAATCGAGCCTGTATTTTATACTCAAATATAAAATAACTTCTACTTGAGGAAAAGTAAAATAAAGTAAGGTTCAAATTCAATATTAAAAGATTCATACTTGAGGAAAAAATTGTAAGTTTAAGATAATTAGGCCAGTATTTTATACTAAAATATAAAATAATTTTTATTTGAGGAAGAACAAAATAAAATAAGGTCCAAATTTAATGCAAAAAGACTAACATATAATAAAAAAATTGTTAGAATTAAATATGAGTCTATGAAATAAAAATATTTTATATTAAAAAAATATATATATATAAATAAAATAAACTCATAAAACTAATGCTTTAAAATTCTAAATTATAAATAATATTTAAACCTATATACATATTTAACAATGCTAAGAAGTGGAGGCATTTTCGAATACATGCATACTAGGGACATGTCATTGTGAAAAACTAGATTAATAAGCGTACTGATTCGAGAGTTTTGATATGCCACACTTTTTTCTGAGTTGCCACGTAATCTTTCTGTCAATTGCTTCAGTTTTGACGGTTAACTGAGATGTAGATGATTTCGATGTCAAAATTTCAGAGATATCGAATGTCTGATTTTCTTTTCTGCTTGCAAATTTAAATGACTCAATAAGTTCAAGGGTTCAATAGTTTAGCTCTCGAATTTAAGCTCTAAAAAATTCGTGCATCAGCATAATTACATAATAATATAATTTAATTCTTTTTTATCATTGTTAAACTCTTTTTATTCTATTTAATACATAAATCTTTAATTCGTTGATAAATAATTTATCCATTTGTCAAAATTATGATTTCTTTTATTACTATTAACATCCAAAACTTGAGATGATATTTGAGTTTCATATATAAAACTGATTGCTTTATTATTTATTGAAGATACAAATTTAATATTATTAATTATTTTAATTTTAATTTTTTCTAAGTTTTTTCAAATTATGTTTTTTATATTTAATTTTGAGAGGCAATCAAAAAAGAAATTAATACACCGACTAATATTTCAAAATAAAATCTCATTTTTTTCTAAATTGAAGTAACATAAAATTGGTTCAAAATATTAGTTGTATCTCTTTATGTTATTTGTACTCTTGATTGATTTATAGACGAGTAGTCGGTTTGACTCTAAATTTACGCGTTATGATTTTTATTTTTTTAAATATTCGTACAAAGATCTTGAATTTGAGATTTTTTATATTAAAAAATTCATGAAAACCATGTATTCCCTTAGTACTACATTACTGAGAGAAACATATTTATCTCCAATGTCAACCCAGGCGTCCATAAGGCTGTGTAATATGATAACATGTAACATAACCAAACAACAAATACTAAAAGGACAGATTTTATGGATAGATGCTATTTGATTGTTTTAAATTTGGAATAGTTAGCCATACAATGTTATTAGAGAGGGAAAACATTCAAATCGACTTAATGGAAATCAATTCAAATTGTCAATTAAATAGGTTTAGATTAATTTAAAAAATATTTAAATTAATTTATGAATTAGATTCTCAATTAAATTAATTTTCAACCACTTCAAATCATTCAAAAATAAAAATGCCGTTAACTTAAAATATTTTTATATCAAGAATAATAACGTATAGTAATAATGTTTGAACTTAGAATTTTTTATTGAAACTTTGTATGTGCTTATAAAATTTTATTATCTGTATTCATTATTTTGTAAGAACTTTTAAATTTTAATTTTGTTGTAAATAATTATAAAATATACTGAAATTAAACTTTTTTTACTCTCTCAAATCTAAAATATTCAGACTCTAAATACTCACCTCCTAAATATTACAATAGTAATAATTATACATAAATTTTCTATTTCGTCAATCTAAATATTGGATAGTTATTTAGAGAGGTTGGTATTTTCATACAACGAAATGGAAAATAAAAATATTAGTTTTATTTAATTTAAATTCAAATTTGGTGACCTCTTAGAAAAATTCAAAGGCTTTTGCCATGTTTACGTGAATTTTTGTAATGAAAAAAATGAAAGATAAGATAATATGGATGGAAAAAATGACCGAATATTGGCTAGCCAATGGATTTGGGAAAACTTCTGAAGCCCATGACCGAACAAAATCCAAATAATATTCGTAAAATTGAAAAAACAAAAGGCTCAAATAATTAATAAATTATCTTTGACTGTCACCATAAAATATAAATCTATGATGATTATTTCTTTAGATTAATGCAAGGGAAACTTCCTTGTTTTGAGTAGTCTCAAAAGGCTCGCTGTCAGAGATCATATGGTCTTCATATTGTTTTCCAAGAAACGAGACAAATGGAACAACCCTGCTGTGGCTGAGGCGGTGGGGCTTGTCGCCGACTGATGGAGTCAAAAGCCAGGGCATTGCCTATTTGGCAGTGATCTCTGCGGATTTTAACTAAATTTTATCAGAAGTCTAAAATTGCATTTGAAGTCGTCTTTGGATTTTCAAGAGTCGATTATAGGGATTTTATTTTATATAAAAGAATTCTGATTTAATTATCATTTGTTTTAACTTTTTTATTGTAAATTTTAAAAATTTAGTAGTTCATAAAATATAAAATTTGTGTGATTTCATAGAATCGTATAATTAAGATATTTTAATTTTTTATTGTATTTTAAAAATTTTATTATAAAAGGATCATAAACTCACGTTTTGGCTATTATTTTATCATTAATAAAATTCATTTTCTCTTTGAAAATCTCAACCTCGTTCTCGGCACGTTATTAGTCCTGAGGGATTTGGTATTAACTTAAGCTTACTGGTAAGGTTTTATTTTGTTTTACTTTTGCTTCTTGATGTTAGGTAGTGAAACAAATATCTCAGAAGTTCATGTAAATTTCATGCACTTCAAAGGATTCCTATTTGGCGAAATCTGCTTCATATACAGTGGGTACTGTATACTGGATTGATAATTATCGTGGTTTTTTCTGTCAATTCCACAGTTGAAAGTTCTGAACACGACTTGTAGCTAAAGGATATAAATCTGGTGAAATCAATATGTGCATTAGTCTTACCTTATCCCGCATATTAATTTCTGTTTTGATATTTTCTGTAATTTGGTCTGAAATTTTGTAATACGTTTGACTGCCCATTGCGAGCATATTGAGAAAACTTCTGAAGCCCAAATAATTAATAAAATGTCATGGACTTTCTTTTCATGAATTATTTCCTTTCGCATTCTGAACTGACCTCGTTGACGCAGTGTGAAAAGGCTTGGAGATCATGGGGTCGTCATACTCTGTTTCTTCATGAAAGAGACGCAAAATTGGGGAAACACCGATCTCTCATTTGTCTGCATTATATTGCTTAAGAATATCACCATTCATAGAATTATTTATTTATTAACTATTAATTATGTATCATAACAAAATTTTGAGCTGCACACATAGTTGTTACTTCAAGCTATTGTGGCTTTTAATATGAAGTGTCATTACTTTAATTGAAATATACCTTTGTTCAAAACTAAATACAAGTACTAGGGTTTCAAATATACCTCAAATGAAATTAATACATTATTAATGAAAAATCCTGAACAAAATTCAGAAAGTTTTCTTTTCTGCCTTGATTGCTTTGAAATCCAGAATTAGAACACATTTTTCTGACCGTTTCTAGAGTTATTTGGGCATGATTTCCCTTCAAGACACACATTATTATATGTCTAGCATACATACAGAATTGAACTTTGAAAACAAAACAATTGCCAAAGATCTATGCGTCACAATATATACTACCAAAATTTAATTGTTGGTTTCCAGCTAAGCCTTCCATGCCAACAACAAAATCTTGATTTAAACTGACAAGTTCTGTGCGGAGTTTCCTTCCAATTCAATATCAAGAGATCCATCTGCAAATCTAGGAGGCTGTGATTCTTCCGGATTATCAGCTTGTTGTCGGAAACAACTGATAACAAGAGTAGGAAGTAATTTTAGGGTGAGAATAAATCTATTGACAAAGCACTTAAGCAGATCCCATAACATCCCATGACATGGAAATGTAATTAGGATAATAAAATTAAATTTGTATTGATCTCGTAGCCCTTCATCTCACAGTCTCGCAGTTGTCAATTTCTTAGTCTCTTCTCCGATCATAAATAGGGTTTCCAGTGCTTTTTCTAACTGTTAAAAACGAGAAAGGAAAAAAATGGAAAAATAAAGTATGCGAATACACGTGGATGCCATCATGCGACTGACTATAAAAAGATATAATCAAAAAGTGAAGGAAAAATTGAAGTATGCGCCATACATTTATCTGCGACTGATTAAATGACGGCCTTATTACATGCATCATTTCGAGGAAGCGTCTTGAGCTCGATGACCTTTTGGATGGGTTAGCTTTGATAACATAGACAAAATTTTTAGAAAAGTAGAACATTTTAAGGGAAATTTAGATTCTTAAAATTTAATATATAATGTAATCTCTAACAAATTTTTGAGATTAAAATTCAAAATTATATAATTAGATGTCAATCAAAATTATTTTATTATTTAAATTATTCAAAATTTTAAGATAATTAAACTCTACTGTATATTTATTGACAAATATCAAATTATCATCAAATTATTTTTTTCATTAAAGTATCCAAGTAAAATCATAATTGTGTAATTGAAAAATTAATCAGAATTAACAAGATATATTATTGTGAAAATATACAAATACTCTTAAAAGTATAAAATAATTTTTTTCCACATGTTCAGCTTGCAACACTTCATATTTATCCAAAATTTTAAATATGGTATATTTATCAGAATTAGTTTCTTTAAATTATTTGATTCATTAAATAAATAAAAATTTTTAAAAAGAATTCTACATGAGAGAAAAATTGAAAATAAAAGACCTACAATAATTTTAGAAAAATATAAAATAAAAATATATTCGGTAAAAGGGATGTTCCTCTCTTTTTCAATACAAGGCAATAAAGTGACTTGCGGAAGACCAATAATAATCGAAACAGTGAATCGGAATGTGCTTGAAAATAATGACAAAAGTTTTTCGTTTTTCCGACGAGGGAAGATAGAATTTGGGGGTGGCAGGAAAAGCCCACCAACTGCTATTGTGCGATGTGACATCATCTATTTAGCCACTTAGGTACCCCAACAAATTGTAATGACGTCATCTATGTCTTCACATGAAAAAGAGGAAAATGCAGCTTGTAATAGCAGAAATAAAAATGACTGGATCACAGAAAAGAAGCTAATACAAACATGGAATGTCTGAATATAAGATTTTGAAAAAAATGTCGCTTTAAAATAATCCTTTCTAAAAGTACTTAATAAATTCCTCGTTATAATTTCAATATCTAATTTTTTATTTTATACAACCATCTAAATACATTATACAAGGAAGTCTATATGTTCGTATAAACAAAAATACAATTTTTTTAACACCCGATTTTCTAGTATGCTTAAACACTTATTTAGAGTGCATTCACATGATATATATATATATATATATATATATATATATATGACACGTGTTAAGGATTTATTAGAAAGAAAATGTTAATTTATTTTCTTGATTATATATGGGCTGCAAGAAATATGTAGGTAGTACATTAGTCTATAAGTGGTATGTTTGGTGTGAATGGACATATGCACAACGAGATAAATTTGGTAGGATCTAGAGGAAAATTTAAATTTTCTTCCAATTTTTATAGATATATGATATGGAAGATAAATAAATAAAACCATATTAACGGATATGTATGACATGATGCCTGTTGATTTTTAAAATTCAAGAAATTTAAAATAGAGAAATAAGTAGAGGACAAATGAATTCATTGTGCACGGCTAATAAAAAAATTACTAAATAATAAATTGATATATTAACACAAAAATTTAAAAGAATGTCAAAAGAATTGAAATAAGTAACGTGGGGTGTAGGTGACGAGGTGGCAAACTTAATTGTTAATGCATATATATAATGGAATACACATTGAGAGAAGGAAAGATAAATAAATAAATTGAATAATTGAATAAAAGGGAAGGTTTACAAGGCCAAGAGGTGGCCGATATTATTGATTTCATTAACAAATTCATTATTAAGGAAGAAACAATAAACAAAAAGAAAGAAGAGGCGAAGAAGCATGAAATGTAGGCCAACTTGTGGGAAGTAAAACAAATGTCATAGAAGTGTACATGTGTAGGATAACATGGCCGGACTAAAATCAATTGAGGACAGCAACATTCTTCAAGTGTTATTGATCAAATCTGAATGTAAAACAGTTATTATTTGCATGGGTTCTTTACACTAAATCGAGGGCAAGAAAGGAGTAAACGGAAGGGTAAATTTCAACTATTGGTAAGATTTCTTCAGCATTTTTCCATATCATCGGATATTATACGTAATTGAAATCTAATTCTATTACTCTATTTGTGATTGAATTATGGTAGTAAATAGAGATAAGTGATGAAAACAGAACATAATTTAGTTATACGTATACCTTAAATTGGTATTCAAAGAAACTATGCTGTATCATGCTTATTGCTAGATAATTTTCAATTTTGCTGTTATGTATATATTTGGGAATTTAGTATTACTTTACAAAAAGGAACATGATTGAAATAGGGACATAGAGAAATCGACACTTGATAGGTGTAATATATGCTTACAAATGGAGTTTAATAAATTGTTTATGCATGTATAGCCAAATAGAAGATTTGCTTATTCATGTTGCTAGCCCGATTTATGAATACATAGTTTGATTGATTTATGATATGATGTGTCTATAAATATAGGATCTGACTGTTATATGTGTGCTATGATAGATGTAAATAAAAATCTGGCTGCTTTGATGTACTATATAGCCACATAATCAAGAACCAATTTGATAGTTCATGCAAGCTAACTTTGTGCACGACAATTTGATTAGAAAGGAACGGAGTTAGGTGGCTATAAATTGATTCACCATGGATGGGATTTAAGTGAAAATAATAATAATAATACACAAAAGCAAAATATTAGCTGCTTAATGTATGTATATGTTGACCGAATGAAACACAGAAAATTGAAAATGAATGTGTTGTGGTGCATGAGCTAATTGATTTATAATCTGATTTATTGATATATATAATCCTAATGTTACATGCCCCCTTTGCCATAAGTATAATCAGATTTCCTTGGTGGTTATATATAAGAATTTATTGATAGAATTAAAGAGGAACAAAACTGATTTTGGTAGGTTGTTAGGACTTGATTGCTTCCAGAACAAAGAAAACAGAAAATAATTTGGTTGTTTGGTTATTTTCTTGATTATTTGGACTGACTTTTACATTTAGAACCTGATTGGATTGGAAGAGTAGCAAGTAGAATTGATTATATGATAAAAGGTATTAACTAAATGTGAATTGAAATTGACTGTTGAAATATTAAAACTTGATTCTTGCTTGTTTCGATTTTGTTGACAAATTTCATAACTTCAATGATTCATTTAAGTCTAATAGGTTTGTGTAAATACAATCAGATTGAGCAAAGACAAATAGGAATGGAACTTAATTACTAAAACGATTCTTAATCGTTTTGATGGACTTAGACATATAAAACTTGATTGGAATTGGAAAGAACGGAAATTTAAAACTTGATTGTTTGAAACTTAAAGGAGACATTTGGTTAAACCATGGAAATGTAGAGATTAAATGGCCAAATTAATTACACATAACGATGATGGATGCTATGTTAGTAAACAGTTTGGTGAAGTAAGAAATACATGTTAATAGCTATTAAATTGTGTAAGGAATATGAACACTAATATTAAGATAAATCAAAGTTATATGTTGTTACGAGGAACATTGTTTTGAAGTGGCTCAAGTGTACAAATGGAGAAAATTAATAGAACTGGTAATTTTAAATGTTTTAAAAAAATAATTTAAATTTGTGTATTATTATATTATATTATATTATATTATATTATCACAAATGTGTTGATGTATATGTGATAAATATAAATGAATGTTTAAGATGTTGGTTTCTAATTGCCTAAAATATGCATAATAGAAGTTTTTCTCTCTAGAAAATAAGCCATAGATCTATACTTTTAAATGAGAAAATAAGGTTGCTAAATTAGTTATTAAAGAGCATAACTTGCAAGTTTTTGATTTTGATAAAGATTAAGTTCACAAGCGTAAGCTCTCAATACTTGAAACCCTCCCCAAGGAGCTCCCATGGCTGCACACATTTTGGAGGAGAAGATGACCCATTTTTGCTATTTTTCAATTATTTTCCCATTTGAATTAATGTAATATTTATCCAAATAAATATATATAATAATGGGAACATGATGTGATACAAATGAGCTCATTTTTCATGAATGAGCTCAAGTCAAACTTGCATTATATCTTTGACCAAGAATAATTAATTCAAAATTAATTAA
>JAWDEX010000012.1:980583-1003647 GCA_035221805.1 Trichilia hirta
TTATAATTTTTTGGCCAAACAATGTCCCTGAGAGTGTTAACTCTCTTACGAACATTATTTACTTTTCCTAATAACAAGAATAAGTTGAGATTTATATCATAATCTCTCAGGTTCATTATGATATTAGCTATGAGCTAAAATCAATCTTATCGATCTCTTTTCGAATCATTTGAATTCTTAATAACTATGGTTAACATCTAGTAATGTGTTATAGTCTTTAAATCATAATATAGAAAATTTTTGTCGAAATTTTATGATTAGTTATAAGTTTTATGTGAATAGTCTCATTCTATTCGTCTAATCTCAACCAAATTAAAGCTCATGAGTGTAAATTTTAAATTCAGTTATATTCGGATAATTAATCAATATGAGTTAAAATTGTCACTACGAACTCTTCATATGACATTTATGCTTTGACTAAAGACTTTGTTTTTACTCGTTTACTAATATTTGACTGAGAATACAAACTTGGACTGAATTAATAGTACCTCAAAATTCTTTTATGTTGAGTCAACGAATTTTATCTAACAATTATTTGTTTTTCAATATAAATAACACATGATTAAATCGACTTTTATGTATATGCTATAGTTTGTTTCATATTTATATACCATATGAACTATGTGTATCTGTACAGATTAACAATTATAACGTCTTAAGTCTGAAGAGCAGTTAATACATCCATATAATTCAATGATGAATCATTGCAACATATAATCGTGTAACTCATCATAACTTTGATCACGCTCAACTAATAGATCTCTGACTATTATTCAACACTAATGTCCTAATAATATGATCATTATATCACTCGCATTAATATCATTTTATAATATTCACCGAAGACATTTAGTGTGCTTATACTGTAATATCAATGCCTAGTCGATATTACTTCTGTAGTGAATATTTTAGATAATTTAATTATTTTAGACATTTCATATGCATACTCTATTATTAGTATAGTTAGATAAAAAGTTAACGTATACACATAAATTAAAATAATTTTTTTATTAATAAAATATGTATACGGTACATATTATTACAAAACTCAATACAATATACCTAAAATCGATAACACGAATGATTTTAAGACATAAAACACTAACAAACTTTTACTTGCATTAAAGTCATTTGCTATTGTATCTTATACCCATCTTCTTAAGATGTTGGTCCAGTTACTTTAGTGTCATCACTTTAGTGAGAGGGTCAGCAATATTATCTCTTGAAGATATCTTTTTAATCAAAATTTTTCTAGCACTAACAAATTCTCTCAAAATATGATACTTTCACTAAATATATTTAGATTTTTGGTGCACTTTTAGTTTCTTAGCTTGTGTAATAGCACATGTATTATTATATAATACGTTTATCGAATAAGCCATATTAGGAACTATAACCAATTCAAATACAAACTTTTGCATTTAAATTGCTTCTGAAACTGCTACATATTCATCTTTTATAGTAGAGTCAGTTGTTGTCATCTATTTAAAACTCTTCTAACTCACAGTCACTCCATTGCATATAAATATAAAACCAGATACAAATTTTCAATCATCTAAATCAGAATTTGAGTACTCATGAATACTCAACTCTTGAGATTTATAATTCAGAATTAAATTTTTAGTCTTCTTAAGTACTTAAAGATAGTTTTTACTGCAAACTAGTATTTTTTGGGGATTTGCCTGATATCTGCTAATAACACTTATTATATAAGCTATATCAGGCCGAGTACATAGTATAACATACATCAAGCTACATATAACTAATACATATGGAATACTAAGCATTCATTGCCGTTTTTCATTAGTCTTTAGACCCATATCTCTTGAAAGATAAAGACCTTAATTAAAGAACAAAAGACCTCTCTTATAGTTCTCTATATTGAATCTTTTTAAAAAATGTTCAATGTATAATTTTGAGATAATCTAATTATTCTCTTCGATCTATCTCTATAAATACGAATTTTGAGAATATAAGTTGTATCTTTTAAATCTTTCATAGAAAAAATTTTAGATAGTCATATTTTGATTTTATCATCATGCACACATCATTATCCATCAATAATATATCATCTACATATAATATTAAGAATATGATTGCATGATCTTTAATCCATTTATAAACACAAGATTCATTCAAATTTTTAATAAAACTAAATGCTTTTACTTTTATCAAACGAATGTTCTAACTTCTAGAAGCTTACTTCAATTCATAAATAAATTAATATAACTTGCATACTTTATGTGGTTTAGCAGCGGACACAAAACTAATTGGTTGTTTCATAAATAAGTTTTTCTCAATATATCCATTAAAAAATGTCATCTTGATATCCATCTGTCAAATTTTATAATTATAGTATGCTGTTATTACTAGCATAATTCGAATGAATTTAATCATAACAACGGACGAAAAATTCTCCTCATAATCTAATCCTGATTTTTGAGTATAAACCTTTACAACCAATTATACTTTATAGGTCTCTACCTGTCCATTCTCACTAATTTTTCTATTAAAAATTCATTTATTATCAATAAAAATTATTTCTTCTAGAGAATTAACAAGTGTCTAGACTTGATTTATATGCATAGAATCCATTTCGAATTTCATCGCCTCTAGCCATCTTCCTAAATTTTTATCCAAGATTGCCTCTTCATAGGTTTTAAGATCTGTTATTCCTATTAAGTAAGATTCAAAATTTTTTATATTGAGAAATTTATCTCTCTCTATGACTATAGAAATTCTAGAAGATTTTTGAGTTAAAACTAGATTAACAGAAATTAAAGTCTACTGACTAGATGTTTTAATTTTAGTTTGATCGAATTGATATTTAAAAAACTCTTCTTTTAATTCAATCTCTCTATCTATACCTCATTCTTCTAGAAACTCTTTTTCTAAGAAGTGCGCATTTCTACTGATCAATATTGTTTGATCAAATAAAAAGTAGAATTGATATCATAAACTTTTTTTAGGATATCTAATAAACCAACCTATTTTTAATTTAAAATCAAGTTTATCAAATTTGATCAACTTGATATTTGCAAGATAATCCTAAACTTCTATATAATTTAGTTTGAATTTCTTACTGTATCATGTCTTACATTGGGTCTTTTAGACTAATTTAGTTGGAACTTTGTTAAGGATATGTACAGTAGTCTATAAAGCATATCTCCATAAATACAATAGTAAGTCTGTAAAACTAACCATCGATTGCACTATATTTAATAAAGTAAATTTCTTCTTTCCACTACACTATTATGCTAAAGTGTATACGGAGGTGTCAATCTGTAAGATAATTTTATTTTCTTTCAAAAATTTTTGAAATTTAGTACTCAAGTATTCACCTCTATGTTCAGATTGTAGAACTTTTATACTTTTTTTTATTTGATTTCTCGACTTTATTTTTAAATTCTCTTAACATTTTAAAGCATTCAAATTTGTATTTTATTAAATACACATATCCATACCTAGACATATCATCGGTAAAGATAATGAAGTAATTAAAATCTTTTATGGCTGTAGTATTGAATGATCCATATACATCTATATGTACAAGATCTAACATTTCTTTTAACCTTTCACCTTTACTCTTAAAGGATAATTTGATCATTTTTTCTTAAAGACATGACTCACACGTCAAAATAAATTAAGAATCTAATGAGACTAATATTTTATTAGTTTCAAGTTAAGTGAGTCACTTATCTTTTATATGATCTAATATGTGATGCTATAAAAATTTAGAATTAATTTTATTTTGAATTCTTTTATTAGTGATAGAAAATAATAATTAACTGTTATTTAATTGAAGAACGTACAAATTATTTGTATTAATTACTTTATTAATAAATATATTTTTAAAATATAATAAATAAATATCTTTATTAAACTGTACAGAATATCCCATATTATATAGTATAGATACATATATAATATTTTGTATAGTTAAAGTAAAATACAATAAATTTTCTAATTTAAAATATGCCCAGATGGTAACTGGATTATGCACGAGCCTACATAAATGGTAGCAACTATTGCTCTATTCACCATTCTCAAAATGATCCCATCGCCTAATAGTACAGAACAATTATGCAGTCCTGTAATGATATACAAAAATGAAAAGTAATAGTTAAATCAAATACTCATGAATGAATATCTGAATTAATACTTAATTTATATTCGATCACATAACTACTATACATACTTGTCTTAACTTTCTTAAGATTATCTAGGTATAAAGGATAATTTCTCTTTAAATGTTTGTCCTTATTGCAGTGAAAACACTTTTCTTTAAGCTATTTTGTTTTGAACTTTTTTTGAACAGGAGCAGTCTTTTGAGCCTTTTTGAATTTCTTTTTATTTGATCATTTTAGACTTTGAGATGAGCACTGTAATCTCTTACCAGTCCTACTAGTAGTGGTCATGTGGACATTCTTATATCTTTTACCCTTCATATTCTGCTTGTAATACCCTTAAAGCTCATTAAGTAACTTAAAAAGAGTACGCTCAATTATGTTCAAATTAAAATTAGTAAATAAAATTTTTAAAGTTGAGTAGGAGTAACTGCAGAATCAGATTCACTTTTATATTATAGGGCATTCGAATGTCCCAAAGGTTTAACTGTCTGACAATATTAATTATCTTAATGACATAGTCATTAAGCGACATTCCTTTTCTAAGTCTCATACTAAATAAGGTGACACACATTTCATACTCTATTGTGTGAGAATTTTTTCAATATAACTCTTGTACAAATCTGAGTATCTCATATGTAGACTGTATACTCTTGTGTCGTGTCTACATCTCCGAATTCATTGATACTAACATGTAAAGTCGTACTCTATAATTATCAGTATACCATTTGTTGAAAGCTTCTTGTTCCTCTATTAGAGCATCCACCTCCAAGGACATAAGCATCTCTGCCTCTAAAACATAGCTTAAGTTTTTGAATTCAAGAATAATTTTTAAATTTCTTAGCTAGTCATTTAGATTTGATCCGATAAGCATGTTGTTGTTCAAAATTTGTTGAAATACATTTGCTAACGATATTTTTATATCAGTGAGAGAAATTGAAAAAATATGAAAAAATAGTTCGTCAGTATATTGAATTACAAAAACTATGTCTATATATTTAATAATTGAATATAATTATGTATTATACTAATCAAATCAACTTTCACTATTTAATTTAAATCATACACTTTTGAAAATATGATTTAAAAGATTTTGTTGAATTTTATTAGTAATTAGTAGGTATTAAATTCTCATTTAAAATTAAATAACCTCACATAATATAAATTTTGGTTAGCTAACTCAAATGAGTAAAGAACACTTTCTTTTCTGTATCACATACAAGACTTGATATCTTAGTTTATCCTAATTTTAAATATTTCACATAATAAAAATTTTGGTGTCTTACACTAGTCATATTAAAACTATTGCACCTTTCTAAATAATATATTTATTTTAATCTTATATAATAAAAATCTTACTTAAGATTTGAATATTATTAAGAACTAGATAACCTAATGTAATCACACAAACCTTACACTTCTCACATAATAGAATTTTGGAGCAGAAAATTTATATAAAAGAATTATTAGTTATCCTATAATAGAAGACAAAAATATGATTATTTTAAAGAGTCATTTTTCACTTAAAATTATTTACATCGTATGTGATAATTATTTTTCTCTTAATACAGATGTTTTATAAAATAACATTCTTATGGCCAAGTTTTATACCCTTTTTTATCATACAAAACCTCATTCTTAATCAATTTTACTTACTTATCATATAAATAAGCAATTTATAAAATTGAGTCAAAATTACTATTTATATAAATAGTATCACTATTTATAACATTGACAAAATTTACTTATCAAATAAATAATTTTAATTATTTGTGGTTCAAGCTATTCATCACACGAATAATCACTTTAATAATTAAAATTTAAATTATTAAAAATAATTTCATTAAACTGTTGAACCAATTCATCTAATTACTCAATAATATAGAATTTCTTATTATTATAAAAAAAATCATATTAAACAATTTAGTCAATATATTCATTATACAAATAAAGAATATGAAATAGGTCAATAAAAATTAATAATCAATATTAAAAAGATATTTTGGTCCAATTAAAAAATTATAAAAAAGACCATAGTCATGATCACTAACTATTGGTGTGTTTAAAAAAAATATTTTTTTTAAAAAATAAAATTTTATAAATTAGGATCAAAATTATGAAAAATTGAATTAAAAATAAAAAAAAATGGAGTTAAAATTTAAAAAGGGGTGTACTTAACAATAGGGTGCACTTAGCAGCATGTCTAGGGCACACTTAATAGAATGTCACAACCCCTACCGCGCGCGCCCCTTACGTGGGCTGTCCCATGCCCACTATGCATGTTGCCTTGCACATAAACTGGCCGCACATTGCCCAGATGACATGCGGGCATGCACAACATGCGCTCGTAGGTTAGGCGTGACGTGCCCAGTCCGCTAGCAACCCTATTACGCGTGTGTATTACATGCGAGTCGAGCATAATGTGGCCTTCTCAAATTTTGGCTATTTTTTCATCTCAAATGCCAAATTTTTCATGTTTTCTTCACACATAAATAACATATACACATCTTAATATGTTTCTATTATTTTGAAAATATCAAAAACATGCTAAAAACCATACAAATATCATTTGTATCAATTAACCCCCTAACATTCAAATTCAACCCCCAAATTAAATTTCAATCATCAACCAAGCATACGATCATTATTCATGCATGTTCTAATATAATTTACAAGTGATGAAAGTATGCTAGAATAAAACACAAGCATGGGTATGAATTTAAGACATTTTAAAGTAAATTAAATAATTTAATCTAAATCACTAACCCTTAGTGATAATTAGATGAAGAGTAACACCAAAAGTTAAGTATCTTTAAGAGAACCATAAGTTTCTTCTTTCTCTTTGCTTGGCCTTTTGTAGAGAAAGAAAGCTTGATCAAAAATGGAGAAAAATATTAAAAAAAATCCACCAAAAAATGAAAAATTGATCATATTTATGTTTTTTTCATTTACCATAATGTTTTTAGCCTTTTTAATAAAAACAAATGGGTCTCGAAGTTTTTTTAACAAGCTTTTTAGTAGTAAATATTAAATATCACTTAGGTTCTGAAACTTTAAAAAATTATAAATTGATCATAAATTTAATTAAACTTGTTTTGATCAAATTTATTTTAATTTATTTTATATTTTTAAATATTTATAAAATATTGCAACTTATTTTAAATTACAATCGAGTTAATTTATCAAATTCTCGATTTGTTAAACTATTTAACACGTAAATCGTTTACTATTTTTTACTTAAATAATATCTCCGAGAATACTAACTCTCTTACAAATATTATTTATTCTTTCTAATAGCAAGAATAAGTTAAGGTTTATATCGTGATCTCTCAAGTTCATTATAATATTAGCCGTGAGCTGAAATCAGTTTCATCGATCTCTTTTCAAACCATTCGAATTCTTAACGACTATGATTAATATTTAATAATGTGTTATAGCTCCTAAATTATAATAAAAAAATCTTCATCGAATCTTTTATCACTAATTATAGATTTTATGTTAATAGTCTCCTTTCGTTCGTCTAATCCTAACCAAATTAGGGCTTATGAGTATCAAAATTTTAAATTTAGTTATATTTGAATAATTAATCAATACGAACTGAACTTATTACTATGACCTCTTTGTATGATATTTATACTTTAGCCAAAATTTTTATTGTTACTAATTTACTAATATTTGACTGAAAACTCAAACTTGGACCAAGTTAACAGTATCTTAAAATTCTTTTATATTGAGTTAACAAATTTCATCTAACAATTATTTATTTTTTAATATAAATAGCACATGATCAAACTAATTTCTGTGTACAAGATATAGTTAGTCTCATATTTATACACCTATAAACCATGTGTATATATACCAATTAATAATCATGATGTATTAGGTCTGAAGAGTAATTAGCACACCCATATATTTTAATGATAAATTATTGACAATATAGATTCGTGCTATTCATCATAACTTTGATCACATTTAAATAACAGTTCTCTAAATATTATTTAATACTAATTCCTAAAATATCACTTGCACTAATATCATTTCATAATATTCACTGAAGATATTTAGTATGCTTATACTATAATATCAATACCCAGTCGATATTACTTATGTAGAAAATATTTTAGATAACTTAATTATTTTATACATTTTTTATGTATATTCTATCATTAGTATGATTAAATATAAGAAGCAGTATATACACATGAATTGAAATAATTTTTTTATTAATAAAATATGAATACAGTATATATTATTACAGAACTTAATATAATATACCTAAAATCAATAACAGGAATAATTTTACAGTATATAATACTAATAGTGAGTGCATTAGCGAAAACGATATAAAAGAGGTGGTATATTATTTATGATGGAGAGGTTCGTTAGACGAAAATATAGAGGACAGTCATGTATTGGTACATAGACTACTCTAGGCCAACGTCAGTGGTGAGCCTAATTTTACACTAAATAAATTTTTTATTAATATATAAATAAATTTTTTTATAAAACATGTATAATTTTCGTTGCATACAAACCCATTAACTGCTTGAGTTTACTCTTGGCTAGAGTAAACATTGAGAGGTTGGCTTACCCAATGATTTCAATAATTGTTTTCCCATTTTATCTAAACAAATTTGCTTTTATGTTATTTTACTTTATTTGTGATATTAAATGCTTATTTCATGTGTTTTGAATGCTTGTTTTCTATGTTTTGATACAAATGTATTTTATGTGCATGCATGTTTTATATTCACTTATGAGGCATACTTCTACACATAACAACCCTCCCCCTCTCCCTGTTTCAAGACATCGAGTGCAAGATAGAGTGCTCATTAGTGATGATTAATTTTAGCCTTAGAACTATTGGTATTATTCGAACTCGACTCATTTTTTTTTCTTTGTAAATTTGTTCACTTTAGATTTTTGATAAATTATTGTATGTACAAGATTATAAACAATTTTCTATATATTATGTGATATGATTGTAAACTTATAAATCTAAGTTATATATATTCCTTTGAGAAATGATTTGAAAAGGGCTCAGAGAGATGTAATTATGCTAATTGTTTTAGTGAAAATATTTCAAATGATAGTTGTAAAATATATATATGTTATTGTACAAACAGTAGATACCTTAGAAGCCTTACAGGCTTAAGAAGTACATTTAGAATTTAGAGTGTATTTTGAGAATCTACGACAATTGTCACGCGTAAACTTTAAGAGGGGGAGCATGACATCAAACTTTTATGAGAAGTTATCCATTACTCTCATTATTCAAAAATTATATGTGACAAGACACGGCAACCACTTTTAGAAAGAAATTGAGTCTAATAAAAAGGGATTAATCTCTATTCTTCTTGGCAACCACTGTTTATTATCTTTTTTCACTTTTTATCTTACCTACACCCAGTTGCTAACATAAAAAAACCACCCTTTGGCTCAATTTCTTTTGTTATCCTTTACTACTTTTTGTCGTCTTAACACCTATTAATTTACGTATTAGAGTTTTTTAGTTGAAAAGTCAGTATTATTCTAAGCTTTATTATGCTTATAAATTTTTAAAAATATAGAATTATTCAATCTTCGCTATGCAATGCTCAAAGTTAATTTAGATACAATGTAACTAGCATAATAGCTATTCGATTTTTTTGCATCAACAAAGACTAAACTAAATTTTTTCTTATAATTTTTAACAAAGTTCTTATTTTACAAATTTTATGCCACCTCATTAACACAAAATTAATGAAGTACTGTGGTACTATTATCACGTGCTTTACATTTTTATGAGTAAATAAATTTTTTATTATAGTAAAAGAAAATAAATCATATAAGATATGTGATAATAATATTTAGTTTACATTCCTAATATTTTTAATATGAGTTTTGCCAAAAAATATTCATAGTGCGCTTGTTAAAGTTCTCATATTTGATAAATTATAATTTCAGTGAAAAAAATATACTCAATAATTATTATATTAAATACAAGAAATTATTATAAATAATAAATATAAAATTCTCAATAAAAGAGTGTTTAGCAAAATCCTTTCAACATTTAATTTTTTTATTCTCTTGCTTAGAATAGCTGATAGAACGAATAGGCAATGACAGATGGGTCTATGAGCTTCTATATTTTCTTATAGAAGGATATAATTTATTTATTTTTGTCGAGTAAGTTTGGAAATTCCATTAAATTAAATATAAAAAACAAAGATTAGGAGCCTCCGAATGTAATTGTCCTGTAATGCCTGTAACCCACTGTACTTTCCTCTTGCAAATTGACAAATGGAGACAAGTGTTTTGTGGGGTTTACCACCGACTAAAAGCATAGATAATGAAATCATTTTCGTCGTGACTTCCAGACAATGGTGCATCACATCACACTGTGTAATAAAAATAAGAGTAAGATTGAAACTATACATGTCTATGTAGTTAACATTCAAAGGGAAATCGAATACGCAGTCATTCATAAAATGACATTAAAATGGCAAGCAACTGAACTACACCACATCGGACCCCAGACAAGGAAAAAAATTCCACAATTTGAAATAATTTTGTTAAAAAAATGAAAAACACTAAAATAGGACAAGGGAACACGAGAGTGCGAACTTTCCAGGAGATGAGAATGGAGAAGACCGAGGAAGATTAATCATTGTGAAAATGAAACCACTGGAATTGGAAAATATTTAAAGAGACAAAATTTTGGGATTTTTTTTTAATTTAATTTAATTTGTAAGTTTGGTTATTTTGTAACAGAACTTAATTTTAAGTTTGATGTTAACGAAATTATGTATGACTTAATCTAATAATTTTTTTTTTTTCCGTTTAAGATGGCGGAGTAGGTTGGTTTTGAATGATCTTAAAATTTTTCTTTTTGACGAAGATGAAGAAGAAGAAGAGGCAGAAAAAATAAGTGTCATGATTCATGGGTATTTAGGTCCAGTAAATATATGTTTGGCTAAAAAAGAAAGAAATTTTTAAGTTGATTTATTGAAAACTGCGACAAAATTTTAGCAATATCCAACAAAACATCTTGAAATTGCCTTTGGTTCTATTAATGTAGTGTGGCTGAGGCATAATTTTAATTTGGTGAGGATTAATTTAAATTATAAGAAAATAATAATTTATTTTTTATTAGGATGTTTGAGAACACAATTTTGGCCTTTTTTTTTTTTTATGTCGAAAAAACTCTTATACTTGGTGATCACTGCCGCGGCCGATCATACACGAGCCAGACATTCATGTACCAAGTACATGATAAAACTCCAACTGCACCAGACTCTTACACCTGAATGTATTTTAAAAAGTTCGAACCCAGAACCAGTACAAAATATTCTCCCAAGATAGAACCACTCGATTATACCCAATGGGTGCATAAATATAAAAATATAATGTTCATTTAACATAATTTAAATATTGTTTAATCTTTTAATTTAAATTTTTAAGAATTTTGTTAACGAATATTTTAAAAGTATTTATTAAATTTTTTATAATTACTATTTATAATAACTTTTAATATTTAATATAATAATTAATAATTAATTTTAATTTTTTTAAAAATATAATTTACTAAATATAAAAAACTTAACAAGTGCCTTAAGATATTTATTAGAAAAATCTAATTTTTAATTTAAAATAATGACATATATTTTAATTAATTAGATCAATGCAATTAAATGAGTTAGATTTAAAGTCAAATTTCCATTTAATGTTAGCAACTTAATAATCTTATTTACCCTTGAATTGTATTGATCTAATAAATAAATTTGTCATTAATTTAAGTAAAGAATTTAAGTTAAGTAACCTTAAAGTTTAGTTTCTATTATTAGTTTTTGTTAGTTAAACCTTTGTTATCATTGATTTGAGAATATGGAAAAACTAAGAATAAAAATTGAGTTTCTACTCCGTATAGCTTGTAAAATAATCTAATTGTGAGTTTTTCTTGTAAATAATATGATATTATTATGTTGTATTTAATAATTTATTTTTAATTTTAATTTTGCTAATAAGGTCAAATTTCTTTAACTTAAAATGAGATATAAATTTTTTAACTATTAAAATTTAAAATAGAAAATGTTACGTTTAATTATGTAACCTTAAACAACTTTATCTAATCTAGTAAGGTATAAGACTAATGAATAAAACTTTATACTTGTCATTTTTGTCTAAAATTTAAGTTAAAAAAGTCTAAGGAATTATATTAATTCGTATGAAAATATTTAAATACATAATTTAATTTACATTATTATTCAACTGAAAAGATGGAAAATTTTGATTTTTAACACAGAAAGGAACATTGATTAACTAAAGTCGATCGCTTGTGTAAAAGCCCATGAGCCTAACGAAGCCCATAAGGAAAATTTTAAACCTGTCATATTACCATTAGCGTATTAGCTGCCTTTTTAATATTGTGGGAGATGAATTATCACCAACGTCTGTTCTTTATTCACTATCTCGAAAAAAAATAGTCTTGGTCTTTATAACGACTTCATCTTCAAGGGTAATTTTCATCACATGAAGAAAAGGGAAAATTGTAGTGGGGCGTAGACTTGGGTCACTATTGCTCCTTTTATTTTATTTTGAGCTTAAAACTTTTTCAGCTGTTTTATTAAAAAATATAATTATATTTATAATAGTGATCAACAGTTAGTTTAATTTTTTGCACACTCTTTTCTTGTATTTTGAATATTTTAAACTCTTACAAGTACGGCACATTTTGTCTTTAGGTCGATCATGTGTGCGAGTCCACATTTTTATTGTATAATGTGCTGCATATTACTATTCAGTGCTTAATGTCAAGTACTCATACTATCAATCTAACCTGCGCACTAACTACCTCACGTAACCTCTCTTAACTATTAACCTTACTTATTATGCTGCACTAATAGCACATGTTAATTTTTATAAAACGCGCCTCTTAGACTCGCCTTACTTGTATTATTCGTATAATACAAGTAACTTCCTATAACTTATGATTACGACCATTCTACCCTCGAGTGCACCTCTATGAATTAGGGCTTTGACAGGAAGCTATAAGCCTATAATCCCCACGAAAACAAAAAAAAAAATAACAATGCACACAAATTATCTGCTTGGTCAATTATAAATAATGTATTTTACTACGAAATCAAAGTAATTATGATGCTTAGCTTAAGACATACCCTATAAACTTTTAAGAAAAACGAATTCATTGATCGAGTTAAACTCAAATCAAATTGGACAACAATAGAAAAAAGCAATTGAGTACAGGTGTATAGGTGTATGAGACAAAACTTTATAATGCATAATGGTTCAGCATAATTCAAGGTTGTTACTTCTCTAATTTTCTCGTTCACCACATCATTCTTTGGTATTAGAATTATTAGTATTGTATACCCTAAAATCATTCGTGTTATTAATTTTTGACATCTTATATTAAGTTATTGTAGAATATGTATTGTACATATTTATTAATAATGAAAGTATTTCAATTCATGTGTATATGCTGATTCTTTTACCCAATCATATTAGTGATAGAATATACATATAAATCGTCCAAGATAATTAGATTATCTAAATTATTCTCTACAGACGTAATATCAACTGGGCATTGATATTGCATAGTAAGCATACTGAATATCTTCGATGAATATCATGAGATGATACTAGTGCGAGTTATATGATAATCATATCATTAGAATATTAGTGTAAAATAATAATTAGAGAACTATTATTTGAACGTGATCAAAGTATGATGAATTACACGAATGTATGATGTTAATAATTCATCATTAAATTATAAACGTGTGTTAACTACTCTTCAGACCTTAAACGTCATGATTGTTAATCGGTATAAATGCATATGGTTCATATGGTGTATAAATACGAGACTAATCACGTCTTGTACACAGAAGTCGATTTGATCATGTGTTGTTTATATCGAGTAGCAAATAACTATCAGAAGAAATCTGTTGACTTGATATAATAGATTTCGAGATACTGTGTTGACTCTTTTTTGTCAGCTCAACTCCCTAACGTTTGGGTTTGGGCTCTAACTTTTGGACTATCTAACTCTTGGCTCCAACGCAACGAGTAGAGTATATTGCCAATTTATTGGTTGGCTCCCCCACCGACTTGAACTCTTGATCTCTATCAACCTCGAGTCAGTTCAGGTGGTTACTCATTGCCTCAAGATTAATAGAGATCAAGAGTTCAAGTCGGTGGGGGGGCCAGTCAATGAATTGGTAATATGCTCTACTCGTTACGTTGAATCTAAGAATTGGATAGTCCAAGAATTGGAGTCCAAACCTAAATGTTGGAGAGTTGAGCTGAGAAAAAAGACCTTTTTGTTGGCACATCCCTCCAATTATTGGGCTTGAGTCCAAGAATCAAGACCCAATGAGAGACAAATGAGTTCTTAACTCATACTGAACTCCCCCCACTCGAACACTAGAACTCTTTTTTGGTGCACGAGAGGAGTAGCCATCTGCTAGTTCAGGTGATTACTCACTTCGTATACCAAAAAAGTGTTCTAGTGTTCGAGTAGGGGGGAGGTTAGTATAAGTTGAGAACTCATTTGCTCCTCGTTGAGTCTCGGCTCTTAGACTTAAGCCCAATATATAGGAGATGTGCCAACAGGAATTACCCTCCTTGTACACTTTTCCTTGGTACCTTTATTTTCATCTCTAACCCGTTTTATCTCAGTCGAAGGAAATATCAGTTCTACCTCCTCCTTTGTTTCATGCTTAACAATCTCTTGAATTTTGACAGGCCTTACCGTCCCCATCACCTCCAGTTTGGAGTTACCGTCACACATCACACTCTCTACACCTGCATCAGCAATCAAATATGTCTAAATAATTACAGCATCCTCGTCAGAACTTACAAGTACACATTAAAGGGGAGGACAGTCATGTCTAATGCAACTTAGGACAAAGAACAAAGATAAAAGCTAAAATTGAATCCATAAACAACTAAATCCACAACTAATGTAATACCTCACATCACAAGAGCCATCTCATCATTTCGTGTTAGAAATAAACAAAACAAATGACATGTAATAACATTTCCTGATTTTGGTATCATTAGTGTATAGCAAGTACAATATAATCATTAGTGTATAATAACATCCTCTCATTCGTAGTCTTCATAAAACACAGATTCTGTTAAAAGCAGTTCACAAATCAATAAAATACAAGCAGTTGGTAAAGACTTTCGAAATAACTCTAGAAATTATAGAAATTGACAAGTTTAAACAACATTTTCTCCAGAAAAAATAAATTCATATGATGGGTAAACGGATGTTACCCTCAATTCCCTTAACAAACAGCTCCACTGCGTTCAGATAACCACAACCAAGCACGATCAAGACGAAAGAGATCGTTTCGTTTACTTCTTGCAATCATACCAAGAATCTATTAATTCTCTTTATGTCATGTTTTTTCTTTCTTCAGACCATCCTGAAAACTGCAGTAAAATTGATATAAAAACAAAACGCTTTTTTATTATCTGAAACTGCAAGCGGTTTCAACAGTGTTGAAGCATCTAACACCATTAATTTGTATGTAAACTGGAAAGAAATATGTTAACAACAGTTGTTGATTGTTCATAATAATGGCTTGATGCACGAAGTGACTGATCCATATTCAATCAAAATTTAACTCAAACTACCATAATACTTCTCATAAAGCACAATTTCTTCTGCTTTGATTCAATTTTTCTCATGAAGAAAACAAATTTAAGAAAAAAATCAAATTATTCTCACAAGCTTCTGAAACTCGGGTGGCTGGCGTATTTAGACAGCCACAACTTCGTGCTCAATGTTATCGCTCACCAGTCACCACCAGAGATGCTCCAGATCCATCCTTTTCTGTGCAAGCTTTGCGATAAAAAAAAAAAAAAAAATGGCTTGCCTACAGAGGTTCCAGTATTGAAGGAGGAAGAAAAATGGGTTCGCATTTTTGACCCTGGAGCTAATACTTTTTTGGTATTCTTCTATAAAATTTATTTATTTAAGATAATTGATTTTTTTTTTAATTTACTTAATTTTTTAAATATTTTTTCCCTAATAAAGAAATAAAAAAATTTACCTAAATTTTAAATTCTAAAAATCTTTATAAAATATATTAAAAAAATATTCTTACCTAATTAATTTATTTATATCTTTATTTAAATAAAAATTTATCACTTTTTTTTTTTATTTTCAAGAGATTTTTGTTACAATAATTATCATTTAACAAAATTATAATGTATTTATTATTTTTTTTAAATTAAATAAAAATAAAATAACAAAAAATAATAACTATATTATTTTATTATATCAAATTTTTTAGTTACCTAATTTTTAATAAAAAAGTTAAAAGAAAAGGTCCCGGGCCCAGATTTTCTGGAACCCATTTTTCTCAGAGATCCCAAGTGACTTATTATATCATAGAATCTCGTAAAATACATCTCCATATCGACACCGTCAAGATCAAACAGCAAAGTATTTGGTTGCAGCTAAGTAGGCCATCAATCAAACATTATTCTATCTTTTGCATATATAAAGAAACTTTGGAAACAAAAAAATTGCTGTTTGTGCATCACAATATTATCAAAATCTAACAGTTAAGCACTATATCATCAATTATTGGCTACCAACTAAGAAATCCATCTCAACAACAAAATCTTGATCTAAATTGCGTCAATTCTGTATTGGGTTTCCTTCCTCTTCAATATCTAGAGCCTCATCTGCATATCCTGGAGGTTGTGCTGCTTCTTGTTGAGTACAACCGATAACGGGTGTAGGAAGGGATTTTAGGCCAAGAGCAAGTCTGTTGAGAAAGCAATTGAGCCCGTCGTAAAGCATCCCAGGCCATGGAAATGTAATTGTGATAATAAAAAATGCAAACCAGAAGTGATTGTGTCATTAAACTTGCTTAAATTATTTTCCTATGTTGGGTATGCACATTTTCGGTATACTTTAACACATTCCTTTTCTGAAGTCCCTATCCTATTTTTAATTGATAAATCAAAAGTTATGATTAATCGCTGATAATAAAATTAAAATTAAACCTTAAATTAAGTTCTCGTCACTAGATTAAAAAAATTGATATCAGCCTCATCTTTAATATTATTTTTGAAACATTATTTTTTTAACTGATAATACATCTTTCCATTAAACTACAAACTTTAAAACGATTATTTTAAAGATATAAATTCCTTTAAACTCTGTTTATACAAATTTATATATGTGTTATATTATGATTATATATTTTAAACTAAATATTTATTTTTCATAAATTGAAGGTCTCTTTAAAATAACAGTAACGAAAACATTTTAAATTAAGATGGAGCTTTTTTAATATTTAAAAAAAAATTGAGAGACTAATTTGCCCCAAATTATTGAATTTAACCGTACGGTTCTTCCGAGTTAGCTCAATTTGCCCGCCACTCACAAAAACCTTCGAAAAACCCTGTCGGATTTAGCATACAATTTAGTCTTAAAGCTCTCTTCAGTACTCTCTTCCACTCTCTCTTCTCAGTTTGAATTTCCCTCAATCCAAATCGAATTACTTTCTGTTTGGGTTGAGTGAAAGTGCCACGAAACCCTAGAATCTACCATTTTTTGTTCCGGAGATCAGTTCACAAAATCTCCGCATTGATTTTTGATTCTAAAGTTTTACTTTCTGAACGAATGTCGTGGGAGGAAGAGATTGTGATGCGCGACGTGACAAATGCTGGTCTGGTTGTGAGCGACCGTATTGGGCGCGAAGTTGCATCTCAGCTCGATTTAGAAGAAGCTCTCGAAGCTTCCAGATACGCAAGCCACCCGTACACGACTCACCCTAGAGAGGTACATTGTTGATAAGCTTCAGTAAATATTTTGATGTTTTCGTAAATTGGTTTGCTTTATGAGCAAAACCGAATCAAAATAGAAGAAATTGTGCTTCATGAGTAGTGCATCATGGTAGTTTGAGTTAATTACAATGGAATGTGGATCTGGCTATTTGTGCACCTAGTCATTGATATGAATAATCTAACACCATAGTGAAGTTATTTTATTTTTGGCTGACATACAAACTAGTGGCATTGTTTAGTGCTTTAATACTGCCCAAAGCACTTTCAGATGGTAAAAAGCGTTTTTATATCGTTTTTGTTGTCTTTACCTGAAATAGATAAATGTGTTTTTAAGACCAAAGGACGACTTTGAGTACTCCTAGAAAAAAAGTTACTATATCCTCTCTTTTTTGTCAATAACCAAAAAAATATGTGAGTAAAAAACGGTCTGAAAGTGTGTTTATGGATTAAATATGAATTGGTAGGTGCTGTTACAGAAAGTGATTGTAGGTGAAATTATTTTCTGAAGTTCCAATTTTGACACATTCAAAGTGGTAGCGGAGTATCATTATGATGCGGTTTAATTTTTATTCCAGTGGCCTCCTTTGGTTGAGGTGGTGGATACATGGGACTTGCCTACAGTGCTTGTTGAGAGGTACAATGCAGCTGGTGGTGAAGGAAATGCTTTATGTGGAATATTTCCAGAGATATGCAGGGCATGGGCAACGGTAGATAATTCTTTGTTTCTTTGGCGTTTTGATAAGTGGTAAGATGAATTGAAAGAACCATCACTACAATGTCGTACTCCTATTTATAATCGTTGATATGTGAAGATAGTGACATTGACCTCCTAATTTAATAAAATAAAATATCTATATAAGAGGGCTTCAAATTCATCAAAGTGGAGTTCAGGGGTATAGTTATGTGTGCATGTGTAGTAGATATGTAGATCGATAGATAGTTGTGTGTAGTAGAAGTGATACCATTTTGATGATTTCAATTTTTTAATCTGCATATTGGAGTGGCACTCTTTGAATTGTTTTTTATAGATCCCTGGTTTTTTGATGCATTCCTAGATCAATGGTGGGCTCTGAAAATTTATTGGTAATAGTATACTTAGCAGGAAGGTGCTACATAATGATTCTCATATTGATGTTATTGTTGTTTTCTTATTTTGTTTGTCTATTTTCTGTAACTTACTTAAAGTTACTATATAGAATCCATATCTACAGGTCGTTTTGGTCTCTAACATTATCTTAATGGTTAGGGATGGCCAATGTCCCGAATACACTGGGGAGGAACAAGTTATTTGTGCTGTAGGTCTTGCCAAGTCGAAACCTGGAATTTTTGTAGAAGCAATCCAATACCTCATAATTTTAGCAACACCAGTGGAGGTAGTCACCCTTGTCCTTTTCTATTTTCTTCTGAGAAGAGCTATGCTAGTAATTGAGTAATAATTGATAATAAGATTTCTATTACATGCTTGTACCACACTAGCAGTCTATGCTGTTGAAATTGTATTGATGTTCTATCCATACACATTTATTCTTTTAAGTTTACTTATTGTATTATTAATTTAAAATTACTTCTGTTAAGAACAATTATTTGTGTGAAGGACAATTTCCTGTCACTTTTCTTGTTCAAAATATTCTGATGCTGGGCAGTCTTGCATTTGATGTTGTACTATGGAATGAATGCACGAAGAAGGCCTTTTAGGCATTTGTATTGTTGGGCAAGCTCCAAAACTGTTGCTTATCAGTTGGCTATAATTCATGTTTATTTCAGAGCAAGGATGCTTTTAATATTGTTAATATCAAACAATACTGTTTGATGTTGATTGCTAGAGGTGAGTGAACAAGTCAGAGGCTTTTCTTTGCAAAATGAATCAAGGATGGTTTTACATGCTCATGCACTTGAACCTATGTATACTTACATGTGCACATATAGTTACACCTTGTAAGTTCAATGCTTCTGTAATGTATTCAAACTCATAATTTTTCTTAATTCTACATATGCGTATTTTTTAATTGAATATTTTTTTATTTAGTGTTTTCTGAGAATATGGCCTTTTCTAAGTAACTTTTAGTTTCTTACAGTCACGTTTTATTCTTTCCTGAATCATTTTTCTTGTCAGAACTTTGAGTTTACCTAATAGTACTTACGCATGGCTCATCATAATTTTTATCACCAGTTATTTACTGAGATCTTCCCATATTAAACATCATTTTTTGTTTTTCAACGTTCATTTGGGTTCCATTTCTTCCTAAATAAATCCTAGTAATAATGTCAATGATCTTATTTCTTATTAGCTTTTTGTTAATAATTCTTTTTTTCCTTTTTCAGTTGATTCTTGTAGGAGTATGCTGCTCAGGAGCTGGTGATGGTACAGATCCTTATGCAGAGATTTCGCTGCAACCTTTGCCAGAGTATACAGTACCATCTGATGGAGTTACCATGACTTGTATAACATGTTCTGATAAGGGGCGTATTTTCCTGGCGGGCCGTGATGGGCATGTTTATGAACTACAGTACACCACTGGTTCAGGCTGGTATAGGCATTGCCGTAAAGTTTGCCTTACTGCAGGTGTTAGAAATGTCATTTCAAGGTATCTTGTAATGATCTGCTACAGATTTAAATATGTCTTCCATTGTTTTCTCTCGATGATGATTTAAGCATCTTTAAATTTACAAGATTTTATTGCATTTTTTTAATTTTGAGATTTGACTGGATGTTGTTTGAAATTGTAAATGAATGGATATTGGGTTTCTGATTTCATATATTTCCATGTAGAGGTTCTACTTAGGGGATTGTTATATTTGGTGAAAAGTTATAGAATTAATGTTACATCCTTTACCCTGTTTTAAAAAATAACTCCCTGATGGTTTCCAGGTGGATTGTACCCAATGTATTTAAATTTGGAGCTGTTGACCCCATTGTTGAAATGGTTTTTGATGACGAAAGACAAATTTTGTATGCACGAACTGAGGAGATGAAACTTCAGGTTTTTGTTCTGGAGTCTAATGGAGACGGTCCACTTAAGAGGGTAGCTGAAGAAAGGAATCTATTCAATCAAAGTGATACACATTATGGAGTTAGACAAGCAACTGGACAAAGAGCCCCCAGTCGATCAACCAAACCAACTGTAGTTTCTATGTCACCTTTGTCCACACTTGAATCAAAGTGCCTGCACCTTGTTACTGTTTTGTCGGATGGAAGAAGGATGTACCTTTCCACTTCTCCATCTAGTGGTAATAGTGGTCCTGTTGGTGGTTTGGGTGGTTTCAACAATCACCATATGAGGCCAAGCTGTGTAAAAGTTGTAACAACTAGGCCTTCTCCACCTTTAGGGGTTGGTGGAGGGCTTGGCTTAGGAGCTACATCTCTTGCTGGTAGAAATCAGAATGAGGATATATCTTTAAAGGTTGAAACTGCATATTATTCAGCTGGAACCCTTGTGCTTTCTGATTCATCACCACCAACCATGTCCTCGCTTCTTATTGTAGGCAAGGACCCAAGTTCACAATCATCTTTGATGGGTAGTTTGGGGACAAGTGCCAGGATTTCCCGTGCACTAAGGGAATCCGTCACTTCTATACCTTTTGAGGGCCGAATGCTTTCTGTGGCGGATGTTCTCCCATTACCAGACACGGCAGCCATTGTTCAATCTTTGTACTCAGGACTTGAATTTTTTGGATTTGAAATCATTGGAGAGTCCTGTGAAAAGGCTTCTGGAAAACTTTGGGCTAAAGGTGACCTTTCAACCCAAATTTTACTGCCAAGGCGGAGAATTGTTGTTTTTAGTACTATGGGCATGATGGAAGTAGTATATAACAGGCCTGTCGATATTCTGAGAAGGTTGTTTGAGTCCAACTTGCCAAGATCAATCTTAGAAGATTTTTTTAGTCGTTTTGGAGCTGGTGAGGCAGCTGCTATGTGTTTGATGCTAGCTGCAAGGGTAGTTCATTCTGAAAATCTTATAAACAATGTCACTGCTGAGAAGGCTGCTGAAGCTTTTGAGGACCCAAGACTTGTTGGAATACCACAACTTGGAGGTAGTAATGCCTTGGCAAGTACTAGAACCGTAACAGGGGGATTCAGCATGGGGCAGGTTGTTCAAGAAGCTGAGCCAGTATTTTCTGGTGCACATGAAGCGCTCTGCTTGTGCTCATCAAGGTTGCTTTTTCCCCTTTGGGAACTTCCTGTAATGGTTACAAAGGGCGATCATGTGTCTGAAAATGGGCTGGTTGTATGTAGACTATCTTCTGGGGCTATGCAAGTTCTTGAAAACAAGATTCGTTCTTTGGAAAATTTCTTAAGGTCTATAAGGAACCAGAGAAGGGGGCTTTATGGCTGTGTGGCTGGTATGGGGGACTTGACTGGTTCTATTCTATATGGATCTGGTTCAGAATTAGGTTCTGGCAATCGGAGTATGATTAGAAACTTATTTGGTACTTATGCACGGAATGCTGAGTCTGGTGGTGCTGGGACAGTAAATAAAAGACAGCGATTACCATATAGTCCTGCTGAATTGGCTGCAATGGAGGTGCAATGAAAAATCCCGAAGCATTTATGCATTTTTACTTTTTGTTTCCTTTGGCAACTTACACGCCTTCTGTGCTGCAGGTGAGGGCAATGGAATGTATCAGGCAGTTGCTTCGTAGATCCGCTGAAGCCTTGTTTTTGCTCCAGCTTCTTTCTCAGCATCACGTGGCACGCTTGGTTCAAGGTTTTGATGCTAATTTACGGCAGGAGTTGGTTCAGCTGACATTTTGTCAACTAGTTTGTTCTGATGAGGGTGACGGACTTGCTACAAGGCTTATTTCTGCTTTGATGGAGGTAATACAAGTTTATATCATACATTGTAAGTTTACTAGTATTTAGAGTCCCAAACTTTCGTCTATTCCCTAGTATTTTCAGCTGGTTTTGGTTTATCCAACATGGATATCCTCCATTTCAAACAATTTACTTACTAATGCCCTTTTTGTCATTCATTTCTCCAGTACTATACCGGTCCTGATGGCAAGGGAACAGTAGATGATATTAGTGGTAGACTACGAGAGGGTTGTCCAAGCTATTTCAAGGAATCTGATCACAAGTTCTTTTTAGCTGTGGAATGTCTTGAAAGGGCTGCTGTAACTTCAA
>JAWDEX010000012.1:1022477-1033208 GCA_035221805.1 Trichilia hirta
TGCTTGCACTATGGTTCAGGTTGTCCTTTATTTGAGAACATAAAGCAGTAACATAGAATTGAGCAACTGAAATTATATTTGAGCCTCGCGTATGCCGTGGAACAAGTAAATTCAAGAAATGCCTGTACTTCTGACATAACTGTGACGTAGAATAATAGTTTTGAAAACTGCAGTTATTTGTGTATCCCTTTTTTAAAGTAAATGTTTTTCCTATTCATAACTTTACTTTCAATGCTGTATTTATTTGTTTTGTTTCAGGCTTTAAATTTGATTTTGCTTACTTCCTCTGAATTATATGAGCTGCGAAATCTTGTGAAACAATCTCTGGTTAACCCTGCTGGAAGGGACTTATTTGTTTCTTTGTATGCTTCATGGTGTCATTCGCCCATGGCTATTATAAGTCTTTGCTTATTAGCTAAGGTAAGAATGTAAAACTTTTTATGGCTGTCTATTATGTTTTTGTAACTGTTCCCTTCATATCAAACCACCTACATATTTTCATGGTCATTTGAGGAAACTTCGTGATGATGTTGCATTCTTGTTTGGCAGACATATCATCATGCAAGTGCTGTGATTCAGTCTCTGGTGGAGGAAGATATTAATGTGAAATTTTTGGTCCAGCTGGATAAGTTGATTCGCTTGCTGGAAACTCCAATCTTTGCTTATCTTAGATTGCAGGTGCTTAATTTGAAGATGAAGTTTTTATTTGCTTTGCTGTTTGATCTTATTGGTGACTTCTATGTGATTTGTAACAAAAGTGTGAAATAAGTTTTCATCCCTGGCTCTCTTGTCAATGATTCAATGATTTCGGTATTGGCCTATTTTATGGACATCTCTTATCCTGAGTTCTTGGTTGAAGAAATGTTCTACTTAAACCAACATGTGCTTATTGCATTCTTAGGCACTTATGCCTTTCCGTTTAGGATCTACAATTTTTCAAGATTGTCATCATTTTTCCTGGGTGACTTGCCTAGATGGTTATGAATTTTTTGTCCCTGAGTATGAGGTTATTTCCTGCTTATCATAACTGGAGCATAAAGTTTTCATTGCCTGTAAGTTTTCAATAGATCACCATGTCACTAAGGAATGTAATTTGAGATGATGTACTTAGTTGTTCCTAGGAGGAGGATGTGTGAAGGGAGAATCATCGTTTCAATGGGAAGCATTCTGTGGATGGTTTATGTTTTAAACTAATTGATGATATTAATGTTCTATATTGATAGACAACTAGCCATGGTCAATGTGATTGCAGCTGCACTGCTCATATTTGTTGTTTAGGATTTATTTTTTATAACGCAAAATTTTATGGTGATATGCAGCTCATATAAAATGACCATACAGTTGGTTCTGTGCAAAGTGCCGAGTGCTTGTTACATTATCTGATAGCTATTTGATACTTTTTCATTTAATTTTTTCTAATTTTGAATAAAACTTTCTACAATCTATGGGGAGTAACTGAGCAATTCTTTGATTTGTAGCTTCTTGAACCAGGAAGATATACATGGTTATTGAAAGCCTTGTATGGTCTTTTGATGTTACTTCCTCAGGTGTGTCTTTGCTATCACCCTGCTTCATTTAATTGTTTTTTTGTCATTGTAATTAGCACAACCTTACCTACACCTAAACCCTGTTGAGGTGATTATTAATGCCTCTGTGACTTGTATTTGTGGTATTCGGTTTTATGTTTAACCTTTCACATGATTTATTAATGCAGCAAAGTGCAGCCTTTAAGATACTGCAGACCCGTTTGATGACTGTTCCTTCATACTCGTTCAATGGAGAGCAAATGAAGCAAACATCTTCTGGTAACCCATACTCTCAGATTCTGCATGGCATGCCAAGCGGATCACAATTTTCTGAAGATGGAGATGTAAACTCGGACAGGGGGAGTTCACATGGTGGGATTAACTTTGCTTCAAGGCTGCAACAGTTTGAGCAGATGCAGTGTCAGCATCGTATGCATGCAAAAGCTCAAGCTCAGTTGCGGAATAGTTCAACTTCATTATCAAAGGTTAATTGAGCTCCTTATCGATATTAGTGCTATTACTGTTGAGCTTTATTAACTACTACATTCTATGTTCTGATAAGTTCTAGATTACTGAAGAAGAAAAAAATTTAAGCATTTTCGGGAGTGGCTGGATATGGCAATTACTAGCTGAATAATTTTGCAGGGTTCACCAACGGGCTAGAGTTTTTCAGAATTTAATGTGGCATACTGTCCTAATGTTCTTATGACCACCTAGATAATGCTTTGTCTTGCCTTAATAGAAACTTGGGGACTATGAAAAATAGATGATAAATGGTAAATAAAAGACACTTAGAAATTGACTTTGGGTGTAGAAGCTGTGCAGGCTGTTGCTAAGGCTTAAAAGAACAATCAGAATCGAGACTAGAGAAGAATCATTAGAAAAGATAAAAATTGGATATGTATTTTATTGAATTTTGTATTTGTTGGGATATGGGCCAAAGTAGTGAAGTTCGTGTAAAAGAAAATTCTGCATGTTTTTTTCCATTTGTTTCTACTGTTTTTTCTCTAGTTGTCTACCGTGGTTTCCATTTATACTTTCATTGCCTGTTATCGTGGATACACTTTGGGATTACATCAGTTGCTGTATACGCAGGATGTGCAAAGACCTCAAGAACAGAATCGACCTACTCCACCATCCGAAGTGAGTAGGCCTTCTTCAAGATCGTCCAGGAAAGCTTTGGGGCAGTTACAACTTTAATTAGTGCTGCTGTGGATCTCATTCATCAAGTGTTAGCGACAAATGAGATCTGGTATAAAATGTAGAATTGCATGTCTTAGTAGTTTGCTTTTGTTGAACTTGTGGAGGTTGGCGATGGTGAAAATTGGGTTTTGAATTAAGGCGAAGCTCAGGTGGTCCCTCGAGTTTATTCTTTTTTCCTTTTGTAATTGGGACATGCCCATGTGGTTGTGTTATTTTTTATTGGGAACCATATGGGCTAGAGGGAGATACATATTTTAGAAATGCAGTTGGTTTCTCTCTTCTTCTTTTTTTTTTTTTCCTTTCTTGATTTTCTCTTTTATGTGTTCATCTGGTACAGCAATTATATAAAATAAGGAGTCAACTAATTCATGTACACGTTATCCTTCGAAAAATTATGCGTCTTTTATTTATTGATTCGTTAGTGTTTCAACAATCCTTTTCATTGCCCTTTGTTGTATTATTCGCAAGTTTTTCCCTCTCGACTCTGCCCGTGAACTCAATAATGTGTTTGAAATTAATACCTTCTGACTTTGGTTAAAGTTTGATAATGAGCAATAGCATTAATACCAAATCATTTTAATGACATCAGTAAATACAATGTATGTTTCGAACGCTGTTTACTTCCGAAATATTACTTTATAGACTTTCTCCTGGGGAGGCAAGCATGCCCTTTGTAATGAAATCGGATGTGGTAATAATATGAAAAGTACATGCAAGAAAAATGCCTACCTGGTTACAGACTAGTAGAAACATTTAATATTACAATACAGAATATTCCGTGTCAAATCACAAGCATTACTAATTTCTCGTCTATACACAATTCTACATTTCTATCTTTTATCTGTTATCATATCAAAAACAGAAGAAAACCAACCCACTCACTCGTTCACTCTTACAGAACCTTGGAAGTTCGAAATAGCATGCCTAATATTTGGTTGATTCTGAAAATTTACAAAAAAGAGCACCAAGCAGACAAGAATTTGCTCAGCTGAACCACTCTTTTTCCAGACTTGTAGCCATTGGGTGGTGTTTTACAAAGCATAAATCTTCTCCAGGTCGGAGTTGTACTCGTCAACATCTGATATGTTTGCTGAGTAAGACCATGAGAATGACTTGCTTCCGCTTGCCCTTCTAATACGGCTCTGAGAGTCGTTGCAGAAAATCCCAAAATGTTGCCGGAAAACAAGATAGCACATACCTGCAAGTGTCCCAACAAGAATTGGTTCTCCCATCAGGGTTATAGTGATACCCATCCATGAATTATCCCCTCCCACAACTACAAAAGCTATCGATAGAAATGCCCCACAAGTACAAGCACAAGCTGCCCACATTAGCTTATTGACTACCGATACAACCTGCTCGTATCCCAGGCCACCAATGTGATCTGAACCACCACAACAGCTAGAGAGATGAAGAGAGATGTGGTATTTAGAAGGCAAAACACACGGAAACCTACTTTGTCGGCAATTTTAGCCCCTCCTACTTCTGGTACATCCATTAAATACTGGCCTGGTAAGTTGAATAAAGCCAAGAAAGCTATTGAGCCAAAAAGAACAGCAACAACTTTGACAGAATTGGTTGTGTTTTGGACAGCGTCTCTGTGAAGTTTCCTTAGTTCCTTGGCAATACCAGAAACTCGGCAGTTGGTTTTTTCATTTTGTATGAGTTGTGCGCTTACTTCATGCTTAATGTCACTTACAGTCCTCTTAAGTTCCATTGCTTCATCCACCTGGCCAACAAACCTAGCATGCTTGGCACCAGCCTCTGCAAGAGCTTCCTTAATTTCCAGTGTAGATTCTCCGTACTGAAGTTTGTCTGCCAAATCCATTGCAGTTTCCCGCTGATTATTAATGACATTGACATCAACAGATGTATAACATAGAAGCAGGCTTACTATCTGAAATATAGAGAACAGAATGTCAGTATTGGAAATGTAAGCAAAAGTGAACTTTTCTTATATACAGACTTTTTAAGACAAGGAACTAAAGAGAAGTACATAATTACATTCTGTCAAGGTATTAACTCAGAAAATTAAGCTTAAGTTTATGCAATTAAGAATACGTTGAATATAGTTTTTCACCATGAGAGAGGTACGGTTAAACAGGAAATCTATGTGGTCTATGTTTGCAAGTAGATTATTGAAAGTGGAGAAAAGAATCTACCAAGAAGGAATTCTCTCATTTTCATGCTATGATTATGGAAAAAATCTTTCAGAAGTTGAACTAATGCTGAAAGAAAATTCCTAGGAAAGTAGGTAGTCAACAAATCAGAAAGTCAGGATTGTCCAATGTCAACGTTTCCCTCTTTTTGTTAGAAGCGAGCATAATCCAGTTGTTAGCAATATAGTTGTCCCATAAAACTAGAGAAATAATAACAGTCAAAATCAATTAAGCATACCTGCGGACGACTTTTCCTTGTAGCTATATGCACTGCTGTATTACCTTTCTTATCACGTTCATTTAGAATCGAAAGATCAGAGAATAATATATTCTCCAGTACAGTAGGACACTGACCCTTTACAGCCATATGGAGTGCAGTCTGACCTTTCTTATCTTTAATGCAGACAATTTCTGGATCTCGGTCTATAAGAGCATTGACTATGCTAATGAGGCCATACCTTGCAGCTGTATGCAATGCAGTTTTTCCATTTTTTCTAACTATTCTTATGCAGTTGACATCAGCATCCAAGATGGTATTCACCACATCCAAATGATCTTTATCGGCGGCTGAATAAAGAGGACTAGTATTTGAGGAGTCACATGCCTTGCAAAGTTCAGGTCAAATGCTCAAGAGCTCCTTCACAATCCCTGACCAAGGTAACAGTCAACAACACATCAAGATAAAAAAATTTCCAAGCTCCGACAAATTCAGATAGCAAGACACAGCCATAAGCGGCAATTTTAAATATGAGTTCTGTAAAGCTTCAACAGCTAATGCAATTCCTGAACAGTCCCTGACCAACATTTCATAATTCTATTAAGTTATTACACGTGACTTCTGCTAGGTACACTAGCCACTGCAATATTTAGGAAGCAGGTGAAGAGATATTTATCTTTCAACATCCTTGAGAACTGAATGAGCTAATTTTATTCTTAGGCCAAACATTTGAAGAGTGGCTTGAAATGGCTGAAAATAACTAGCAGATGGTTACAATTTTCTAGCCTCACCTTTTAAGATAGAGAAATAATGCATGCATAAACTAGTAAACAGATCATTATGAGAATACAGGATTTCCTATTAACAAATATTCTGCATCAAGCAAGGAAAATCTCCTGGAGATGTAGTGATTAACCATACAGGTTATCAACCTACTCCTCTGGTTTTTTCGACCATAACCAATAACCAAAAACTTATCCATTAGCGTGTTAATATAATGATTAACTGTGCAATTGTGGAAAGTTCTTGAAACCAGTATTCAAGTGCATCATCATAATACCCTTACAACAGAACCAATTCTAGTCGTAAGGTGAAAAAATATAGAAATATTGAATTAGAGGCACCTTTGGCAGTTAATTTAATGTTCTTGACAAACAAGTACAGTGGTTCTCCCGCAAACAAAAACCCACTAGAAACTGACGCCTCAGAATCCCAGAGCTATTGAATCTCCTTCAATGAACTACATCTACAACTCAGTGGCACTCAAGTTCACAACAAATTTATTATACCCAGTTAATCAAATCCATAAACAGCAACTCATAAATAAGGAGCAGAAGTTGTTAATATCAGTTCCAGATACCTACCTACTATTATTCACACATACTAATCTAGCCTAATCTTAAATCTTTCTTCGAATGCAAAAACAATTCCAAAATCAATGATCAACAGATAAATTATTCCATCAAACCCACCCTAAAGAAATGATCGATTCAAAGACAACCCACAAAAGTTCAAAATCGACAAAAAGTCACAGAACAGAAATCATACCCAAGTGTCCCTTTTTAGCAGCAACATGGAAGGCATTCATATCAGACTTGGACTTGATTTTGAAAATATCAACATCACAAAACTTAAGCAAGTAACTGAAAATATCCTGACAATTATTATCTGCAGCGATGTACAGGGCAATCTCTCCAGTATCACTCTGCATAGCCATTAGATCAGAAACCAAAGAAGATCCATCAGGAGCTTCGTCTTTCGTCAGCTTATCAATAATATCTTTGAGGGTTTCAAGATCCCTAGATCGAACAGCCGAGAAGAAAGATTGGTGTGCGATGACCCAAAATGAATTCTTGGAATCCATCATCATCATAAAGACTAACCGAATCTTAATTTACTTCCTTTATCCTCTCTCCAATGTCTTTCTTCGCATAGCCATAAATGCAGAGAAATGAAGGGCTTGTTTTTCTCCTCAGCTAGAAGTATTTCTTTTCTTCTTTCTTGTCATTGGAGAGAAGCATAGATGATGAAAAATGATTGATACAAAGGCTAGCTTGTTGGTTTCTTCTTGCATACGAGTATATGAAGTCTTCAAGAGATGGTTGATTGATTACGTGGCCTTGAATTTCTAGTAAAGGCTTGATTTTTCATTTGACAATAATAGGTTCTCGTTTTGGACAGCAAACACCATGTAGAAGTTGGGTTGACAAAAATTTTTTTTTTCCTTAAAACGCAGGGCAACAGCAACACTGTTTCGTGTTTTCTCTGTTTTATCTTATATGTACATACATTTGAAGTCGTCGACAAGATTCCAGTATCGGATTTTGTGACTTTCCTGTTGTTTTTGGTACTCAGGACGGTAGTTACTTCAGTTACTGACCCAATATCGAGTGCGGATGTTTCAGTTGCTGACATAATGTAATTTGAAATTCAGCTGGAATAAATTAGAACTTGAATGTTTCATTTATCTGTCGTATTATTTATTTATGTTGAAAATAATATTTCGATATAAGCTAACAATTGTGAATAAAAATTATAATATCTCCATCTTAAATTCATCTTTATTATTCATGATTCCACTACTTTTTTAGGTGGTTAAGATTAACTACCAAAGATGATCAATAAAAAATATTCGGTTATAAGTTAGACACCGTTGGCATATATATTAATTATTAGTACTATAAAAGGAGGAATTCTAACAATGTATTCCGATTTAAAATAATTTTTCCTAAATTTAAAAAAATTTGGGATTATGAATAAAATGCATGCTGTTATAAATCCTATTTAATTTTTGTTTTATCACTTTGAATTATTCACATCCAATGATATATCTGTTAATGAATAAACTAGTGTAGCGCCCTTGTCGTTGCATTATTATTTATAATCTTATAAGTAGTGCAGCTATCGTGTGACCAACACTTAAATTTTTTTTTTTTTTTTTAATGTAAATACTAATTAGCATTGCAAAAGTAACGTAAGTACTAAATTAAGATATAAAAGCAATTGTACAAGGGTTTAGCAATTTATTTTAAAAAATGTTTATCAAATTTGATTGGCATGGACTGGTGTAGTTAAGTTGTTCTATTTTGGGGGTATTGATGTTGATTTTGGGTTCGAATATTTTGAAGTACATTTAATTATAAAGATTTGGTATAGTCAAAGTTTTATCCTTTATTTAGTACCATTGCAGTATGGTCCCTATACATTGATTCAGAACAGATATTGTGCGATCTGTGAATACGTATCCCAAAAAAATGAGTGTTTGATTCGTGTATAACCGACCGCTGCAGCAACGATTGAGTATCTGAGTTTTCTCATCGTCAAAATAAAAAAAAATTTGATTAGCACAGTATTATAGGTGATTTTTGGATTATCACGTGATTATATGGTAATTAAAAACAGCAGGTAAAGTATTTTAATGATTTTTTTCTTTTAAAAAGTATTGAAAAAGGCACTAAAGTACGTAAAATCTATAATACAGAAGCACTTTCTTTTTAATAAACCATTTTTTTTTAGATATTCTAAATATTTTTAGGTTCTCTTTTTAAGTAAAGCTTTTATGAATAAAACTTTTAATAAAAAAATTAATTATTTAGTTGTCATAAATAACTTCTTATAAAAATTGTGTAATTATTTTAATAAATAAATTTTTAAAAGTTATAATAAAAAAGAAAGAGAGGAAAAATTTTCGAATAAAACAAAATTTTTTGAAATAATTTAATCTCTCAAAAAAAAAATATACAGCTAAAAGCTCAAAAATCGGGTTTATTTTAAAAAAAAGTAAAATAATTTTTTAATAATTAAATATTCATTTTAATAACAAGCAAATGGAAATCAAACGTGAATGCAAAAGAGTAGCGTACCCTGGGAAACCTAAAAACTGCCTGAAGAATCAGAGAACCAATGATATGCATCCTAATGCCATTTGGTCAGCTCCAATTTGGTTTATCTCCGCGGTTAAAGTGACTCTCAAGAAACAATATTCGCCGAACAATGCATCTTGCAGATTCATTCGTTGAAGATATTGTAGCACCAAGAGCCCCGCAGCACTGCCAAACAAGTAAAAGAAATTTAACTATGGTTAGGATGATTTGAGCTAGCACCTACTGAGGAGGTTCATTCTGAGCTTACTATATTCCCTGGATCTTCTGAACCTGTAGATTCAAAATATCTTAGAAATAAGATCTATAAATTTATTGCCAAGTTGAAGTAATTCAAAATTGGTTTAATTTTAACTTTCACTAAAAATTTCAAGTTTTAAAACAGCAGCATTTTATGGGTGCTTTCACAGTTTCAATGGTGAACACATGGTTGCGTTTTTCTTACGAACACCTAAGTCTATAAATGCGCGTGCAACTCAAATCCCCATTAGCCGTTTCTTTTGTTCTAAACCCTAATTAGGTATCCAAATTTCTTTGTCTATTTTTCACGTGTTCTGTCTGGTTCCAATCTAGGGTTTGCTACTTGTAGTACCTTTGTTTATCTTCACTTTAATTTGATATGTTTATTAATTTTGTATTAATCTACCTTCGACAACCTTTTAGCAGAAAGGAAAATAAAAATTTAGCTTTTGGATTTTGGATGTTATTTGAAATTCATGTTTGTGTGACCACAGTTTCTTTAAATTGTATTTTTCTGAATAGTTTCGTTCGTATTTCTATTGTGAATATTGTAGTTTATTAATCTCCTCTTCAATTATGGGAAGCTCGCGATAACGAGAAGTTTTTATTATAATAATTTTTTCTTGAATTTTCTGTTTTTTTTTTTTTTTAATACTTGCCCGTTGAAATGTTTTTGCAATGATTTAGGGGGAAGAAAAAAGTTCTTACTTTTCGAAGAGTTTTTAGTTTGAATTTTACAATTCAGTTATCTCCTCTTCAATTATGGGAAACTAGCAATATTGAGGAGTTTCTATTGTAATATTTTTATTTATTTTAAATCTATTTTTGTGTTGAATTTTCTTTTTTTAAATACTTGTCCTGTTGAAATAATGTTGTGACTTTTGTGGAAGAAAAAAAATTCTTACTTTTAGTTGAATTTATTGTTCTAATTTTATGTTTATACACTCTCGGCTTGCATTGTGGCTTAAGTTAAGACATGCTGCATATAAAAATTTAAAATTGGAAGTTTCTAATTTTTCTTATTTTTGTCTGTTATATTCCTATATTTCACTTCCCAAGGAAATTTACTTTTATTTTTCTGGGATTTCTGAGAAAGGGAAGAGTTTTCGTTTCATTTTTCAATTTCTTTTTCTTTTTTGTTTATTTTAGGCCCCTTGACAAAAAGGTTGCAAACTTGCCCTTGTTTCAAATGCACTGTGAATTGTATATGAAAATAGGAGGGAAATTGAATTTTTTTGGTATTATCTTCTTCACAGGATGTTTTGCCGAGCAAATTTCTATTTCTCTTGGACAATTTTTATGAGATTTGTTTTTGCCTAGAAATGTGAAAACGGGGGATGAAGCAAGTAGTTGAAAAACTTTGTAGCGGTTTGAAAATTGACCCTTTAATTTTTGAAAGATGTTTGTGATTTGTTGTTTAGCAATTGTCTAGTTCATGATGTGAACATACGGGTACGATCCTGGGCTTTGTGATGAAGTACATTCATAATTATTTGCCCTTGACT
>JAWDEX010000012.1:1043807-1063310 GCA_035221805.1 Trichilia hirta
ATCTTAGAAACTCCCAGATCAAATTTCAGCTTGATCCAACGGTTATATTTTTCGAAAAAGATATTTGATCAAAACTGTACAATGAAAAGAAAATGAAAACTTTTCTCTCTTCTCTCGTACGTTTTCTTTCTCTAAAATTTTCACTCTCTCTCCCTTTTCTTTTTCTTTTTTTTTTCACACTCTTCTACACTCTTTTTAATAATATTACAATGTCAAAAAGATAAGAAAAAAATTAAATAAAATGATAAAAGTGTTAAAACTAAGGAGATAACAAATACACTTATCATATGACTTTTTATCCGCATAAGAAGAGAAAAGTCTACCCAACATTTTTTAAATTGGTTAAGGTAACTTTTAAATATGCACCAATAATGATCAACCAAAAAGTTTCTATTATAAGTTAAACAATGTTGGCATACATATTGATTATTTAAAATATAAAAGAAAGACTTTTAACAATATATTTTGAATTTTCGATTTGATTTACAATAATTTTACCTAAATTTCAAAAATTTTGGATTATGAATAGAACGTGTGATGGCACAAGTCCTATAAAATTCTTTTTAATTTTATTTTTTGACTTTGAATTATTAAAATTCAACAATATATTTGCTAATAAATAAAAATTAAAATATTAAATTTTATTTGAAACAATAAGTGAGTCTGATTAAAAATTAATATTAATAAAAAATTTTATTATTTTTTTCTAAAATTAACAATAGTAGATATAGGAAATAAGACTTTAGAATAAGTTTTGCAATAGTAATTAATATTGAAAAAAGGAGTATAAGTTCTAAATGAAGAAATAAAAGCATTTATCCACATCTTTGGCATTTTTTTTTTTTAAATGCTTATTAAATTTGATTGGCATTATAGGTGATTTTTAGACTATCACGTGATTATATGGTAATAAAAATAGTAGTTGAAGTGCTTTATAAATAGCAATAGGTATTTTAATGAAAATAAAAAAAAAAAAATTATAGAAAAGGCACAAAAGTGCATAAAATTTATGAAACATAAGTAATTTCTTAAACAAAAATCTTAAAAGCAAGCATGCGAAAAAACTTTTGATGGCTTAATTTAAGGCAAGATCACTAAAGATCAAAAGAAATGGGCCCAAATTAGTGGATATTGAATTGACCATGGGCCCAGGAGGCCCATTAGCTTTTCTCAGTGCTGCATTGTATTTTATCATATTTTTATTTTTCTTAAGAATAATTAAACAATTCACATTATGTAAACAAGAAGCTTGGATACAAAACCAACATAGAAATTGGATACAAAAAAATTGACGTTCATAAATTAATCACTTTATAGCAAACCGTACCACTAAGAAAAGAGAAACAACAAAATGCTTCCGTATAAATCTTTATCTTCAACTCAACATAGGAAACCAATAAAGAGATCAATTGAAAAGAACTCAAAAGTGCTTCCAATAAGCACTTATTCAACTTCCATTTATTTATTATTTCTTAATGTATATTCCTTAATTTAAATATATAATTCATAGTATTTGTTTCACATAGCATATTTTTCAGTCCATTGCCTAGCAGTGTTATTATATTGGACACGATTCTGCATATACTGCCGTGCAACATCCGACCTGAGAGGATCATTTGGATTTGGATCCGTGAGCAGTGAACAAATCGACAGAAGCACAGCGCTTATATCGTACGTTGGTGTCCATTCTTTCTTCAGAAAATCTACGCAAATGTTTCCTTGTTCGTCGATGTTGGGATGGTAAACTTTAGTTAAGAAAACAACTTTCGGAGGTTTAGTTGGGTAATCAGTTGGAAATTTTATGGACACTTGAAATTCTCCTCCGAAATAAGGACTGTCCTCAGGACCAAAAATTATTCCCTTCCAGTTGTAGAGGTCTTTGTTGAGAGGGCCGGCGCTGCAATTCGACGGAGGGTCGTTGTTAATCTTCTTTAAATCCTTTAGGATACGTTGTTTGGCTGCCATTGTCGAAGGTTTTGAAACAAGCTGATGAAAACAATAGACAGCGGATGGGATTTATAGAGGGGAGAAACTAAAAAGATTTTAACAGACCATGCAGAATAAGATTCTATTGCATGGGGTGGAAATCAGATCATTAATTTACATATTTTATTTTTAATTCGCACGATCATATATTCTTTTGACAATATTTATTAATTCTTATTTGTTTTGACAATCGATTCGGATCTAGTAATAAATAAACATAATATTACCGTGCTATATACATCATATAATAAAAAATAAAATAAAAACAATAACAGTAATTTAAAATATAATAATTTTTTGTCGTCCTAGTAACAAATTTTTATTATGAACCACTGTGTAAACGAGTACAACCTACACGTGAGGAGAGGCATTAGCGAAGCGAGGGTATTAATGTAATTTTCACTAAATCACGAGAGCCTATGGCGTGTTAAGTTATTGGGTGAATGAATGCGCGGCATCCTTCCATTGGCTTAGGCTTCTCCCGTGAACTTCTTTTCTTTACTTCCTGCCACTAGCTTGCAATAATCCATGCATTCACATGAATCATTAAAAGCGACCGTTTATCATGTTTCAGTCAATTAGTAAACCAAGTTAACGGACATTCCATTTCCATCCAATTTGAAATTTATTAATCATAATTATAAATATAGTTGTCATAGTATTTCCATTTAACCCGAGCAATCGTATGTTGTTAGAATTTTCAAGTGCAATGTGAACTTACATCAACTTTTTTAAATTACATAGTATATTTAACAAATATAACAATTAATATTACAACGATGATTTGAGTTAATAATAATAATCATTTTATAACAAATAAAAGTACAATTTTTTTAACGAGTGCTTTTACATATTTATTAAAATTTTTTGATTTAATAAATTTTATTAAAATTTATCATTAATTATTATATTAACTATCAAAAATTATTATAAATAATAAATATTAAGAGCACTAGTTAATAAAATTGTAAAAATATAATATTTTTTTATTTTATTAAATTATGACTTATTTAAGAATAGTGTTAAAAATTAAAAATTTCTTCAATATTGGAAGGGTATGACAATGAAATTAAGATGATCCATTGAATAGAAATAGAATCACTCTTGTATGAAATTAAGGATCTACAGTTTTCATTAGTCATGTCTCTATGTATTATAGAAAATAGAATTGAGATGAACCACAAGATGAAATAGATAGAATTGCCCTGGTGATTTAAAAATTATTAATATTGGAAAATTCTACGATATTGTGTTAATAAAGGAATTGAGATGATTTATTGGATAAAATACCATTAAATAAAAATAATTATCCACAATCCTCGTATCCATACGTATTTGTATTAAAGAATGATTCGTCAATATTTTCTTTTTATAGTTATTTTGGATAATATCTTGTGATTATTATTATTATTAAATTGTCAAAACCTATGAAACCTGCAACATCCCATTTGTAATTCACCTCGTTGTTGTATTAATTACGAGTCAAATTCATCACATCAATTGTTATGTATATCATACATTGTAAATTTTACATTTTTGAATAAAACTGGAAACGTAGTATAAAGAAGAAACGCACAGATATTTTAAAATTTTACAATGCAAAATATTTTTGGGAAGGAAAAACATGCAATACCAGAGTGCGATACACGTAGTCAAAGTTCTATTACTACGTCCAACCATAAAATTTGTTATGTTTTGATTGGGATAATAATTTATACATCCCTAGTCTTTTATCTTTTTCCCAAATTTAAAACTAACTTATCTACTTAGGCAAAATAAGTCCCTAATCTACTAACCCCTATGGGAGAAATTGTCTACCTAAATTATGATTTATAGACTATATGAACTATATTATAACTATATGAATCTCCATTACTAGTAGACCTCTCACTAATACATCATAGTAATTATACTAAATTAATAATAAAAAAAATAATTACCTAACTTAGGTGGTTATTTGATATAAATGAATATATTATGTATTCTTTTATTAAAACATAAAACCTAGGGATTTGACTGTTATTCTTTCTCTTTTGAATTATTAAATTTGAATGGGAACGTGACAGCACTATAATGGTAGCCTCAAGTCCAAAATTGATTATTATTAACTAACAATGGGAAAACATGAGCCCAACAGTCTCATTCTCCAATTCTCGTGGGTATAATCACGCCTAAACTTTCTCAATATCCAACAAATATAACAGCAAATATTACAAATCGTCTTTCCAAAAATTTTCATTTAATATGTCAATTAAATTTTCAGGTTAAATACAATTCAAATATCTTCTTCCTCTCTTCTTTATCACATTAACTCTACCATTCCAGTGGGTTTCTTCATCGTTTTTGTTTATCGGCAAATGGGTTTTGCTTCGATTTTTAATCTGAAAAAGAAATCCACTTCGCCGTCTTCTTCAACGACGTCGCCGAACGGATCACGGCATTCCCATGGAATCTCTTCTGGAAAAAATACATTAATCCCTGAAAATGAGCTGCAGCAAGTGTTTAGAAGATTTGACGTCAACGGAGACGGCAAGATCTCGGCGTCGGAGCTCGGCTCCATCATGTCCAACCTCGGCCACAAAGCCACCGACGAAGAATTAGACAAAATGATGAGAGAAATCGACTCCGACGGCGACGGTTTCATCGATTACAACGAGTTCGTCGAGCTGAACACCAAGGGAGTTGATTCTGAGGAAATCATGGACAATTTGAAAGATGCATTCTCCGTTTACGACATTGACGGTAACGGATCCATAACCGCGGAGGAACTATTCGAAGTTTTGAGGAGTTTGGGCGACGATTGTACGATTGGAGAGTGTAAGAAAATGATCAGCGGCGTCGATTGCGACGGCGATGGGACGATCGACTTCGAAGAGTTTAAGGTTATGATGACGATGGGTTCGAGGTATCAATTTAATTCCGTTGAAAGGCAAGTAGCAATCTAGATTGACTACAACAATAACCAAAACTGTATTCTCTGTTCTGTTTTTCAGAGTTCTCTGTCCCTTACTCTGTTTTAACTTGGATGTCTTTTTTATTTTTCTGGAATTATTTTCTGATTTCTCTGGCGTGTATAATTTCAAAATTCGTGAATTTATTTCTTTATGAAACAACATTTCAATTATTAGTATGTATACATATTCTGTATTTAATCTATTTTATACGGTTAATGGTAGTTTTGTTTGATTAATAATTTGATTGATTTACTAATAAATTAGATTAAGAAGTTGATTAATGTATCTGGTTTGTTGAGTTTTCGGATCTGAGGGGGGGTGTCGTTTTAAATTCTGTTGTTCAAACTTTACATTTGATTTGATCGGTTTCCGGTTTAAAGTTTTATCCTTTATAACGGTATGATAAGATTATAGTTCGGCTTAATAGTCCTTTTATAACGGCATGATTGAGATTATAATTCTGTTTAACACTATCACTAAAAAAGAAAAAATTTGAATCACACAAAAAATATAGGAATACAAATCTCCTATTTAAATGAATTATGTGAAACATGTAAAAATAATAAAATTATAAATTCTTGTACAAATTACCATAATAAAATTATATCATTACTACATATTTAATATAATTAAACATAGATATAGCTGTCCTCTCCGTAAGGCTTATAAGTCATCCATTCACTTTCAAAGTGCCTTTTATGGGACGTTTGATCCCCGCTGCTCCTGAAGAAAATACCTGAGTAATTGCATAAGGTCTCCCCATCACCTGAATCTCAATTTGCATAACTATACTTTCTCCCCAGCAGTAAAGTCATGATGCATGGCAATCGGTTTATCATGCAGAAATTTATTGCGTTTCTTTTACAATTTAACATTCTCGTAAGCATGCTGGAGAAATTCATCCATTTCATTCAGTTGAAATAATCTATAATCACCGATAGCATGCATGTCAAAATTTAGGAATCTAATAGCCTAATAAGCTTTGTTATAAATTACTCGAAATGAAGACATAGGTATAGGTGATGGTATAATTTCCTTAAATATGTAGTAATGATATAATTTTTTTATGGTAATTTGTACTAGAAATGAATTTTATATATCTTTCTTGTTAGTTACAGATGTTTGGATCTGAATTTCTATTATTTTTTAACCTAAAAATTTAGATAAATAACGGTTAATGAAGACTTTTTGAGACGTAAGCACGCTTTCAATGGCCTTAATATGAAATACAAACAAATGAATTATGTATATACTAATTAATCGTTATTTGAGAATGTTAAGTGGTTACGGGCAATAATTTTAATTAACAAGTAAAACAGAAACTATAAATAACTGTTTACATTTTTCAATTTAATGTTTTATATTTCTTTTTCTTTTTTTTTTTTTTAAATAATTGACTATCATGTTTTGTTTACCTTTAGTATGTTGCTTCTATGATGATGATGACGGGAATATCATCGTTGAATTTATATCGTTTATGAATTTTCTGGAAAATTTGGAGAGAAAAAAATTTCGTAAAAAGAGTAGTTAGAAAGAAAAATATTATCTTCAATTCCATCCCACTTTGTAATAATAAAAATAAAAATAAAAATATAATTGAATTCACGAGTAATAATGACGGTATAGAAAGATGGACAAAATTATTATTCCATATAAATTGTTATTGTTATTTTCAATTGGACAGAACAATTGCTTTGAAAAAATCTTCTAAATGCTGTTCAAAAAATTAAAAGAGAGAGAGAACAAAATTCCAAAAACAGCAAAAAGGCCCAAACTGCAACGCAGCCCACCCAAGGCAGAGGGCAGAGCCTCTATCTTTGACGAAGAACTCGATACGGGGTGCTGTGAGTACGGAGAGCAGTAATGGCAGCTTCGAAGATTGTCCTATACTCCCTAACCCATATCCGGCCAATGACGTGCGCCGCCTCTTACAATACTCGGCTGGTGCAGCAACCGCCAGACCTGGTCAAGTGGGTCAGGAGAGAAGGCGGGTTTGTTCACCAGGCGGTCAAGATATCGGCCCAACAAAATGAAACGTACGGTCTGGGATTGGTTGCATCTCAAGATATTTCAAAAGGGTCTCTTATCATTGCTCTTCCTGATCATTTACCGTTGAGGTTTGAACCCGACGGTGTAAATGGGGCTGATTCTGTACTAGTCAATTTGGCTCGCCAAGTTCCTGGTATGTGCTTTTTGTTGTACTTCAAATTCGTTTAGTTTTTTGTTCGCTATTTAATCATTTTTGAATGTCAATTAGTATTATAAAATGGAAATGTTTGATCGTGTGATGCTCAATTAGAGTATTTCTAGAATTTTTATGAGGGTTGAGCTGGTTTGTAGTATTCTCCTACTGTACTAAAATGCTCTTGTTTCAGTTTAATTGTGTTTATACTTTGTGTGCTTAACTTGCTAGTTTAGAGCTTGATTGTGTGATAGGCCACTTAACAACAGATGAGGATGCTTTCTTGGCAACTCTATCCTTCAAACTTTAGTGTTAAGGAATTGTTGAGTTCCTGTTTACTGGAATTCTAAGATTCTTAGTGATCTAGGGATCTCCTAAACTACTGCAATGTGGGGGTCCATGAAGGCATCTAACGTCACAGCGGTCTTTGGTAGCTGGTTCTAACATTATCAGAGTATTATCTGTCGACAGTGTGTTTTGGTGTGTCATGACAAGGGATTAAGGAATGGCATGGAAGATGGTTGAGAGGAGAGAGAACATGAGCAGCACTTCGTTCTCATATAAGTTTTTTTATGTCAAATGGCCGCAAACATCAGGAATAATGTAGTATAAATAAGATTTAGACAGGTGTCCAATTTATTATGATCTGTTTCCTCCTAATTTCCTCTCTATATAGGATCACCTATTCTGGCTAGGGACGTTGGCCTCATGAAGTATGCTCAGGCTTTCTCAAAGCATAGCAGTTGTGGCTCTGTTAAGTCCTGTATCAGTTATCGAGTCAGTTCCTATAATTAAGTGTTTGATAAACACTAACTTTTAGCCGAGACTACTCGTTTTTGCACTCATATTTGACATTTAATGATTTCATCCCACAATGCCTCAATCCCAGACATAGCCTTAACGATCTTTGCAATGGCATGCTACCCATGCTTTAGACCACTGTCTAACCTTCCTTTATTAGGCCATTCAAACACGACCTTCTTGAGGCATGACATAGCAAAAGCTTCATATGCGCTGCCTCCAGAGCACCCTTTTGCTAGGGAACCTATTTATGTGTCAAATCAAAGCCAGTCAGTCTATATCTTTTCATGTTTGAAATTTTAAATAAAGATCATTGATGGTTCTTGTTTATGTTATATCAATGGTATGATTAGAAGACGTAGATGGCAGTCTTCATGATCTTGCATCTATCAAATGATTTCTCTGTGATCCATTTGGCACTCCTTGTAAAATGCTATTAATGCTTTTTATAGTTTTCTCGTGTAATTAGTTCTTAGGCACTCATACTTAGTTAGCTTTTGTAATGGCTTGAGAGAATTTGTTAAAGAAATTGAGGATGCATATTGCTTTTACTGTTTTATTGTCTAATTATTTGCCTTATACTTTTAAGACCTTAATTAATTCAGATTTTTAGAGGATGTAGTGAATGGAACTTTTTATTTTCTTATGTTCAAGATTGCATGTGGTTTTCGTGGTGGTTCATTTAAATTTGAGGTTTTCTGTTCTCATAGTAATCAATAATGCTATAGGTAAAAGTGCTGTTTTGGTTAGCTTGAACAATTTGTCATGTTGATGGGATGTTTACTCAGATAAGAATTTCTGTATTAATTTTTTGATCATGTAAAAGCTTTGCTGTTCTATGGTGTCACACAAGTTTACTTTACCAGGATAGGTTTATGACGTAAAGTTTTGTAAATTAGGCTGTTTAGAGTTTTGAATATGAGTAAACTGGACACTGTGGGAGCATTTGGCAGAGGAACTATGGGCAATGAAATTGGGATTGAAGCTTCTACAAGAAAGAGCGAAAGTGGGAAGCTTCTGGTGGGCATATATTAGCAATCTTCCTGAAACCTTCAGTGTACCCATCTTCTTTCAAGGGGAGGATATCAAGAATTTACAATATGCACCTTTGCTTTACCAGGTATTTTAATGTTGTTTCTTATGTGCTAGAGGCACGGCAAAAGACTTGGGTATCTCCTGTTAGTGTGCTCCTGATCTGGCTAGTTGAGGGCACACATATCCTTGTTTGGACTCCTCAACTGCCCTAGGCTTGCATTCTTCAAACCTAATAGAGGTTTGTTTAACATCATTTCTCAAACCAGGTAAACAAACGATGCCGTTTTCTTCTTCATTTTGAGAAAGTGGTTGGATGTGCCCTTGAAAGTTTGAGACCAAATGATCACCCTTTTGAGGGCAAAGAAGTTGGTGCATCATCTCTCGGATGGGCAATGTCAGCAGTGTCATCTAGGGCATTTCGTTTCCATGGAAAAAAGCTTACAGATGGAACCCGCAATGAAATCCCAATGATGCTTCCTCTCATTGATATGTGCAACCATAGCTTCAATCCAAATGCTCAAATTGTCCAGGAAGAAGATGCCAGCACAGAGTTGCCAATAAAGGCAGGTTCTTTATTTTTTTTCTTATATTCCTCAATTCCTCAGATTTATACGCTTTCTTTCCTTCACTGGTTTTAAGACCTGTGTTTCTCCCTCTTTTGCAAGCAGGTTGTTGCAGAGACAGAAATCAAACAAAATGATTCTTTACTTCTTAATTATGGGTGCCTAAGCAATGACTTTTTCTTACTGGATTATGGGTTTGTAATTCCTTCAAATCCTTATGACACCATTGAGCTCAAATATGATGAAGCACTCATGGATGCTGCAAGTATGTCTGCTGGGATTTCTTCACCAAGCTTTTCTTCACCAGCTGCATGGCAACAACAGATTTTATCCCAGTTAAATCTAGTTGGAGAAGCTCCAACCGTCAAGGTTTTGACTTTGCTTTTATTTAGTAATTATCTTACATCTTATTCTTTTGACTAAAGTAAGTCTGCTCCTCGACTTTCTCTTATATGTTATCATAAAGAATTTAGTCTTGGTGAAAAAGACACAAGGCATTGCCTTCTATTGTAGATTATAACTTGTGTCAGTCTTTTGCAAGCTATATTAGGTATTCCAGCAGCTTCTTGGAAGCTATGAGTGTTTCCAGATATTGCCTCCCTGTCAAATATTTTACCTCGGAAAATTTGACAGATCATGAAAGTTCTCCCTTTGAAACTTGCGTCATTTTGACCGGTTTCTCTCTTATTTTACTTAACAGGTAAGCTTAGGAGGTCCTGAATTAGTAGAGGGACGCTTGTTGGCAGCCTTACGAGTACTACTCTGTAGTGACTTTGAAGCTGTACAAAAGCATGATTTGAACAAACTAAAATCTTTATCAGCTGAAGCTCCCCTTGGAATTGCAAACGAAGTTGCTGCTTTCCGCACCATTATTGCCCTTTGTGTTATTGCACTTGAACATTTTCCTACAAAAATAATGGAAGATGAGTCTCTACTGAAACAGGTGGTTTCAGCTTCTATTGGTTTGGCCATCCAGTTCAGAATCCATAAGAAATCTGTGATCATAGATGTAATGAGAAATCTCTCAAGGCGGCTGAAATTACTATCATCGAAGGAGACAGCCACTACTAAGGGTGATATATGAGATGAGATAATATGGGCATATGATGGATGTCTCTGTCGCTCTTATCTTCTTTATTTTTATTTATTTTTCGTCTCATTCAACTGCTTTCAGTTATTTACTGGTTATGGTTTGCTTTGTAGAAGCTAATATTTTTCAGTCCGATTGAAAGATTGAGTGTGTTTGATAGTGTTTTCAAGTCAGATTGAATTTACTGCTGATTAATGTGTTTTCAAGCACGGTTACAAAAAATTGTTAAAATAGTGCTTTACTAGTAAAAATATTATTTTTAATTAAAAATTTAAAAATAATATTCTATGTAACCAAACTGTTATTTTTATTTTTAAAAATGAAAAAGAGATGAAGAGATTTGAAAACACAGACAAGCAACCTCGTGGTTATAATATTATGTAGTAGTTAATATTTTAAGTCTATATATTAAGAAATTGAAACAGAAATATTTAAAGCAATTAAATTTTAAAAAATGTTTTGAAATATTATGAAATATATAAAATAAAAATAGTATTTCATTCTCTATATTATTTTAAGGAGATAAATTTAAATTAAATTAAATATGATAAGAAAATAATAATATTGATATCGAATAATTGGTATAATTTATGAATTAATATTAGATATTTCATTAGAAGAAGGCGAGAAGGGGAGATTTCCCTTATTTAAGCAGCTTTTTTAAAAAATTAATACATATGACCTTATATATAAATACTACATAGCATCTCAACCTAAGCACAAATACAGATTATAAATTAAACGTGTCAGAATTAATTAATTTTGAGGAGAAGATGAAAACCAGAGATTGTACTATAGTTTTCCTTTTCTTCTTATGCAATAATTTTATTCCCTTTCAAATAATAATTTAAAGAGGAGAGAGAGAATCACTCGCAAAAATTAACATGCTCAGATCATGCATGACCGATTTTCCACCCTAATCTGTAGAACTTAAGAGGACAGAAACAGAGGTAGCTGGTTCAAGAAGTGCCATCTCTCCCTTTGTGTCAAATTGGGAAAGATGGAGCTTTAAAATTTTCCCAGAAAGCGAATAAGAAAAAAGAAATGGATTTAATCATATCCTAAAGTTTCCTCTTATGCTAAAGATGTACAACTGAGGCAGAAAACTCAAAAAAGAAAAAAGAAAAACAGATACTAATATCTAATATCTGAATACATATTTCAGTTACCCATGTGAACATTATCACGATCATACACAACAATTATTTCTATTAATACCAACGGTAATCGGTCTTTCAGCCAACCCAAGTGGCGAACGTGATCGGCGCTGTCTGTTGATACCACAAAGAACTCTTCTCATCTCAGGCTGCTGAAGCGACGGATGCTTAACCTTCTCAAATTCTTGCTTGATCTTTATAACTTGACTATGAATCGGCAAACCCATCTGCGTATTCTCCTCCTCATGGTTATTCTGAAAACTAATCTCCTCTTTCTTGTTGTCGACGCTGAACACGACGTTCTTCTCCTCCATGCTCTCTAACTGTTTGTGAAAAGTTGGAAAATCGTAAACGGAATGACAGATATTTATATATTTATATGATATTGATAAGGACAAGGTTTGCTCGTGGCAATGTCAGCAGTCGAAGGTGGTGGGTAAAACCTATTTTACTAAATGGTTTAATATGAGACGACTCTTCAGAAACGTGTTCACATATACAAATAACAAATTGGTTCTATTTATTTTTATAATTTTTTATATATGACTTATATTAAACAATAATAAAATTATTAATTTGACCATGGTCAAATGCTTAGATAAACAATTTACAAGATACAGATTACCAGCCGCCGACCTATTCAATGAGATTCTTTCATTTGACTGGTTAATGCATACCAAATGGAACTGCAACGGTGTGGATAAGACAGGCTTTGTAATTTAAAATGCATTTATTTAATAAGATTTGTTTTGCTAGTGATTATATAATATGATTTTAGTATTTTTTCAATTTCTAATGTTATTTTATTGAATTTTTGTAAATTAATGAGAACAAAGTTAGAATATGAATGGATTTTAATTTGGTGAAATTAGATGGTGTCAAATTGGAGGAAGTGGAAATAGCCTATTGGTTTGAAATTTTGATAGGAAAAGATTGATGGAAATCAAGTTTGATTTCTTTAGAATCTTGACAAAATTTTGACATTTTCTACCATAATTTTTTGATGAAGGATGAAAAATTTATGAGAAAATAAACAAGAAGATATAAAAAAAGATATAATAATATACTAATAATTTACCGTTACATAATTTTATATTTTTAAAAATATTAAAGATGATTATTATCATTTTCTTGAAATTTATTATTTATTTAGGGTAGATGTGATAAATCGATTTAATTGAATTTTAAGATTCATTTTATCCTCCATTTTTTTTTTTCTTTTCAGAGGATTATTTATGTAAATTAGTTTATTATATATAATTAATACTTTTAATTTTATCTCAAAATAGAGCTAATGAGCAAATCATGAACGTGATCATAGCGTAAGAAATTAGAGAATTAAGTTAATTATTTTGATTGATGCTTGTAAAATAAGTAAATTATTTATATAATTAACTTTAATAATATCTATGATTGATGACGTGTTATGATCTTAACGTTATTCTCACGTTCTCTCAACTAGTTTTGTAAACATCTTTGACTACGAGTCATAGCTTCTTGAAATAGGATTTCTTCAAATTTGTTCTTCTAGAATTTTATGACCACAATTATTGATTTATTAATTGTTTATTATACTTTTCAAGAAGAAATATATAATTAATTTAATAAAATAAAATATTTAACATTAAAAAAAGTCTAAAATTCGAATTTATTTTAATAAATAAATAAATAATATTTTAAATTCGTTAAAGAAAAATACAAAAAAAATAGCAACAAATGTATTTTTTTTCTAATTGGTTTGACGAGAAAATACTTAATGGATATTGTGTTTATATATATATATATTTGCTGAGGGTACTGTATTCGTTGTGTAATTTCAAATGTCAACATTCAAAATTCATGGCCCTTCTCATGTGTTGTTGGACTACTATTACAAGAATTTGTAATACCCAAAAAATAATTAAAATTAGATTTCTTTTTTCTCGACGCATAAAAATTTGACACGTTTAAAGCTCATAATTGAGATTAGGGACTGCCTTTTTCTTTTCTTCAAATTTTGTAGAATAAAATTGGTTATTGTTATAAGCTATAATTGACAATAGTGTTAATTTGGACGGTGATTTTGGTAGTTGAAATGGTAGAGATTCGTTGCATTATTAAATACTGATCAATATGACATATGGTGGATTTATATTCGAACATATCACCCACGTCATATTTATCTATATACGTTGAGTTTTCAAGATTTCAATGAAAATCGTGACATGGCCTAACTAAGTAACAAATATTTATAATAATAATAAATTAGATATAATTTTTTTTTTTGGTATATACATATATTAACGCAATATAATAGTATTATTTCTCGCTTATCAACATTATTATTAATATTAATTATATTAATAATATATTTTTATTAATCAATACAATTATTATACAAATAACCTTATATAAAAAGTTTATAATTTAATATTGTTTTAAGTTTAATTTATTGATATTAAATTAAAAATCGAGTGAGAAAGTCTACTATTCAACAAACTACTAATTTCTTCTAACTCACTCTTTTATTAAATTTAAATGTTAGTTTGATGATATTATAGTATAGTTAGCGATTTTTAAATTTTAATTATTGTAGGATGAAAACTTTAAAAATTGCATATAAATATAAAAATATATAAACTTTACTAAAATTAAATTTACTTTTAAAAATAGTAGAATCATCAAAATATCAAGCAAATCTTAAACTTATAATATCTTAATAAGAAAAAAATTATCTAAAAGTGAAACTTATTGTTAGAAACAATAAAATATTTTAAAATAAAATTTTCTAATATTTTATTTGTAAACTCTATTTCAAAAGAATGGGTTTGGTTTGGTTGAAAATCAACCAAAACCATTATTTTTATTGTAATTATTGCAGAACAAAACCAAACCGAAACTAACCGCCGTTGGTTGTGTCCCATTGGATTCTGTCATATTAAAACCAAAAGCTGACCAACCATTACAACTTCTATTTCCTAACTTTGCTTTGTCGTTGATTTTTTACAAATCCTTAACCAAACATTATTCTAAGATTTTTTTATTAAAAGAAATGTTTTAATTATTGTCCTAATCTACCAAAAACAAATGAGATTTTTGTTTTGACAAGCAAAAATCATTGTAACATGCTAAGAAAGTTGGTTTCATAATTAGATTAGTTGTTAAGGCACGCAGACAAATACTTTCTAGGGTTCTAAAGTAATTTCATATTTCATATTTGTAATTTTTACAAAGTTATCATAAAAAAATATTTAAAAAAAATGAAAAGATATTGAGGGTAGGTTTATCGTGATAATATTTTAAATTGATTTCAAAAACATAATAATTGAGTGTTTTGATAGTTAGCATACTTATTGAGCTATTAGAAAGCCTGAAAATATATGGCCCATTCATGTGCCTGAAAACATAAGGCCCATTCGTCTACTAATATTTGGATATTAGGTCCAAACCAACACTATAATGGGATCCATTTTTGATTGCCGTCTTACTTTTTCTTTTATTTTGAGCGACAATAATTGTATCCCATATATAATCTAGTAACACCCGATACCCTAATATTTTTATTAAATATTATTTCATTACTCTAGCTATACTTTGATTGCCCCAGGCATAAAATATTAGATAAAAGAATTATTATTATTGAACTGGTTTAGATTTCATTTATAACCGATTTAGTTTTGGATTGAATTCTAATCTTTGATCGTAGTGGTTTGAATTAAAATTTTTAAACTAATAATATTGAATTAATTCTTAATGTGTTACCAAAATGATAGAAATTCTGTATATGTGTTTTCTTGTTCTTTTATTCTTTTGGAAGAAAAAAAAACAAACAATTTGAACGTCCGATAAATTTTTTAAGTTCTGTGCCATTTCCCGAGGAATTAAAAATTCTTTTAACAATTAAGTGAACAAAGACTTACAAAAAGTGGCCATTTGAACAAAATAACCCATTAATTTTACCTAGAGTTTAAGGAGATAATTATTAAAAATGTCAAAAATCAAGACTACCCAAATGAAGACTTGAAAGACCGAATTAACCAAGCCCCGTTACTTTCATTCTCAACACATCTTAAACAAACTTCGTTTGTAGTTATAAGAAAACAATTTTTTAAAATCTATATTATTAAAAAAAAAAATCTCAAATTAGAAAACAAGTTCACTTATGATGAAGCCTAAATGCATAAACAACAAATTTTGGAATTTATGAAAAAATTGTCTAATTCATGATGAAGTAATTTAAAAAAAAATTAGGATTTTTATTGACAAAAAAAAGTTATTTAACAAGTAATATGACCTACTTATTTATTATAACTAGAGTAAACTTCTTTTCTAAATTAACTGAAATATGGGGAAAAAAAAGTACTATGTAAAAATGAAGCTTCTTGTTTTGATTTTGGCACCGTTATAATTTGATGATTTAGGGATCAGGAATTGAAATGCAAGTTTCTATATTTGGATATTATGATATAAACTGATGAACTTAGTAGTATTGCGTCTATTCACATTCCCTGTTTGTTTATTTGAAGGCATTTGCGTATGTGCACTGGTCCAGATTCAAACCTCTGATATTTAGATTTTGCGAATAGATATTGCATGGATAAAAAAGAATTTGTTTATAGGATGAGTTTCCTAAGCAGTTGTTCCTATTCCTTTGAAAACTAGATTGATAATGGCATTGCTGCAAAGATTTACAACATTTGAGGAATAAATATAATTTTGCTTTTATCTTTCTTGCAGGTTGATGTCACTTATTTTATAAACTTTATTGGATTTGATTAAGCTCAATTTCTGTAGTTTAATGTTTTGAATCACAAGTCAAGTGCTTGATCTACTTTTGTTTCTTTTTATTGAGCATTGTTTGTGTATGATATTGACAGACCAAATAAATGATTGAGCTAAGTTTGTTGGTAACACAATATTCATTTTGTTTTAGGAGCTCTATACAAAAGGCCATGGTCTTTTGTTTTTCTTAATCTATTTGAGGTCAAATAAAACTTTAATTAAATTTATGAAAATAAAACACTAGCCATATAATAATTTATTCCCTGTTTTATCCTACATCAACTTTTCTCTTTAATTCACTGCAATCAACAAATCAAATTCTTTCAATACCACGAGTTTGGGAGTTGTCTTTATATTTTTCATCCTAGCCATTGATGGATTTATTAGGATAGGGCATGCCTATAAATTAAAAGGATAATACATAAAAATTAAATGAATAAATATATTTATGAATTTAAATATTATTTATAACCTAAAATTTTAAGACATTAGGTACATTGATTCATTTCACTTATATATAATTCATGTATTTTTTATTTTTTTAATATGAAATATTTTTATTTTTCATATTGATTATTAAATTTAATAATCTTTCTTTTAAACGTGAGTATTTCTGCATTGGACCTGACTGTTGCTAAATTTTTAAGACTTCAAACAGCGAATAACGAAAGTAAATTATTATCAAAATAGTTGCAGGAAATGGCGTTTGAAAATTTTCCGTCAGCAAGTAGGTATTTAATTTGTTTTCTTTACCATATAGCATACTGTTGGAAAGAATAATAAACACGTGTTTCATTTATAAAATATGAAATTGGATGATTCTCGGGAGCCGGCATGGCGCTCTTTACGATTCCGTATACAGAGACGTTTAAGTAAATTAGTTGTAATTTTGTTTGATTAAATATTTATCGATAGTGATTGATGGAAGACGCTCAAATGACACAAGAGTTTTTACTAACTAGTATTCTTACCACACTTATTAAAATTATTTTATTTATTATTTATAATAATTTTTAATATTTAATATAATATTTAATAATAAATTTCAATGCATTAAAAGATATAATTTACTAAATATAACAAATGCTGGAGGATGTTCTTATCTTTGTTGCCAGTTGTATCTCCGTTTAACTATAGTCGTCAAGTACGAACTTGAGTTAATAAATACAAGGTTCAAATGCAAAAATATACTTTACCTTCTATATGTCGGCACTATTTTTTGGGATATTTTATGGTACTAGTTTGTAATTAAATTTTCATTTATAAAATAAGATATGTTTGTTAAAAATATTATTTTTATACTTAATTTGATTTAATAAACTTATGATATTTTATATGTTTTGTTAAAAAAATTATTAATATAGAAAGATAAACTAAGCTAAACAACATTAATTGAAAATAAGTTTGATTCAAGTATCTAAACATGAAAATTAGATAACGTATGGGGGATTTTTTGGGATGGGAACAGGGATATTAGATTTTTAAATTGGTTCAGTGCACTGTCTTGGGATGGGGATTGGTTCAATGCATTGTCTTAATAACAATAAATTATGAAGACAATGCATTAATTAAACCTAGAAGAACATGAATATTTCGTGGCCTGATCTTAAAAATGCTTATTACCTAGAAGCTACTAGTAATTTCTTAGCGTAAGTATACAAACTAGAAGAATAACCCACGGCGTTCGAGTGGCCTAACTTCCTTCTCGAAATTCATCTTCTAGTCAAAGAGAAAGCCAAACCATGCACGGTTGAATTAGTATGTGTATAAATACTGGAAGGAAGGTTAAGACCACAAGCTCATTATAAATGGATCCGATGAAAGGGAAAGTTTGCGTAACAGGGGCTTCTGGGTTTTTGGCATCTTGGCTGGTGAAGCGACTTCTCTTGGCTGGTTATCATGTCAATGGAACTGTTAGAGATCCGGGTCTCTCTCTTTCTTTATCTGATTTTATTAATTAATTAGTAACGTACCTAGATTTACATTCTTTTGAATGATTTCACACATGCCTATATATCCATCTATGGCAGGAAATGGGAAGAAGTTAGATCATCTGTGGAGGCTGGAAGGAGCAAAGGAGAGACTCCGATTGATGAGGGCTAATTTAATGGAAGAAGGAAGCTTTGACGATGCAATCAATGGATGCCAAGGAGTCTTTCACACCGCTTCCCCAGTACTCAAACATTCATCCGATCCAAAGGCATGCATGCTTGCATTTTCTATATATAATATGCAAATAATTTTATCCATTTCTTTAATATTATTATATTTGAGCTTTTATACGTGTTTTTGTCACACCTGTAGGCTGAAATCATACAACCAGCAGTCAAGGGTACCCTGAATGTGCTGCGTTCGTGTAAAAAAAATCCATCTTTGAGACGTGTTGTCCTCACCTCATCTTCTTCAACTGTCAGGGTAAGAGAGGATTTTGATTCAAAACTACCTCTTGACGAGTCATCTTGGAGCTCTTTGGAGCTCTGCGAGAAACTACAGGTAAAAAAACAGTTATAGAATACATTAAGAGTTTGAAAGCTCAGAGTATAGATAACAGATCATACTACGAATTTACTGTTTTTAATTACTTGATACATATATACTATCTGTTTCATGACCGTGACGATTGGCCTGAACACTGTAAAAGGTATGGTATGCTTTATCAAAAACTCTAGCTGAGAAAGCTGCATGGGAATTCTGTGGGGAGAATAAGATTGACTTAGTTACGGTTCTACCCTCTTTTGTCATTGGACCTAGTTTACCTTCTGACTTATGTTCTACCGTTTCTGATGTTCTGGGCTTACTCAAAGGTATATTTCATAGGCTATTGTTAGCTGCAGTTTTTCTGTGACTTGTATAAATATAGAGAGATTCGTTTAAAAAAATTAATGAAGTGCAGGAGAAAAGGAGAAATTTCAGTGGCATGGAAGAATGGGATATGTTAACATAGATGATGTAGCGCTTTGTCACATCCTTGTTT
>JAWDEX010000012.1:1063410-1082634 GCA_035221805.1 Trichilia hirta
TTTCTTGAATGCTACAAGTAATATATTCAGAAAGACAGAAAATGACAGAAAAATAAAGTTCCTCTAAATTGTACAAATGCCAGAACCTTTTTTTTTTTTTTTAAGTTCATTTATATTTTTTTAATAACTAAGTTGATTTTAAAGGTAAAAAATAATTTAATTGTCCTAAATTTTATCCTTTAAATATTGTCTTAAAGTCTTTTTTGGAATATTCAGTAAGATAGATGCTACTCTAATATTTTTACATGATAGACCTTTCTTTTAAGTGCTATTCGTTCTCAAATTTTATTGGTTATAATTAAATAACAATATTTCAACTAAAATTTTATAATTTATCATCTTTTATTAATTTATAAAAATTAATAATAAAAAAACAAACTTCAAAAACTCTAATTGATACATATTATTATAATACCATGTGTCAAGATATGATTAGTGACTTTCACCACTTTCTCCTGTTAGTCCAATCCACCACTCCTTGCGCATCCTACAAGTGTCCTCCATCCTCTTCTATTTAGCTTAGATTTTAGCATTAATGTATGATGTATTATATGCTTAAGACGTGTCAAAAATGTAAAAGAGTATAACACTAATTACAATTTGATTAGTTAAAGTGGATGGTAAGATTTTTTATAAATAGGCTGTATTACATTGTATTACATACACTTGAGCAATAGAAATTTTATACTTACTTACTTTTTATTTCCGCGATTGTGTTGTCTTATTTAATTTTAATTAAACAACCTTTTATAGTAAATATCAATTAAATTCTCATTTAGCAAATATCAATTAAGTCCTCTAACTTTTTCTTATTTACATTTGAGCTAATATTTACAATATGTTATCAACACGATTTCATATACTCTATGGTTGCCACTAAAATAGATCTTCCTCATTAGAAAATAAGAATAATAAGAATTATTTATTTGATAATAAAAAAAAGATAATTAGAACTTGAAATTCTTAAATTAACCTCATCAAGCCTAAAGTTTTGAATAATAACAAAATTTTATATAGATCCAAAGTTTCTTGTATATATGCATTTAAATTTTAATAGTAGTTTACATATTATTATATGTTATTATCTTTATTATTTAATTATTCTGTTATTCTTTTATTATATATCAAGTCTGAAACTTTGATATAATTAATTAAGATTTAAAATTTTGAAAACAAATTAGAATATAAAATTTAACTATGAAGTTTCAAATATATAAAAATTTGAAATTTTGATAATTCTATACAATTATCAGAGTTAAAACCTAAAGTTTTAAATTTATGAAGAATTATTTATGTAGAACTAAAGTAACAATTATATGCATAAATTTTATTATATTTTATTCTCCATGTGATATATATTTGATTTTTATGTCTAGTAATTTTTTTATTTTTCAATAGTTAGATTAAAATAACAAGTTTTAATAATGTAAAAATATTCGCTTTTGATGTTATTGAAAATAACTATCTTTCTTAGGTCCCGAATACGAGAATACATTTTCAAGTCCTTGAACTGCTAGATACTATCAAGAAGAAAAATTAATCATCCACGCATAATTGATTAAAGGCCATAATTTTCTGCATCATCATTTACATGAGAACATAAAGGCTTAATATTTCATTGCTAAGGTGGATATGTAAAAAAATATAAAAGAAAGATTTGCTCATCAAAAACATATTTTTTTATATAAAGTAAAAAATGAGCAGATGAACTTGAGACTATAAGATAACAAACTATTACTAAGTATAATTTTGTTATTTTTCGTATTGTCTCAAAGCTAAAATTGTGTGGCGAAGAAATATTTGAATAAAGCATATTAAAAAAGACGTTCTCTACTTTTCATGTAAGTAATGTAGTTTTATAGTAATAATATAAAGAATATAAGTTTTAAAAGTATTCTTAACTTATCTGTTGTCTTTTGTTGACTGACAAAAGAATAAATTTCTATTAAAAAATTATAAAAAATGTTCAATAGGATTTATGCCATTTTCAGAAGTAAATGTAAATACCACTAATAATTTTAGGTGTGATAGAAACTTTAAGAAGGGGTATGATTTCACCCTCGTAGCGGTTGTAAATTCTCAGAATAGAAAAATAGTAAAAATAAATATAACTACCAAAAATAGAATGTTTATGAAAGGCCAAATCCTAATTATAAATCCAAAAAATTTTCTAATGAGCTATGCAAAAGATATGAAAAAATAGGTATTGGTCATGAATATACAAGACACTGAAAAAAGATAAAGAAAAAAAAGTAAAGATAAATTTTATTGATAATTTAAATCCTATAGATCTTACTCATCTTGATATTTTTTACTTTTTTATACATAAAGACAAGAATATTAAAAATTAGTGATAAAATATTTACATCTATTAAAGTTAGCTAAATTTACTATTCTTATATTCTTTTTCGTTACTGTTATTATTGTTGTTGTATTTTTTTTTTTAGTTTGGTACTTTTATAATCATATGATATGTATCTTTTATTTAATATAAATTTTTTATGTTTAATAAAAGAAAATGAGTCTTAATAGATTATCTTTCTTAAAAAAGAAAGGTAAAAATATATGCTTAGTATACAGTACATATTCACATACTATTTACGAGATAGAAAATATTTTTTAAAACTAATAAATATTAAATTAAAGATAAATACCATATTTTAAAGATAAATAACATGTTTGTTTATTATCTATGCATAATATTGTATTTGCTAAATTACTTGTACAAATTATTAAGTTAAAGGTACAATTTCTTGATTATCTAATTAAGACCATACGTTTATATAATATTGGTGAGTTTACTTTTAAGACATTTGATGACCACTACGGTCAATGGGTATTAATGTAGAAAATTTTATCTCATATATTCATATATAAAATAGATTAATTGAATCTCTTATTAAGTGAATTTAGGTAATTGTTCGAACCCTTTTATTACGTATTCAATTACCAATTTTTACATGGAGATATACTATTTAACATACTGCACCATTAATTCGACTTAAACTAACTTCTTATCATTAATATTCTGTATTACAACTTATAACTAGTCATCAGCCTAATATATCCCATCTACGCACTTTTAATTATACTGTTTATATTTCTATAGCGCCTCTCCAATGCACTAAAATGGGGTCTTAATGTTGTTTGAGGTTTTATATTAGCTTTTACTCAATTTTTATTATCAAATATTTTAAACCATTAACAAATGACTTATTTACAACACAATTTGCGAATTATTAATTTGATGAGATAATTTTTTTAACCGTTAGGTAAAAAAAAAGCGTATTCTAAAATTAGACCTAAACTTACTTGGAATATAATGACTTTGTCTTATTTTAATCCTCGCACCTATCAATGCAAAAATAAAATTCGACGGATTATGCAATTTCAACAAATTACAAATTAATTTCCAAATACATTTAATGATACATCTTGAGTAACCAAATTACATGTACTAGCTACTAATATACCAATTTAGGTAATTATTTTTGAAGAATAACTCAAACAAATAACAACAAATAAACTATTTATTACATGCTAAAATTGTGATAGACCACTTGAATTAAAAAATATAGTTTTAAGAAAAAAATTAAAAAAATCAAGTAATTAAAAATACTAGTACTATACCCACGGCTCTAAGAGAGTTAGTTATTTTTAAAAAGACAAACATGCTTGAGCAGTTAATTATTCCTAAAGAAACAAGTATTCCTGAAGTGATACAAGCCTTTAAAGAGGTACAAGAATTGAAAAATGAAGCAAATTTTACAAATTATACTTATATACATATAATGTGAGATCGTAATAATATAATTATTTATAATGTGTTTTCTTATTTAGTAGCTATTAATATTATAAACTACAAACTATTGATGAATATAGATAAAGGAATAATTAGTCTCAATAGAAATAACCAATTCAAATAGAATTAGTTTCTCTTGTCAAATATGAAATATTTGGACCTATTCAAATAGAATTAGTTTTTTTTGTCAAATACGAAATATTTAGACTTGTAGTCCAAACACCTGAAGATGTCAAATTTGTTGAATATAAATGGGTATTTGTATAAAAACGTAATGAGAATAATGAAGTTATAAGATTAAAGTATGACTTATTGCTCAAGATTTTTCTTAGAGACTTGATATTGGTTTTGATAAAACATATTCTCCTATAATTAATATCATTACATTTTGATTTTTAACTAGTTTAGTAATTTTTGAAAAACTTGATATGCGTCTTATAAATATAGTGACTGCTCATCTATATGGGTCACCTGATGTAAATATTTACATGAAAATTCTCGAAAAATTCAACATGTCTAAAATATATAAATCAAAGCATCATAGTTTTTACTCAATTAAATTATAATGATCTTTATATAGATTAAAACAATCCGAGTGCATGTGGTATAATTACTTGATTGAATATTTGATAAAAGAAATGATAATAATATATGTCTATGCATATTTATAAAGAAATGAGAATTTGAATTGGCATTATAGTAATATATGTTGATGACTGGAACTTCTAAAGAAGTTCTAAAAGCTACTGATTATTTGAAAATAGCATTTGAAATAAAAATTTTGAAAAAAATAAATATTGTGTTAGCCTTTAGATCGAGTATAAATTTAATGAAATATTTGTTTACCAATCTGCATATATTAAAAAGATTTCAAAATCCTTCAATATGGACAAATTTTATCGATTAAGTATCCCCCAATGGTGGTTCATTCTATTGATCCTAAAAAAAGATCCATTTCATCCTAGAATAAATGGTGAAGAGATATTTAGCCTAAAAATATCATATTTTTAATGCTATTGGTACTTTGCTATATCTGGTACAATATACTAGACTAAACATATTATTTATTGTGAATTTACTAATTAGATTTAGTTTTGAACCTATTTGAAGATATTAGAATGGCATCAAATATATTTTACGTTACTTTCATGGAACATCAAGTTTGAAATTATTTTATTTCAATGAATTAATAGAAAATTCAGACTTACTTGATTATACAGATGCTGGTTATCTTTCTAATTTTTATAAAATCATATCACAAATGAGATATATATTCACTTATAATAATATAGCAATCTCACGGCGATCCAAAAAGCAAACTTTTGTTATTACCTCTTCTAATCATGTTGAAATTTTTACTTTATATGAAGCGAGTCTTAAGCGTGTATAATTTTATTCTGTTATTCAATATATTCAAAGTATATCTAACTCATCTTTTACTTCAGTGAATCCAACAATAATTTATGAAAATAATGCTGTTTACATTGCTCAAGTCAGAGGAGATTACATTAAAAGCGATAGAATTAAGTATACTTCACTTAAATTTTTCTATACTTATAAGCTCCAATAGAGCAACTAGATTGATATTAAAAAAATTCGATCTTTTGAAAATATTGTTGATCTTTTTATTAAAACTCTATCTATGTCAACTTTTAAAAAATTAATATATAATATTAAAATGTGTCATCTTTACTAGTTAAAGAATTGATGGCATTTTAAGGAAAAAGAATTTTATCAGAAAAAGTTAAATATGCATTGCATTCTTTTTTTCTTTGATTAGATTTTTGTCTCACTAAGTTTTATTGGCAAGGATTTTATTCCATATATATTGAATTTCTTGAAAGTGATAAAATTTAAGGAAGAATGTTAAAATGTCCTATGTTAAGATGTGATTAGTGGCTTCCACCACTTTCTCCTATTAATCCAATTCACCACTCCTTATGCATCCTACAAGTATTATCCATGTGCCCTCTTCTATTTGGCTTAGATTTTAATATAAATGTATAATATATTATATGCTTAAGACGTGTCAAAGAAGTAAAAAAGCATAACACCAATCTCAATTTGATTGGTTGAGGGGGATGGTAAAATTTTCTATAAATAGGTCATTTTACATTATATTACACACACTTTAGTAATAAAAATTTTATACTTTATGACTTTTTATTTACACAATTGTGTTGTCTTAATTAATTTCAATCAAACTCCTATTTTGACAAATATCAATTAAGTTCTCATTTGATAAATATCAATTAGGTCATTTAATTATCTCTTATTTAAATTTAAGTTAGTATTTATAACACATATCTCAATTTTATTTTCATTTCATTAACTTAAAAAAATCTAAATATCTATCACATAATTTTAATTAAAAAATGTCAAAAAAAATTAACAAAAAGAGAGGATAAAATTCTTGAACAGTGACAGTAAAAACAACCAAAAGGCCCAAACTGCAACACAGCCCACCAAAGGGCAGAGCTTTTGTCTTCGACAAAGCAACCGATACTGGGAGGTAGGGTTAGTACGAGTTCAGTAATGGCAGCTTCAAAGATTGTACTATCCTCCCTAACTCGTATCAGCCCAACGACGTGTGCCGCCTCTTACAATACTCTGCTGGTGCCGCAACCGCCTGACCTGGTCAATTTGGTCAAGAGAGAAGGCAGGGTTGTGCACCAGGCGGGCAAGATGTCGGCCCAACAAACTGAAGCTTACGGTCTTGGATTGGTTGCATCTCAAGATATTCCGAAAAGGTTTCTTCTCATTGCTCTTCCCGATCATATTCCGTTGAGGTTTGAAGCCAACGGTGGAGATGGAGTTGATTCTTTATTAGTCGATTTGGCTCGCCAAGTTCCTGACACTTTTTTTTTTTACCTTCAAATTCAGTCAATTTTGTGTTCGAAATTTAACCACGTTTGAATGTTGATTAGCATTATTTCAAGGAAATGGTCAATCTCTTTTTCCCTTAACGCAACTAATGCAACTTACAATGCAAATTTTTGATTTTGTAATGCTCAATTAGAGTATCTCTAGAATTTTTACGGGGGTTCAGCTTATTTGTGGTATTTTGCTCCAGTATTACAATGCTCCTATTTCAGTTTAATTGTTTTAATGCATTGTGTGCTTGAGTTGCTAGTTTGGGACCCGATTGATAGACCACTTGACAACAGATGCATAGACTGTGTTGCCGACTGAAAACGAACAGATTAGGATGCTTTCTTGATAACTGTATCCTTCCAATTTCAGGGTTAAGGAATTGTTGAGTTCCTGTTTACTCATTACTGGAATTCTGAGAGTCTTCGTGATCTAGTTGGACCTCCTAAACTACTACAATTTCGAGGTCATGAAGGGATCTAAAGTCCACCGTCTTCTAACATTGATAGTATTATCTATTGAGTTTTGGTGTGTTGTGGCAAGGGATTAAGGAATGACATGGAAGATGGTTGAGGAACAGAGAGGAAAGAGAACATGAACAGCACTTCATTCTCATAGAGTTGTTTTTATTTGAAATGGCTGCAAATATCAGGAATAATGCAGTATGAATTAGACTTAGACAAGTGTCCAATATATTATGATCCATGTCCTCCATCTAATCCACTCCATATATAGGATCCCCTTTTCTGGTTAGGAACACTGACCTCATGAAGTAGGGTTAGGCTTATTTTGAGATGTTGTGTTCTCAAAGCATAGCAGTTAAAGTGTTTGATAAACACCAACTTTTAGTGGGGACTACTTATTTTCGCACTCATTGACATTCGGTGATTTCATTGCCACAATGCCTTAATCCCAAACATAGCCTTAACCATCACTGCAATGGCATGCTACCCATGGCCTAGAGCACTGTCTAACCTTCCTTTATTGCGCCATTGAAACACAGCCTGCTTGAGGCCTGACATAGCAAAAGCTTCACATCTGCTGCCTATAGAGTGCCCTTGTTGCTAGGGAACCTATTTATGTGTAAAGTCAGCCTATACGTCCTTTTGTGTTTGAAATTTAAAATAAAGATGATTGATGATTCTTGTTTATGTTATATCAATAGTATGATTAGAAGTCTTAGATGGCAGTCTTCATCATCGATTATCTATCAAATGATTTCTCTATGATCCATTTGGCACTCCTTGTAAAATATTGTTAATACTTTTAACAGGTGTCTTGTTTAATTAGTTCTTAGGCACTCATACATTGTTAGTTTGTAATGGCTTGAGAGAATTTGTTAAAGAAATTGACGATACATATTGCTTTACAGTTTTATTGGCTAATTAACTTGGATTTTCTGAGGATGTATTGGATGGAAGTTTTTAATTTCTAACATTCAAGTTTGCATGTGGTTTTCTGGTTGTTCATTCAAATTTGAGGGTTTTGGTTCTATGAGTAATTGATGATGCTATATGTAAAAATGTTGTTTTGGTTAGCTTGGGTAATTTGTCATGTTGATGGGATGTATACTCATAGAAGAATTCTTTATTAATCTTTTGACCTCATAAAAACTTTGCTGTTCTATGATGTCACACAAATTTACTTTACCAGTATAGGCTTGGGACTTCAAATTGTGTAAATTAGGCTGTTAAGAGTTTTGAATATGAGTAAACTGGACACTGTGGGAGCATTTGGCAGAGAAACTATGGGCAATGAAATTGGGTTTGAAGCTTCAACAAGAAAGAGTGAAGGCGGGAAGCTTCTGGTGACCATATATTAGCAGTCTCCCAGAAACCTACAGTGTACCCATCTTCTTCCAGGGGAGGATATCAAGAACTTGCGATATGCACCTTTGCTTTACCAGCTATTTTGATGTTGTTTCTTATGAGTTAAGTCACTGCAAAAGACTTGGGTGTCTCCTGTTAGCGTACTGCTGACCTGGCCAGTTGAGGGCACACATATCCTTGTTTGGACTCCTCAACTGCCCTAGGCTAGCATTCGTCAAACCTAATAGATGCTTTTTTAATTTTGTTTCTTAAACAAGGTAAACAAACGATGTCGTTTTCTTCTTGATTTTGAGAAAGTGGTTGGATTTGCTCTTCAAAGTTTGAGACCAAATGATCAACCCTTTCGAGGGTAAAGAAGTAGATGCGTCATCTCTTGGATGGGTAATGTCATCAATATCATCTAGGGCATTTTGTTTGCATGGAGAAAAGCTTGCAGATGGAACCCGCAATGAAATCCCAATAATTCTTCCTTTCCTTGATATGTGCAACCATAGCTTCAATCTGAATGCCCAAATTGTCGAGGAAGAAATGCCAACACAGAGTTGCCAATAAAGGCAGGTTCTCTAATCTTTTCTTATACCCTTCAGTTCCCAACATTTATAGAAAACAGGTTCCGCACTTTCCTTTGTTGATTTTAAGACTAATGTTTCTCCGTCTCTTGCAAGCAGATTGTTGCAGAAGAGATCAAACAAATTGATTCTTTACTTCTTAATTATTGGTGCGTAAGCAATGATCTTTGCTTGCTGGATTATGGATTTGTAATTCCTTCAAATCCTTACGACACCATCGAACTCAAATACGATGAAGCACTCATGGACGCAGCAAGTATGGCAGCACCAGCTGCGCGGCAGCAACAAATTTTATCCCAGTTAAATTTAGTTGGAGAAGCTCCAATTGTCAAGGTTTTGACTTTGATCTTATCTAGTTAATTATCTTACATCTTATTCTTTTGACTAAAGTAAGTCTATTCCCAAAGTTTCTAGGTCAACAAATGAAAATGCACTTATAAAGAAAGAAAGAATTTAGACTTGGTCAAAAGTCATGAGCCATCGCCTTATATTTGTAGGTTATAACTTGTGTCCGGTTTTCACAAGCCATTTTAGGTATTCCAGCACCTTCTTAGAAGCCATGAGAGTTTCCAGATATTGCCTCACTGTCAAATTTTATACCTTACTTTTAACGAAAGATCATGAAGACTTTCCCTTTGAAATTTACATCATTTTAACCGGTTTCTCTTGCATTTTACTTGACAGGTAAGCTTAGGAGATCCTTAGTTGGTAGAGGGATGCTTGTTGGCAGCCTTACGAGTACTACTCACTAGTGACTTTGAACCCGTACAAAAGCACGATTTGAACACACTAAAATCTTTATCAGCTGAAGCTCCCCTTGGAATTGCAAACGAAGTTGCTGCTTTCGCCTTATGTGTGATTGCTCTTGAACACTTTCCTACAAATGTAACGGAAGATGAATCTCTACTGAACATGGAGTTTCAGGTTGTACTGGTTTGAATTTATAAGAAATCTGTGATCATAGATTTTATGAGAAATCTCTTATGGTGGGTGAAATTACTATCATCGAAGGAGACAGCCACTACTCAAGGGTGGTATGAGACGAGAGATAATATCTTTGTCTCTATTAACTTCTTGATTTTTTATTTATATTTATTTTTGATCTCTCTCTCCCTCTGAACTGCTTTCAGTTATTTGGTGGTTATGTATCCTGAAAACTTTGCCTTGCTTTCTAGGAGCTAATACCTCTTTGTCATGATGTTTCATATTGAATTTACTAATGATTAATGTGTTTGATAGTGTTTTTCAAAGATGCTTTAAAATATTATGAATAAATTAAAATTCTAAAAATAATTTTTTTATTTTTGAAATATCTAAAAGAACTGCCAAACATGTTATATGTTATTTTTTATTTTTAAAAATAAAGAACAGATTTGAAAACACAACCAAACTACCTTCTTGTTATAGTATTAATTAAATTATATTAAGTATTGTTATTTCATTTTAAAATTTTTAATTTATTGCTCTTGTGACATAATTTTTAAAAACTTTTTTATTAAAATAATAATATAATATTTATTAAAAATCATATATAAAAATTAAAACAATCAATACCTTTTTTTAAAAAAGAAAAAAAAATCTATTTTAAAAAGGTTTACTTATAAAAACTTTATTCTAAAAGGATGCTTGAAAGTTCAATTTCAAAATCTTCTACCGTTCAAAAGGCTCATTCAAACTGACACTAACTGTTTAAAACAGAAATATGAATGCAATAGTATTAACTTTTTAAATATTATGAAATACAACAAACGAAAATTTCGTTCTCTATTGTTTGTTTTAAATAGATAAATTTAAATTAAAATAAATATAATAAAAAAATAAATTTATGATATCAAAAAATTGATAATTATTACTTATTTAATCAAAAAACAAAACTCATATTATGATGTAAAACTAAAAAAATTAAATGAATTAATATTAGATATTTCATTAGAAGAGGGGGGAAGAAAGGGAGATTTCGTATTTAAGCTGCCTTATTAACAAATTAAAATAGATGACCATATATATAATAATATATAAAATCTCAACTTGAACATAAACACAAATTAAATTGAAAATTTTTAAGTTAATTATTTTTTAGTAGAAGATGAAAAACAGAGATTTTACTGTAGTTTTCTTTTTCTTCATATGCAATAATTTGAAATATTTTATTCCTTCAAATAAAAAAGATAAAATCACTGGCAAAATAAATATGTTCAGAATTCAGATCATGCATGACAGATTTTCCACCCTATTCTGTAGAACTTAACAGAGGCAGCTGCTTCAAAAAGTGCCATCTCTCTCTTTTCACCAAAATTGGGAAAGAAAGGACGAAGCTTTAAAATTTTCCCAGTAAACAAACAAGAAAAATGAAACTAAAAAAATACATATGGATTTCATCATATCCTAAAGTTTCCTCTTATCCTAAATATGTACAACTGAGGCAGAAAACCAAAAGAAACGAAACAGAAAAAAGAACAGAAACTGATATCGAAATCTGAAAAACAGATATCCATGTGAACCAGATGAAGATCAAACACAGCAGTTATTTCTATTAATACCAACGGAAATCGGTCTTTCAGCCAACCCAAGCGGCGAACGTGATCGGCGCTGTCTGTTGATACCACAAAGCACTCTTCTCATCTCAGGTTCCTGAAGCGACGGATGATTAACCTTCTCAAATTCTTGCTTGATCTTCATAACTTGATTATGAATCGGCAAGCCCATCTGCGTATTCACCTTCTCATTCTGATAATAAATATTAATCTCCTCTCTCTTGTTGTTGACGGTGAACATGATGTTCTTCTCCTCCATACTCTTTCCCCGTTCGTTAAAAGTTATGAGAGAGTTTGAGTCGTAGAAGGAATGACGGATATTTATATATTCATAGGATATTTATAAAAACACGGTTTCCTCATGGGATTATGGTGATAGGGAAGTTGGTGGGCAAAGCCCATTTTACGAAATGGTTCGATAGGATCCGACTCTTTAGAAATTTATTTTATTTCACAAATACAAACAACAAATTAGTTTTTATTTTTTTTATAAATGAAATTTATTATTATTTAATAGAATTATTAATTTGACCATGGTCAATTGCTAAGATAAAGATTTATAAGATATAGGTCACCGGCCGACCTATTCAATTAGATTTCTTCATTTGACTGGTTAATGCATACCAAATGGAACAACTATGGTATGGGTAAGGCAGGCTTTGAAACTTCAAAGGAGGTATTTATTTAATTAAAAAAATTAGATAAGATTTGTTTTGCTAGTGATTATATAATATGATTTTAGTGTTTTTAATTAGTAATTCTAATTTTTAATGTTATTTTATTGAATTTTTTGTAAATAAATTAATGAGGAAAAAAAAAAAGTTAGAAGAATGTGAATGGAATTTAATTTGTTGAAGTTCGTTCGTGTGAAGTCGTGGAATAGGGTATTGGTTTGAAATTTTGGTGGAAATGGGTAGATAGAACTGATGAATAGGAAACAGATTGATGAAAATGAAGTTTGATTTCTTTAGAATCTTAACAAAATTTTGACATTTTCTAATGTAATTTCTTTTTTTTTTTCTTTTTTTTTTTTTTAATGATGGAAGAAAAATTTATGAGAATAAACAATAAGATATAAAAGACATATATCATTATATATCCTCAAATTAATCTATTATCATCTTAAAAAATTTTCAAATTGTATGATGATTGAAAGTTATATAATTTTATACTTTTTTAAAATATTAAAGATGATTATTATCACTATCTTGATTTCCAATTTTGAGAAAAATGATATGACTAATTTATTATTTATTTGTAGTAGATCAGTTCAATCTAATTGAATTGTAAGATTCAAGTTATCCTCCATTTTTGCATTTTAGATGATAATTTTATGTAATTTACTTTATTATGTACAATTAATACTTGATTGTTCATTAAAAGACGTTTAATTTCATAATTTTGTTTATACATTTAAAACTAGAGCTAATGAGCTAATCATGAATGAGATCATAGCAGAAGAAATTAGACAATTAAGTTAAATATTTTGATTTCATGTATTTTAGAGATAGGTAAATTATTCAGATAATTGAGTTAATCACTTGAATAATATCTATGATTGATGACATGTTATCATCTTAAGGTTATTCTGACGTTAAACATCCTTGACTATGAGTCTTATTCTTAACATTTCAATTGGAATTTCTTGAAATTTGGTCTTCTAGAATTTTATGACGGCAATTATTTATTCATTAATTGTTTATTATAGTTTTTGAAAAACAAATATGTAATTAATTTAATAAAAATATATTAAAGATACAAAATAAATTTTTTATTTTTTTTTTAAAAGCCTAAAATTTGATTTTGTTTCAATAAGTAAATAATGTTTTTTAATTCTTCATTAAAATAATTATCAAATTTCTATTTTCTTTTTTAAAGTCGGTGTAATGAGAAAATGGTCCCCTATGTTTTACGCACACAATAAAAAATTAAATTAATTAAAGTATTAATTTTATGAATAGAAATGTCAACATTCAAAATTTACTACCCTTTTAATGTGTTGGACTACAATTACTAGAATTTGTAACGCAAAAGTTAATTTAAATTGGACTTCAGCTTTATCCACGTATAAAAATTTTACACATTTAGAGCTCATAAATGAGATGAGGGCCCTTCTTTTTTTCTTTTTTAAATTTTGGTCAATAAAATTCGTTAATATTGTAACCTACAGTTGATAATCTTGTTTTAATTTGGAATGGGATTTTGGTAGTTTGAATGGTAGAGATTCGTTGCTTTATTCAACGCTAATCAATATGACATATGATGGATTTACATTCGCTCATTTTTTTTTTTTAATAAAATGTTGTGCGAGTGTTCAAGGTTTCAATCAAAATCATGATGTGGATTAAATAAGAAGTAAGGATATTTATACGTTTATTTTTAAACTAATTTTTTTATTATTATAATTGCAAAAATAAAATTAGAGATATAAATTATCTAAACAAATTTATTGGTACAATTGATATGGCATAATAATATTAATTTTAATTCATTTTATTATATTTTTATTAAGTAATATAATTATACTACATAATATATATATATTAATACTATTTTAATTATAATTTATTAATATTAAATTAGAAATCGAGTGAGAGACTCGTTTTATTGGATAGATAACTAAATTTTTTTATTCACTTTTTATTAAATTTAAATATTAATTCATATTGTAATGTAGTGACTTTTAAATTATAATTATCGTAAGATAAAAATATAAAAATTAAATATTAGTATAAAAACATATAAATCTTATTAAAATTAACTTTATTTTTAAAAATAATAGAATTATTAAAATACTAAAGAAATCTTAAATCCTATGTTATTTTGATAAAAAAAATTAATCATCAATAATTGTAATTTATTAGTGGAAACCTTAAAATATTCTATTTTTTTTTTCTTTATTAACCTATCTTATTCTATAATCAACCAAACCATTATTTGCTTTCAATTATTGCCTAACCAACCAAACAGAAGCTACCTGCTGTTGGTCATGTCCCATTGAATTCTGTTATAGAAAAACCAAAATCTGTTCAACCATTGCAACTTAATCTCCAAAGTTTGCTTCGTCATTGATTTTGAACAATTCCTTAACAAACCATTATCATAAGATTTTTTTTATTTATAAAAAAAAAAAAAAAAATTGGATTTTTGTTTTGACAAGTAAAAATCATTGTAACGTGTGTAGAAAGTTAAATTGAGGGTAAGTTTCTAATTGATTTTCTAATTGAGGGTAAGGTTAATGATCGAATTTCTAATTGATTTGAAGAAACATAATAATTAAGTGTTTTTGACAATTGATTTTTAAATTTATTAAATACCTTGAGCAATTCTTTGTGTAAAAAATTATTAAATAAGGAGTTGCTGAATCAACTTCAATGTATTGATTATCTTTTTTATATTTTAATATCATAAAAAAATCTTTAGTATGAATTCACTTAAGAATATATTTATATATTTAGTAATTGGGGAATTTATTCTGCAGAAAATTTAATCATTTACAAATCCAAATTATATTATTGTAGATTTATGAGAGATAAGCAATAATATAAACCTCTTTCATTTTTATTTTAAATAAATTTCTTTATTACGATATAGATCGTATTTTAAGTACTTAAAAAAAACTCAAATATATTTATGAGGTAAAAAATAATCCTCCCGCTTTCAGTATTGATAGAATTTATACATGCTGTGTGCATATATTCTCAAATATATTGGGCTACATAGAAAGTCTAAAAATATAAGGCCCATTAGACAACTAACATTGGGATCTAAACCATTCTAAATTTGCCAGCTTTTCTTTTCTTTTTTTAGTGGAAATAATTGTATCCGATTTATAATGTAAATATTTTTTTAAATAATTTTGAATACTCTTGGTATTCTTGGATTATTTTATTGACAAAATAGTAGATAAAAAAATATTTATATTGATGGTTTAGATTTTATTTATAATGGATTTAGTTTTAGTTTGGATCAAATAGTAACTTTTGATCCGAGTAATTTGAATCAAATATTTTTTAAACAAGTAATATTGAATAAATTCTTAATGTGTTAACAAAATAATGCAAATTTTGTATATACGCTTTTCACGTTGTTTCTTGTTCTCTTCCATATTCTTTGTAGAACTTTGGCATTTGACTAAAAAATAACAAAGAAGGAAAAAAAAAAAAAAAAGATTGCATAAATTTGTTAGCTTCTGTGTCTATGAGAAATATTTAGGTGCATTCAATACGCGGGTGACTGAGGTGGATTTCATTTTTACAAAAATTTTAAATAAATGAGCCCAACTTCTACCAGGGTAAGTCTATTTCTACTACCTCAAATCTATCATAGATTTAGATTCAAGTAGTGCATTCAAATTGACCCAAGTACCACGTCAAGTGGATCAAATACACCCAAGTTTCTTTTCCTTTGTCATTTCTTATGGAATTAATTAAGTTTTACAAAATTTTTTCCAATCGTAGTTCACGCGGTTTAATAGAAAACTACTAAGCAATTTAGCGAAGTTGGCTTCCAAGAAAATAACCATTAATTTTAGCTACAGTCTAAGGAGATGAGTATGAGAAACTTCCAAAGTCAAAACTAAACAAATAAAAAATGGAATGAACGAAATCTTTTCTAGCTTTTAAAAAATCAAGTGTCCCATTTTAAAATTATATATTATTAAAAAATAAAAGTCTTGAATTAAAAAATAAAGTAGCATAAAAGCTTGAAAAAGGAAATTCTTAAAATTATGACAAATTGTCTAATTCACGACGAAATAATCTAAAAAAAAAAATAAGAATTTTATTGATAGAAAAGGTATTTAACAAGTAATACGACCTCCTTATTATAAATAGAGTAATCTTTTTTCCAAATTAAGTAAAAAATAAAAAAATCCTATATTATTAAAAAATTAAAAGTTTAAAACGTTTCAAATAAAACTCTCATTAAATTAATAAAAATAAAAAACTTGCTATATAATAATTTATCCTCTGTTTTATCCTACATCAACTTTTCTCTTTGATTCACTGCAATCAACATATCAAATTTTTTCAATACCCATTTGTTTCTTGAGCACTTTCATTTGTTTCACCGGTGTATGTGAGATTATGATACGTGTTAACGTTAACTTGATCAGGTCATTGACAGATTATTTTATAAACTTGGGTTTTTGATGGTTATTATTCTTATTCGTTATGCCCAGACAGAAGTGGTCATTTTTTTTTTCAAGAGATTACCCACTTTCTTTCTTGTTTCCTGTCCTTCTCTTCTCTTTGGCTTAGAAGCTAACGGCAACATTAGCATTGCTTTGCCTTTCTTCTTGTTTTCTTTCGAAGTTTTTTGTTCAGAATTATATAAATTACCCATTTCCCTTCCGAATTCAATCCTTGGTCATAGCCTTGCTAAAATTGGGAGATGGCTTCTCGAATAGAAAGGCAGTTGCAAGGGAATGACGACAGAGATCGAGTCCAAATTGCTGGGTGAGTTCTTTCTTTGTTCAACTTGTGAAGTTTAATCTGATTTTCTTAATATCCTTAGGTGACTAGTAATTATTAGTGTTTCCAGGAAAACTCTGTTTAACTATAACCTATTTCTTCCAAATTTTAGTCTTTCAAGCTCACTCAAGTGTATTGAACTAGAGTTCATAATATTCCATTTGAGATCACGTATGATAAACGTTCAAGCCAATCTACTAGCGTGAGCTGCAACAATTTGATGGTCTTCCTATCCATTATAGCTAGAAGTATGTTTAATGAGAATGCCTGAATTTGCAGGTGCATTCCATATAGATACCGAAAGGGCCGTAATGGTACCCTTATTAATAAGCTGGAAGTTCTTCTTATCACTTCGTTGAATGGTCCAAGAATGAAGTTCCCCGAGGTTTTTAGATTTTCCTCTAAACAATGAAAGTATAAAGAACATTATGTTCCATTTTTTTTATCCAATATTATTATATGATTATTGGTTTCTATGTATTGTCTTACCGGCGTGTTAGGGAACTTGATGAAAATCTAGAGCAAGCAGCTTTCCAGGAATCACTTGTAGGAGCAGGGGTTTTTGGAGAGATTGAGGTTAATTAGTATATGACTGAATATTCAGAAGAGTTATTTCTCTATTCAGCAATAGAATTTATAGCCAAAGTTACTGAATTATTTATCATGTATATAGCAGGGTGTATTGGGAAAATGGGACTTACTGGGTGAAAAATTTGCAATGTCTTACGAAGTGTACATGTTTCCTTTGCGTGTGATAGAAGAACTTGAATTGTGGCCGGAGAAAGAATTCAGAAAAAGAATATGGGTGCGATATTCCCACTCACTTTACTTTAATGTCCTAATTTAAATGAATATTCATATAATTTCTAGCAGATTTCTAAGTGGAATATGTTGGTATATATATAGATGACTGTGGCTGAAGCTAGAGACGCTTGTAAACATTGGTGGATGATTGAAGCCTTGAACAGATTAGTTGAACGACTTTCCTCTTCCATGAACCAGGATGAAGAAGATGTATATATAGCTTGCTATGTTTCTTAATTAATTAACTTACATATATTCGCCCTACAGGTAGTTTAATTCGTTTTGTTGTTTCTTCGTTTCAGCCTGCGCAGGACGATGATACCCAACCCATGCTTGGATCCCATTCCCAAGAGCTTGGAATAGATATTGGACCAGATAATAGCGTTGTTGATCTTCATGGTAGGCGAAATTCTTGGAGTCAAAAGGTAATTATTATATATACAGAGAATTCAAAATCTGAAATTTTAACAAAATGTGGACGTATGATGATTTTTTCTTCCATTATTATACATGTAGGTTTCTTTAGAATGGATCTTTGTGATCTCCAACTTCATCCTAGAGCTTCCATCAGCTGTTCTCGACCAACTTTCACAGGAGCATAAGTCGCAATACGCACTATTGGCCATGCTACTTTCATTTGCAGCATTGTTTGTATGTATTGTTGAGCTCATTTATAAAGGTCGAAAGGAAAAAGTTCATTGGAGATGGAGGGGTATGCTTCCTTGGTTTTATTATCCATCGCAAAATCACATGCTTTTTGGTAGCTTCAAGGATATTATTGGATCCGTTTGCACTCTCTGTCAATGCACTTTTACCGCAATTAATTACTCGCAATCTGATCAGCCTATCAAAATCTCTGTTTGGCCAGTTGTTTTTGCCTTCGGTCTATTATGCTCTAAAATTTCAGAAAATCCAGAACGAATAGTCATTCCTTAACCATGACGGGGTTTTCAGGATATTCTCTTGAACTTTCCTAGGATGTCTCTGCGTACAGTATACAGAATTTTGTCTACCTTTTGGACTTTTATTTTTAACTTACTTTTTGAGGGATTACAAGTACAAAATAGTATATTTGATTATGAACAGAAATATAGAAAGTATAAATTATGATTTCAATCTTGTGAATGTCTGATGTATCTGTACTATTTGTTGTTAATTTTATCAATTTGTTGCAATAAAAGATGCACTAAATTTGGACCTGAATCCTGATGGCGTAAAATTGGAGTGAGTTAATGAGTAACAGGACCAGAAATGGGAACCAAACTTAATCCCCTCAAAGGGTATATATTAGAATGTAATAATAAAAGAGTTACCACAAATTCTTACTGCGAGTTTAAACTT
>JAWDEX010000012.1:1082734-1126711 GCA_035221805.1 Trichilia hirta
ACCGACAAATAAATTTCAACGCTCAAGTTAGTAAATTATTCAGAACTGAGTGAAAAAGTGTTTGATTATTTTACTGACCCAGAGGGTTGGGCTCGAGAAATGTTTGTGAGTGTAGTATTTATTTCTCTGAAAAAGAATTCGAAATCTTAGCTCAAATGTTCCCAGAAGAAGTAGAAGAATACCTGAATCATGCATTGCCTTCATCCTTTATAGGGTTTCTGCACGTGTGAGTATCGAAGAATAGGAGCTTGATTAGACAGGAGTAAGTATGGTGGTCGGATCAATCTTTTCACCATTTTTCACCACTCTTTCACGTTATGTCTGGTGCGGCAATGAGTGTTTGTAACTTATCGCGCACGGCACTACCTAACGTGATGGGACGCTTGAACAGTTACTTGAACAGTGTATCTGTCGGTCCCATCCTCAACTCCTATTTTCTTTTGGAAGGGGCGTAGACTCGCATCGGTAATTAAGAAGGGGTCGTCTCGATAATCAAGATGGGTGCCAAGATACCGAAGTAATCATGCCGTGCTAGGCTTTTCTAATTAGTGAAGTCTGAGATCGAGAAACTTTAGCTAAAATCGGCCTCAGATCGGTAAATATTATCAACACTATACATTATAGCTTGTTTAATACGTTTAACAATTGTATCGGATTTCATATCCGTGTTGGCTAACATATACATTTGGTTGACATTGACAAGTGAAAGGAGGTGATTCTAAAGAGTTTAAAAGAAAACTGGATGTGTCATCTGGACTGAAATGCAAAAATTTCTAGACTTAAATGTAATGTTTTGGAAATTACACTAGTAAGGGTAGAATCAACTTTTCGTGTGGAAAAAAGGATTGTTAGAGTTTGATGCCCTTTGTTGTTAAATATCTAGAAAAGTTGCAGATCAGGTAACAGAGTCCATTCTGCAAAATTTTCTCTGTATTTTCTTGAGTTTCCTTGGTTTAATGAAGTAATGCATTTCCCTGAAATTGTGTGATCTTGTTTCATGCTTTCTTGATAGAATTAGACGTTTCTGGTTCTAATCCGTGTATTTATTTTTCCAGTGTTAATCGGCAGAGAATAATTACTGGTTGTAATCTTTGATTCTTGGTTCTTTGTGTTCTGTCTAGAATTAATTCTTTGTTTTTGAAAGCAAGTCTAAATTCTTGCTTGTTGGATTGAGTATTCTGGTTCAGAATCGTTTCTTTGTGACGCTGGAGATTGTTTACTTGCTGAGTTGCTTTAATCAGCAAGATTTGCAGGTTTCATCTGTTATGGGGTTGTTAGCTAGCCATCCCAAATGGTCACTTCTACCGCTTTGGCTTTATTTGGTCGATTTTTAATTTAAAGTAATATAACCATATGTTTAACTACTAGGTCGCTATATATTTATTCATAAGGAATGTCTGAATTTGCAGATGCATCCCACATAGATACAGAAATGGCAATGGCGACGGCATTAGTGATGGACTGGAAGTTCTTCCTATCACTTCAAGCATGGTCAAGAAATGAAGTTTCCTAAGGTTCAAAAATTTTCCTATAAATGATGAAAAGATAATTAATTATAGTTTTGTGTTCTGGTTTCATTATAGGATATTATATGAATATTTCTTTCTACTGATTGTGCATAAACCTTATATTGTCACTTGTCAGGATGTTTGGCAACTTGATGAAACAGTGGAGGAAGCAGCCGAAAGGGCATCATATGAAGCCGGGGTTTTCGGCTACATTAAGGTTAGTATATGAATGCTTATTCTAAAGATTTAATCCTGTATGCGGTCATAGAAATAATATCCATAGTTACCATGAACTTTATGTATTTAATGTATGATGTCATGTATGTCTCAGAGACTATTGGGCAAATGGAAATTTCTAGGGAAGAAAAATGCTACATATTTTTAAGGGTACATATTTCCTTTGTGCGTGATAAATCAACTTGAATTATGGCCAGGGGAAAATGTCAGGCAGAGAACATGGCGATCCTTGTTAGTTTCAATGTACTCTTAAACTATATATTCATAGTTTCTAGCTGATTTAACTTTGACATTTTTTTATCGGGAATTACTGGTGCATAGATGACTCTGTCGGAAGCTAGAGAAGCTTGTCAGCATTGGCGGATGAATGAAACCTTGGACAGATTAGTTGAACGACTTACCTCTTTAAGAACACGGGAGGAAGAATATGTATAGCCTTGTTCCTGAAGCTCCGCACATTTTTCATTTTCATTTCTCTCTTTTTTTTTCTCATAATTTCCTTTAAACAATTGACCTCTGTTGTCCCATGAGTTACTTGTTATGTTGTTTCATTTCAGCGAGCTGTAATTGCTGTGCAGGATGATGAAATCCAGCCCACGGTTGAATCCCATTAGGTTGTAATAGATATTGAACGGGGCAGCAATGTTGATCAAAGGACACAAGGCCGGAGGACGGGCTGGACCCAGCAGGTAAGAAAACAGAAACAGAAAGTAGACTTATATATTTGTTGTAAAGCTACATTTTCTGTTTCCTATCTATGTGGTTTTAGTTTTTTTGATCCAAATAGATAGACAATTTTTGATTTTCAATTATCTACGTAGGTTTCTCTAGGGTGGGTCTTTGTGATGACCAACCTCTTCCTCGAGCTTCCCTCAACTGTTCTTGACCAACTTTCGTCTTACCGTAAGTTTCCATGTTCTTTTCATTTGTAGCACTGTTTATATGCATTGCCGAGCTAATTTATAAAGGTAGAAAGGAAAAAATTTGCTGGAGATGGAAGGGTATAGTACCTTGGTTTTACTATTCATCGCCAAATCACAAGCCTTTCGGTAGCTTTAGGGATATTTTTGGATCAGTTTGTGCCTTCTCTCAATGTATTGTTACAGCATTTAATTATTCACAATCTGACTAGACTATCAATATCTCTGTTTGATCATTTGTTTTTTCTCTAAAATTTTAGAAAATCCAGGGAGAAGGGCCGTTGCATGAAGATAGTAGCTGGCCGGGGTTATTTTCGTAGAATAGAGTTCCGCGATGCATCAAACCCCAATTTGACCACGTTGAAAGGTTCTACCTGCACGATACCTAAATCTCCCCAAGTTAGACCTAAAGTGATATTTCTTATTTTTTGTGAAGGTTTGGAATCTAAGATTGCGGCAGTAAATGTTTCAGGAATTTTTCCAGAATATTTTTTACCCTTTTTCTTTAGGAGTATTACAAATGCAAAATTTTTTATCATGTATTACGAACATAAATATAGAAATCCGAAATTGTGATTTCAATGTTGTTGACATATCTGCACTATCTGTTGCTAATTTTTATGAATTTTGTGAGAAGGCATGTTTTACCAAATTATATGTTGTTGGATATGTGTAAATAAAATCAGGATAGGATCTCAATTTATATGGAAACTCAATCTTGAAAATAATCACTGTCGACATTGTCCACATCATCATGGGGACGTTGGAAATAAATTTGTAATTTATTTTATTAATAACCTTTAAATATTAATTAATTTATTTCTTTAAATATATAATTAATTTGTTCTATATATTAGTAATATTTTAAATTATTACTATTTTTTTATTAAAAAAATTTCAATTATTAAAAATAATATTTAATTTCATAAGATTAATAAATTCGACAAATTAAATATTATGTCAAAAAACCAAAAGTTAGAAAATACTATAGTAGAGAAACATATTACAGGAAAAAGATAAAAAGAGGTGCCTTCCATCTGTATGCACCATATTTTTGCCCATATAACTTCCCATGCTTAAGAAGTATGGATAGTCTTTTCTCTAATTTCTAAATTAAAATAAGTATAAAATGACTTTACTTAATTTGTTATATGAATCTTACGTTAACAGTAATTTATGAGATATATATATGTGTGTGTGTGTGTTTGAAGCTCGAAATGTTTGTATGCAATGGTAGATGATGGAATCCTTGTACATATTAGTTGAACGACTTGACTCTTCAAGCACACAGGAGCTTGTTTGTTCTTAAGCTCCATGCCATTTTCCATTTGATCTATTTCTTTCTCAGATTTTCCTTGTAATCACACCAACTTCATCCTCGAGCTTCCCTCAACCATTCTCGACCAACCTTCCTCTAAGCATAAGCCTCAGTTTTCCATGTTAATATCGTTTGCAGCATTGCTTCTATGCATTGTTGAGCACATTTAGAAAGGTCAGAGAGTATATTGGAGGTGGAGGGTTGTATTATCTATGACAGAATCACAAGCCTTTTCGTAGCTTCAAGGATGTTAATTTAATAGGAATGTGGAATAAACTGATTACATAAATTCATGTAGCACAATTTTTTCAGTATAATTTTTGGAAGTAATTTGTTTATAATTTCCGTCAAATTTATATAATTGATTATAGATAATTTTATATAATTATAGTAGATTTTTTTTTTTTCAAAAGAAACCTAAAGTTAGTCTTTTATAGTAGATTTTATTAAAAGATTAAATTATTTGAAATACTCTTGTTTTGTTTTAAAACTTTTACTCTCCTTTTTTTTTTTTTCTAACATAACTTTTTAAAAATTTGTCTATTTAAATAATTAAACAATTTTCATTGAAATGTATCTATGACAACTAAACATTTAATTTTTTTATTAAATGTTATTAACTAAAAAATCTTCTAAACAGGCTTCATATATGCTATTTTTCTGAGCAAACTAACCACACTCAGATTCGAGTGTAAAGGGGAAGAAAATTGTAATTAAAATAAGAATTTTAGAACACGTATTTGCTAAGTTTCTAAGCCAACTAGATATACTGAGATTTTAGTGTAAAGGGGAAGGAAACTGAAGAATTTTATAGGACATATCTCGTAGTGTTGTTCATTATCTCATATCTCGTTTTCGAATTGGTTTTCAAAAATAAAATTATTTTTTTTCCAATTTAATATTTATATTTATAAAACTGGTATAGATAGATTTAAACATATATATTACCGCTAGCTAAAAATTACCATAATTTAAGTTCAAATATTTTCGATAATGTGCAAATGGAATCTAAAAAAATTTCAACTCGTCTCATATTCATCTTTTATTACTTAATGACTAAATTAATGTTTCATTTAGTTATTTTCTTTAATGCACAATAAGGATTTATTATTAAATTAAATAATTTTAATTATACATTATAGATTCTCCCATCATATCCACGTGAGCCTACTTTGATTGGATTTTAAAATATACCTATTCAAATTTGACCATCTCCTACACATAAGAATTATAAAACGTGACTAGAAAATTAACAAAAACAGCCATAACTATTACGTCTTAGCTGGATAATTATATCTTAAAGTTATGCAATTTATAATAAATAATTTGTATCTTAAACCTCAAATTCAAAATGGATAGTATTAAATAACTCTCGTATCTTTTTGTAACTATTTTGCCATTATTAACCTGTTTTTGTTATAATTTTTACATTACAAGTGTTATATCAAAAAAGATTTTAAAATACAATGAAAAATTAGAAAAGTTGCAAATAATAAAAATTTATTAAAATTATAGGTAGCATATGAATTTATTGTTGCATAATTAATCTAAAATATATGAAATTATAAATGTTAGACTAAAATATTTAACCTATTAAATACGGCCTTTATATTAGTATTTAAAGATAAATTTTAAGAATTTAGTTAATCTCTTCATTTGAAGTGCTAATTTCAAGATCATATTCGAGATTGAAGTTTGAAAATGAATTAAATTTGACTCATTTTAAGATTATATTGAAACTAAAGCTGACAATCAACATAATTTAAATGTGAGACTTTGATTCCAATAGCAAGTTAGAGAACCCTCTAAATTCATAAAGTTTTTTTTTTTTTAGTGATGTTGTAATAAGAATTGAAGATATGACTGAGATTTTAAACTAAAAATATTATAAAATAAAATTGCATGTCATATATAATATAAAAGTAAATATTTTTTTAGAAATTCTCCATTCTAGACCGTACCCTTTTAAAATAACAATTTACAAAAAATTAATGTAAATTTTTTTATAAAAAATTTATGCTGATTTTTTATGAAATCCGTATTTTAAAATGTATTTCAATTATTGTATTTTAAAAATTAACGAGCAATACATCATGTGGTTTCCCTTCCCAACCAAAGAAGTGCGTGACCACTGTCTCCGAAATCAACCATCATCTCAGTCTCGTTTTAACATAAATCAAACAATTAAAATCAATCCATCCTTCCATTCATCCGCGTGGACTCAAACCAAAACCGAAACCTCGTATCCGTGTAACCAAATAAAACTCTCCTTTCCAGGAAACGACACAGAAACTCATCTCCCAATTACAAGAATAATATATTATTTATTGATGATGTAAAAATTTAATTAAATTAATTGTCACATCTATTTACACTCGCAGCAGCTAGCAGCATCAAAGCAAACATAGCATCCACGGTGTCGGGTAATTTTACTCGCTTTTCCTTGTTTCATGTTGGTCTTCCCTTTTTTCTATACATAGCCGCTTTGTTTTGCAACTCTACTCTCATATCCTGTTCTCATTTCCGTTTTCCGCTTTTCTATTCTAATTACAAGCTGTTCTTCGTTTTCCAAACCTGTGAATCCTACACAGTTTTCTTTTCTTTCTCTTTTACCTATTCTACAGAAGGAACAAACTTTATCCCATATCAGACAAAATAATAACAAGGTTTTTGTTTGTTGTTTCCTATAAATCCAATCTGTTTTCTATTTTTCCAAAGGGTTTTCTGCAAATCTTAGATCGGATATGGCTGCTGTTTCCTTAGTTTCTCGCACAGGAAGGCAGCTGCAGAGATATGACAAGATGGGCCGCCGACAAGTTGTAGGGTAATAACTATAATAATAATAAGAAGAAGCTCATCATCATTTTCATTATTTTTAGTTTTCCGGATTATATATTTTTTGGTCTTTAAATTGAAAACCTGAGAATTTGAATTTTAAATTTTAGCTTGATTGAATTTGCAGATGTATACCCTATAGATACAGAAATGGAGATGATGGTGAAATCATTGACGAATTGGAAGTTCTTATAATCACCTCGCAGAAAGGTCAAGGAATGACGTTCCCAAAGGTACAGAAAATTATTCTCCTTGAAATTGAATTAAGACTACGAAAATAAGTAAATAAGCACAATTAATGATTCGACATTAATTAACATTAATATTTAATTATCTTTATCAGGGTGGCTGGGAACTTGATGAAACACGGGAAGAAGCAGCTCTAAGAAAATCAATTGAAGAAGCTGGGGTTATTGGCAAAGTTGAGGTTAGTCTGTATATATATATATATAAAATTTTCTTTTGTTTTGAAAAGTTACTCCTTTCGAGCAGTTCATCACATATATATATATATATTCAATTTGGAAATGGAAGCATCAATTGGGAAAATGGAACTTTTTGAGCAAAAGCAATGGCACATTTTATGAAGGGTATATGTTCCCTTTGCTTGTAAAGGAACAACTTGAACTATGGCCAGAGAAAAATGTCAGGCAAAGACAATGGGTAAGCAAGTCATTTATATATTTTCAGTCACTTAAATATACTTAATTAATTATATATTAGTTTTCAGAAGATTAATTTAATTTAATTCAACTTAATCTATTTTTTTTTTTTGGTTACAGATGAATGTGGCTGAAGCTAGAGAAGTTTGTCGCCATTGGTGGATGAAGGAAGCCTTGGACATATTAGTTGAAAGATTAACATCTCAACTGAAAAACAAGGAAGAAAATATACAGCTTCCTTGTTCTCTACAGTGGGCCTTTGTAATCACCAACCTCATCCTCGAGCTTCCCTCATCTGTTCTTGACCAACTTTCATCTGACCGTAAGCCTCAGTATTTACTATTTTCCATGTTCATTTCATTTGCAGCATTGTTTATATGCATTGCTGAGCTAATTTATAAAGGTAGAAAGGAAAAAGTTTGCTGGAGATGGAGGGGTATGCTACCTTGGTTTTACTATTCATCGCCAAATCACAAGCCTTTCGGTAGCTTCAGGGATATTTTTGGATCAGTTTGTGCCTTCTGTCAATGTATAGTTACAGCAGTCAATTATTCGCAATCTGACCAGACTATCAAAATCTCTGTGTGGCCAATTGTTTTTTCCTTTGGTCTATTATGTTCTAAAATTTTAAAAAATCCAGAGAGAAGGGCCGTTGCATGAAGATGGTATAGCTGTCTCCGGGTTACTTTTGTAGAATACTGCCAGTTCCGCGATGCATCAAACCCCAATTTGACCACGTTGAAAGGTTCTACCTGCAATTTGGACTTAAGGTGATATTTCTTAATTTTTGTGAAGTTTGGAATCTAAGATTGTGACAGTAAATGTTTCAGGATTTTTGCTAGAATTTTTTTACTTTTTTTTTTTAGCTTTTCTTAGTCAAGATGAGTATTAAAATTGCCAAATTTTTTATCTTGCATTTCGAACAGAAATATAGAAATTCGAAATTGTGATTTCAATGTCGTTGACATATGTGCACTGTTTGTTGCTAATTTTTATGAATTTTGTGAGAAGGACGGTTTTAGCAAATTATATGTTGTTGTTTATGTGTCAATAAATTCAAGATCGGATCTCAATTTATATAGAAACTCAATCTTGAAAATAATCTATCTGTATGCACCATATTTTTTCCCATATAACTTCCCATGCTTCAGAAGTATGGACAGTCTTTTCTCTAATTTCTAAATTAAAATAAGTATAAAATGACCTTACTTAATTTGCTATATGAATCTTACGTTAACAGTAATTTATGAGATATATATATATATCTATGTTTGAAGCTCGAAATGTTTATAAGCAATGGTAGATGATGGAATCCTTGTACATATTAGTTGAACGACTTAACTCTTCAAGCACACAGGAGCCTTGTTTGTTCTTAAGCTCCATGCCATTTTCCATTTGATCTATTTCTTTCTCAGATTTTCCTTGTAATCACCAACTTCATCCTCGAGCTTCCCTCAACCATTCTCGACCAACCTTCCTCTAAGCATAAGCCTCAGTTTTCCATGTTAATTTCGTTTGCAGCATTGCTTCTATGCATTGTTGAGCACATTTAGAAAGGTCAGAGTATATTGGAGGTGGAGGGTTTTATTATCTATTACAGAATCACAAGCCTTTTCGTAGCTTCAAGGGTGGTTATGGATCAGTTTGTACTTTCTATCAATGTATTGTTACACATGCTGATCAACCGATGAAAATCATTGGTTCGCTGATGGTCAGTTATTTCCTAAAAGACTGGGAAATCCTGAGAGAAGGGCCATTTCCTAAAGATGATAGACGTTTTAGGACGTTCTATAAAACTGTCATTGGTAGTCTGTCTACACTGTATATATCATTTCTGTGTCTTATTTTCTTTTTTCTTCTTCTTCTTCTTCTTCTTCTTTTTATTTATTGTGTTTGGTGCATATTACAAATTTAAATTAAAATTGTATTTTTGGACCATAAACAGAAATACTGAACATAAAAATTTTGGCTCCATCCACCCTGCACCATTTTTTTATTTTCTTAGAAGAAATATCTGCAGTTTGTGTCATTGACTTTGCGTGCTTGGTCTGGGCCTTCAGCCCACATTTGATTTGGCTAAGGCAAGTTAGCCCTTTGTCAATGATACCCGGCCCGTTGTAAATTTTCTTAGTTTATTTTTTTTTTCCAAGAACATATCACCTATGAGTATTAATTAAAGATTCTTTCAACGAAGCTTTGATTATTGAATAGAATTAACAAAAAGTTTATACCGGTGAACAACTATCTGCCTGAGTTAATTTTATAGGAATGTGGAATAAATTGTTTACATAAATTAATGTAGCACAATTTTTTGGAAGTAATTTGTTTATAATTTCCGTCAAATTTATATAATTGATTATAGTATATATATATATATATATTTTTTAATTTTATAAATTTTTTTCCATCAAATTTATAGATAATTTTTTCATAATTATAGTAGATTTGTTTTTAAATTTTATAGATTTTTTTAGAAGAAACCTAAAGTTAGTTTTTTATAGTAAAGTTTTTAAAATTTTTTTAGATGATTAAATTATTTAAAATACTCTTATTTTTTTTTTAAATTTTTACTCTATTTTCTTCTAACATAACTTCAAAAAAAATTTCAATTAAAATAATTACACAATTTTACTAAAATCTATCTATGATAACATAACAATCAATCTTTTCTTTTAAGTTAACAACTAAAAAATTTTACTTATAAAACTTCTATTTAAAAAGCTCGGATGAACCCTAAATAAATATCAATCATTCAAATATACCTTGAGAAAAAAGAGTAAAGATCAATAAAATTTAAACTAGATAATTTAAAATTACAGATTGAATGAAATTTCATAGAAGTTAGACCAATATTGCGGAGAAAAATACTCTTGCTACAAAAACTTAAAAAAAAATATTTGAAAAGATCGATGTTCAACGGTAATGGAAATTCCAAATGTTTGAGAAATTGAAGTCTGAGGCACCAACTTTAATTCCAATGTCCAATTGCAATTATAATTTGAAAAAAATATTTGAAAAGATTGATGTTCAACGGTAATGGAAAACAAAAAAGTAGGTTTCGTTTTAGAGAACTTTCTATGGAAAGTATTTTCCAGAAGCAATATCTTGTATTTATACAGGCCACGAATTAGTAGCCCATAGATTCTCTTCCACTTTCATTTCTTTCATATAAATCCCTGTCTCTTATCATTACAATTAAATTGTGTACCCCAACTTCTTCTTCCCTTATCCAAAATGAAAATGGGGTAAAATGATGTACCAATAAAGACTTTCTGTACAAAGATGACAAAGCAGCAGTTGAATCTAGAAACAACCCACGGGATAGAGACCTTTCGATTTGCTGCGCCTGCTGAATACCCACTCTTAGTCCATGCAGGAATATACATAAAATTAATTTCTTTATTATTTAATGCAAACGATATTTATGGTTTTAAGCCACTAGCCGTATAAACCACAATTTTTCTAGAATTTCTGTAGAACTTCGAGAGAAAATTGATTTAATCTCCACGTCAATATCACATCACCCATCATGCAACGCAGGAACATTTTTTATTTCTCGGCCGAAATTTTGCCGTGTAAATTCAAAATGCTTTAAGCTTACTTTAGTATAAAATCGTGCAAGTCTTCTTTCAAGAAATAAAAATAGAGGGAGATAGACGTTGCAGCATTACTTTCAAGTTTGGTTATTTATAGGGATGAATTAATAAGTTTGTGTTAAATTATTAAAATGATACATTGAATCAAGACTTTCGGTTCATTTACGTAGCTATTAAATTATCTTATGTCGTGTGGAAAACAGAGATTAACAAGAATTAAAATTGATTAACTTTATGCTCTTGCATGAGTTTGATGGATATGCGACAAAATCTGAAATGAAATATGTATTGCTGAGATTTGTCTTATTGTTAGACTATTTTGTTTTAAATGGTAAATTAATAATATAACATAATATCGGAGTTAAGATCTCATATTTAAACTTCAGTTGTATTTTATAAATTGAATTTTAAGCCAAATAATAATTTTAACATGTTTTTAGAGTCAAAGCCTCAAGTTTAAACACCTTGTTTTATCTTAAATAATCTATCTTGGTCTTCATCTTCAGGTTTTGATCATTTTGTCTTGATTTTTCAATCTATAAGACCATAAAATAGATTATGTGGCATGTGAGCGAGTATGGTAATTAAAATTTGTTTTTAAATGATATTATTGAACTCTTAATAATAATAATATAAGCTTTTCGTAATCAACAGTAATTTTAATTATAAAAATTCAAGTTGGTTGGAGAATGAATTTTGTTGCATGAAAAATCTTCTAAACAGGCTACATATATGCTAGGGTAAAAAGGAAGAAAATAGTGAAGAATTTCATAGGGCATGTCTAGTAGCGGTTGGTTGTTATTTCAAATCTTGTTTTTGAATTGGTTTCAAAAATATATATTTTTTTTTTCTGAATTTCAGTTTCAAAATTGATTTTATAATTGACATGATATTTTGAATATAGCAATGTGAAAATATGAAATAAAAAAAAAAATGTATTTTCCGTGCAAGTTCAAAAAAATTATTTATAAATGAGTTTTATTTATTTTTAAATATTATTAGTGGACTGGTACCTAAAAATGAAAAATTCAAGCTTTTTCTTTGGCATGATTTTTCATTTTTAGAACGCGTAAATGAAAAGATGATTTTTCATTTTTTTGAAATTTAATATTTATATTTATAAAACTGGTATAGATCCATTTAAACATATATATTACCCCTTAGCTAAAAATAAGCATAAGTTAAGTTCAAATATTGTCGATCATGTGCAAATGGAATCTAAAAAAATTTCAACTCGTCCAATATTCGTCTTTTATTATTTAATGACTAAATTAATGTTTAATTTAATTGTTTTATTTTATGCACAATTAGGTGATTATTATTAAATTAAATAATTTTAATTATACATTATAGGTTCTCCCATCATATCCATGTGAGCTTACTTTGATTGGATTTTAAAATGAACCTGTTCAAATTTGACCATCTCCTACACATACACACATCATTAATGATTTTCTATTCCATCCCCCAAACGTCTCCAAATTAGTTGTTTGATTATTATTTCTTTGGTACCCATCAACCTAAAATAAATACAAAACCCTTTGAGTATTATAATTCATTTTTGTTTACATATACAAGAATAGTAAACCTTAATTTTTCAAACACTAAAAAATTATCTTATTGTGATATATATTTTAAACAGTAATATCAAAAATACAAAATTTTATACGAATTGATGTCATAATAATATATAATTATCGTGTTTGATTTTCTTTTTTATTTTTATAAAAGTATAAGACACATAACAATAATATAAATAAATTAATTTATATATGTAATATTATTTTTATTTAAAGCCTATAATAAATAATGAATAAAATGATAGTAGTATATATAAACCACATGAATGTTGCTATCACACAGATAATGATCAATTACTCTATCATATTGTTTTTGGAAATAAGAAGAGTCAAGCTAGCTAGTTTTCAATTCTTTTTTTTAAATTTTATTTTTAATTGTTTTTTTTTTAAGAAAAATGAAAAAAGGGACGGAATAATTTCTCAGATCGTGGGCGCAGCAGTGCAAATGCACGTTCTTTTTCCACTCCATGTGTTCTAGAGTCCGACTATTTCAAACCACACGACACTTGAGTCTTCCTTAGAGGGCGACAATTTTTAAAAACATTTCTAAAAATTATTTTTTTTATCATTTGTTTTCATAGAATTAGAAGTTATTGTAATATAAATTTTAATTTATCTGATTCTCAGAAGTACTGGAAAATATATATATATATATATATATAAGGGAAGAATAAGAAGAAGCTCAATATTAGACTATCATGAGTTCTTCAAAATTATAGCTTGTTTAAAATCTATGATTGAAAATTATTAATGATTTGAGAGTTTGGTTCGGTGGGTTTTTATATATTTTTGATTGATTTGTTCATCATACCAACAATCATGACTTTATTTAATATATATATTTATTTTCCAATATTTAAATTACTTTTTAAAATTATAATATAAATAAGAATTTAATTAAAATACAACTTTTGCTATTACCCTCCTCCCTAAATAATTGTACAAGTAAACTCAATCATACCACCAAATAAACATTCATTGTATATAGAATTTAACCTTTTATATTTCTAAAATGTGTATTGAAACGTTCTAGAAAGTGCATATCATCTCTAATTTGCACCAAAATACGTTACTGATTTAGTGTTAATAGCATCAATATACTCTAAAGAACAATGATTTGTTATATATATATATTTGTCAAAAGATGTTGTAATTTTGCAATTCTAAACCTCTATTATTTTCGTCCTTCTTGTGCCTCCTTCCCGTAGAGAAAAGATAAACATATAGTGTGTGATGAGTCATTGACATTGCAAGTGGGCGAAGAAGTAATTGGAGTTGGGTTGTAAATGCTAGCTTTTGCATTGTGGTCAAATATGATCATCCCATTTCAAGCTATTAGTTGGAACAAATATTTATGGCTCCCTATTTATGACTCACCTACATCTGAACATGTAATTAATAAGAAACAAAAATAGTGATCCGAACATTTAAAATATATATATATAAAAAGGGTAAAAGCGATTAGTCCGAAGGGATGAATAAACCACATGCAAAAGAAAAAATAAAAAGAATTGTAAATTCATAATGAATATTTAATGTTTAAAAAATAGAAAGAGTTGTAAATTCATAATGAATATTTAATGTTTATCCGAGGTTTAACCTAATTTCATTGGAAGTCAAGACTCTTCGGAGGAAAAGAGTGAGAAATAGGAAAGAACATTGTATCATTCTACTTACATTTAGGCCATTGAATTTCTTTTTTTAATTAATTTATTGAAGCCAAATATTAAGGTTAGTGTTTAAGGGATGTATATATATATATAATAAAATGTATCGAAAGTATTGGTAATTTCCCCATTTAATGTGTACTTTTATTTCAAATGTTCAAGATTCGGTGAATTTAGGTTGTGATTGGAGGTCCAAGAAATTTCTTTAATACGAAATGATATAAATGTGCTATTTTTTTTTAATTCAATTTTCCTTTTTGATGGGTTTTATGGTAAACGAAGCTTTCATTGACAACAAGAATTATAAAAAATGACTAGAAAATTAACAAAGAAAACCATAAATAATAGGTATTAAGTGGGTAATTATATCCTAAAGTTGTGCACTTTATAATAAATAATTTGTATCTTAAACCAAAAATTCAATATGGATAGCACTAATGATACGATATTATTATATAAATAACTTTCGTATATATCTTTTTGTAACTTTGTTGCCATTATTAACTTCTTTTCCTTATAATTTTTACATCATAAGTGTTATATCAAAAAACTTTAAAATACAATAAAAAATTAGAAAAGTTGTAAATAAAATAAAAAATTTATTAAAATTGTAGGTTGCACATGAATTTATTGTCGCATAATTCATCAAAATAAATGAAATTATAAATGTTAGACTCAAAAATTTAAGCTATTAAATACGGTCTTTATATTCGTATTTAAAGATAACTTTTAATAATTTATTTAATCTATTCATTTGAAGTGCTAATTTAAATTTGAAAAAAAAATTGTATTTGAAGATATGAATATAGAAACTTTCAAATAAGTTAAATTTGATGATTTCAAGATGATATTTTCGAGATTGAAGTTTGAAAATGAATTAAATTTGACTCATTTTAAGATGATATTAAAACCAAAAATGAAAATCAACGTAATTTACAAATAAGACTTTGGTTGTAATAGAAAGTTAGAGAACCCTCTAAATTCATAAATTTTTTTTTTTATTTTTTTTGTAGTCATGTTGCAATAACAATTTAAGATATGTATGAGATTTTAAACTAAAAATATTATAAAATAAAATTGCATGTCACACACACACACACACACACATATATATATGAATTTATAGAAAATTAATGTACATTTTAAAAGAAATTTATACTGATTTTTTATGAAATCCGTATTTTAAAATGTATTTCAATAATTGTATTTTAAAAATTGACGAGAAACAAACCTTTTAGGCTCTATCTACATCATGTGGTTTCCCTTCCCAACCAAAGAAGATGCTGCCATGCTCACGCACGTGAGCATTGCCTTGGAAGTCAACCATCATCTTAGTCTCGTTTTATATAAAAATCAAACAATTAAAATCAATCCATCCTTCCATTCATCCGCGTGGACTAAAACCAAAACCGAAACCTCTTATCCCTGTAACCAAATAAAACTGGCCTTTTCAGGAAACGACACAGAAACTCATCTCCCAATAACAAGAATGATATATTATTTATTGATGACGTAAAAATTAATGAAATTAATTGTCACATCTATTTACACACGCAGCAGCTAGCAGCAGCAAAGCAAACACAGCATCCACGGTGTTGGGTAATTTTACTCGTTTTGCTTTGTTTGATGTTGGTCTTCCTATTATTCTATATATAGCCGCTTTGTTAAGCCAACTCTACTCTAATATTCTCTTCTCATATCCGTTTTCTGCTTATCTATTCTTTAGATCTCCAAATTTAGCACTGATTACAAGCTGTTCTTGGTTTACCAAACCTGGGAATCCTATAAAGTTTTCTTTTCTTTCTCTTTTACCTATTCGACAGAAGGAACAAACTTCATCCCATATTAGACAAAAATAATAACAAGGGTTTTGTCTGTTGTTTCCTATAAATCCGATCTGTTTTCTATTTTTCTAAAGGGTTTTCTGTAAATCTTAGTTCGGATATGGCTGCCGTCTGTTTAGTTTCTCGCAGTGGAAGGCAGCTGCAGAGATATGACAATATGGGCCGCCGACAAGTTGTAGGGTAATAACAATAATAATAATAATAATAATAATAATAATAAGCTCATCGTCCTTTTCATTATTTTTAGTTTTCGGGATTATATATATATTTGGTCTTTAAATTGGAGACCTGAGATTTTGAATTTTGAATTTTAGTTTGTTTGAATTTGCAGATGTATACCCTATAGATACAGAAATGGAGATGATGGTGAAATCATTGATGAATTGGAAGTTCTTATTATCACCTCGCAGAAAGGTCAAGGAATGATGTTCCCAAAGGTAAGGAAAATTATTTTCCTTGAAATTGAATTAAGAATACGAAAATAAGTACAATTAATGATTCGACGTTAATTAACATTAATATTTAATTATCTTTATCAGGGTGGTTGGGAACTTGATGAAACTCTGGAAGAAGCAGCTCTAAGAGAATCAGTTGAAGAAGCTGGGGTTATTGGCAAAGTTGAGGTTAGTATATATATATATATTATAAATGGATCACTGTAATTTTCTTTTGTTTTCAAAAAGTTATTCCTTTTTGTGCAGTTGATAACATATTTTTTGTGATTTCAATTTGGAATTGGCAGCATCAATTGGGAAAATGGAATTTTTTGAGCAAAAGTAATGGCACATTTTATGAAGGGTATATGTTCCCTTTGCTTGTAAAGGAACAACTTGAACTGTGGCCAGAGAAAAATGTCAGGCAAAGAATATGGGTAAGCAAGCCATTTAATATATTTTCGGTCACTTAAATGTACTTAATTAATTATATATTAGTTTTCAGAAGATTAATTTAATTTAATTCAACTTAATCTATTTATTTTTTTTTGTTGGTTACAGATGAATATAGCTGAAGCTAGAAAAGTTTGTCGCCATTGGTGGATGAAGGAAGCCTTGGACATATTAGTCGAAAGATTAACATCTCAACTGAAAAACAAGGAAGAAAATATACAGCTTCCTTGTTCTTTTTGAATATACAAAAGGTTAAATAAAATTGTATATAAAAATATCGCTCTCGACCATTTAGGGTATGTTTGAGATTGAGAACATCAATCTTCGCCATACTAGATTGATGGTAAATATAATTATCTGGTGAGTAAAAGATAATATTTATCAAAATTTTTAACTACTGTACTCTCAAAATTAAGTAGAAGTACAGTAGTTTCGAATATACTCTCAGTTATCTTCGAGTTTTTGTAAGAAAGGAAAGGCAAAAGCAAAAGCGAAAGCAAAAGGGAATCTTTTTTAGGGCATAGAGTCTTGATTTCCCATCAGATAGAAGATTGATGGTGGAAGTTAGGAATATTTGTTACTTTTGCGGAAATCTCATGGAGAAATGAGGCTGATTCTTGTACCATTTTCAAAAAGTGAATTATGAGAAAGAGCATAGAAAGAATTGTAAAAGAGATATATGTACATTTTCAAACTTTTTGGGAAATTAAATCCATGAATTTCTTTCTCTCTGTTTCTTCTGCTTCATGGCTCTGTTCTTTGTCAAATCTTCTTTCTTTTTTACAATGATCTAAGATGAACCAAATCTCTTAAAAAACAAGTATGCATTATTACTTGCTTAGTCTAATCCTTGGGTTAAAGGCAAAAACCAAATGATATTAGATGCAACACAAGCATCAAAGTGGGTCTCACTAATGATTTCTAATTATTATATCCAATTTATCTGTAGGTACAATTTGAAAATCATAAAATTTAATATTTGTCATAATATATTTAATTTTTAACAGAATTTATTTATTTTTAGTTAATATTTAATTTTTATTTTATAGCATCTTAATCTCACACATATCTTTAATTTCAACAACCAAACCAAAATTTATTTGATTTTAGGCATACTTTGCTTTCATGACTAAGAAAAATGTGAAAGAGCTAATCAATTGCAATGTCCTTTCCGAAAAGGATAGGAGCCAACCAAAACACTTTTGGATTAGATCAAATTTTAATCTTTCAACATCATGGAACTCCATTAATTTCATACTAGTTTTAGTCTAGCTCTCTGTTATATAATCCTTCAAAAGGTAATTGGAAATAATATGAAAATTCATTGTTCACTTGATATAGGTTATTAAGATTGTAGATCCCAAAAATCATTAATCACTAAGTGGGCTGGATAATGCAGGCCTAATGGGCCTGAATTTTTCTCACAGTCCATTCGCCGACTACGCTTGTGTAGCCGACTAACATCTAAAACTCAGATAACAAGATAAACAAGTATCACTGAGAAATCTGCCTTTCTCCCGCGAAATAATGAAGAAACTCTTCAAAATCGACTATGTATATCTCTGTACTGCTCTCAAAAGAAACCCGAAATTTTTCACACCTATTTCACACCTCCACAATCATACAGATGCCCTAGACTCGGATTCGAGGCCGGGTTTCGTTTTCAGTGACTTAGAAGAGTTACAAGCCTCAAAACCCACAAACCAAAATGAACGATCATCGTCAGAAACTCTAGAACAGTCCAATTTTGATGAACCCAATAGAGGAACTGAATCGACGGTTCAGATTTCACACCCGTGGCCTGAGTGGGTGGACTTGATGGAGTGCTTGATAAAAATAGGGTACTTTGGTGCAGATGAAAACCCTTTTAACAATAAAAATGAAGAATTGGGTTCGAAGGAAGCTAATTGTATTCGTACTGCGTGTCTTAATTTTGGCCGAGATCGGTATAGTCTTATAAGGTAATTTATTTTTACTGTGGCTCGAGTGGGAAATGGTCTGGCGATGAGATTTTTTCAAGGTTGCGTACTACCCGTCTGCTTTTAGGATTGTGAGAGGGAAACATACTATATGTTCTTGAACTTTGCTTGCTCTTGTTTGGGTATGTATAAGAAATAGCTTAGTAATTCTATTTTAAGCTTTTAGTCGTTGTTTCTCTTTGTGCACTCTGTATTTTTTCACAAAAAGTTCCGGGTAAAAACCTCCTTAATGTTGGCAGAAATCTGATTATTGAAGCTTGCGTAGATTTTATTTTTCTGTTATAGTGTTTACTCCATTTCCTTCAAAATTGACTTCCCATACATTTTAAATTTAAGATAATTAATTAAATGACCTTCTTTTTAGGGACTTGTAAAAATATAATTTGTTTATTTTCCTTCAATGGTAACATTCCCTAGCTATTTTCTATTAAATTGAAAAGGCAGAAGAATAGAGCAGTTGTCCATTGATACAACAAATTGTAGTAATTAGCAAATCAGAATAGAGAAACAATCACAGTATCAAACACAACATTAACTCCAAGATTTAGTTTGGTTTGCCTTTAAGACTTCGTCCACAAGCAAGTAGTTAAGAAGAAACTAATTATGATCTCTGATGTCTCTTTCTCTCTTACTCGAATCATAATGCACCTACCTTACTCTCTCTGTCTGTCTACCTCTCTGTTTTCTCACTAATAAAACCATAGTAACAATAAATGTGGCATTGTAACTCTATCTGAGGCAAGATTTTTATGGTTTACGAAAGGTCAGATCCGCTCTATTGGAAAACTGAAATCAAGACGCCATTATTACATCAATCGTATGAGTAACATTTATGGTTGATGGGGGAATGTGAAGTAATAGATGTTAGCCAATAGATGAAGTTTCTCCAATGACAATTTAAAGGTCTCATTTGTCTATTTTTTGGCATTTTGAGTTGTCAATTAGCATAACTGAAGATTGCAGCTTTTGGCCGATTTCCTGGTGACTCATTGGCTAAAGGGCTTGAACCCTGGTATCTGGTCAACTTGAGTCCTTGTCTGAGATAGAGTGATGGAAAATCCCACTATGGTGTCATCCTGGGCTATAATGTTTTCCTTTAATTAAGAAACTTGAAAATTTGAACTTATGCTGACCATAGTGCTGTGCTGACAGATATTTCTCAATGAAAGACATCCGGATTGTTGTTGGATGTGGATGCCCAAGCGTTGACAGGAAAGTGGTCAATTCAGGAAAGCGTCTAAGGGCACATGTGGGCATTCATGAGGGAAATGTATGTACAGATTTACATCTCAACAATTACTCATCAATTGACTCCCCAGATGGAAGAAATATTTTGTTGCTTAATATTTTTGATATTATTTTCTGTCATTCAATGGAGGTTTCTGTGAACCCAAAAATATGGGTAACTGTCTTGGTAGGTTTGCAGCTCCTGCAACTTGAGGGGAAACTGTGAAAGGGCATATGTGACGGCACATGAAGATGAAGGTGGAAGAACGGTAGATGTCATGCGTATTGTATTAACATATGGACTTAATACGATTACTGGTATGGTTGAAAACAAGTCATGTCTAAACAAATTGATTAAAGAAGCAGTGAGAAGACTGCTAAAAGAAATGGTTGAATATAGCACAAAGGAATCTGACTCCAGTGTGATGAACTCGGAACCCTTGAAAAGCAGTGCAGCAGTACAGTATCATTTAGGGCCACGAGAAAGTCACAACATAAATGTTTCGATGAAACAAGGCGATTGGCGATGCTCCAAGTAATTACAATCAGCCTTTTAGCAATTTAAGATTTAGAATTTCTCCACTATGTTTAGGTCTAACATTGGTTTCTTTCTCTGTCTCTTAATTTTGCAGATGTAACATCCTAAATTTTGCAAGAAATATTAGGTGCCTGCGCTGTGATAGTTTATTTCTTGATAGACTAAGGCAACTGAGGGAGGATCAGGACCATCTCCCGTTGAAGAAGGGAGACTGGATATGTAACAAGTAATAGTTATCAAGATTATATGACTTTCTAATATTTGTTGCACTTTTTCTCATTTTCAGTTCTTACAGGTGCAATTTCTTGAACTTTGCAAAGAATACAAGATGTCTGCAATGCAAAGAGAACCCACCAAAGCGGCAGCTCAATCCGGGGCAGTGGGAATGTGAATCGTGAGTACTTTTTTGACATTTAATCCTTGTAGCACTCCAAAAATCATCGCTGGAAAATTACCTGTCTAAAAGTGTGTTATATATAATGAAACTCATGTTATTTTATAGGTGCAACTACATCAATTTCGGAAGAAACGTGGTGTGCTTAAAATGTGATCATAGACGACCAAAGGCATCAACTATTCAGCCAGAATGCAGAAACGGGGGTAATCATATCGGCAGTGGATTGAAGCTTAAAAATGAGAAAAACAAAGCAAATTACTGTGAATCTGTGGGGCAAGATAGACCAAGTCAAAACAGAGACTCAGATATGTGGAGACATAAGGAGGAATAGAGTGAAGATGATGATTAATCAAATTGATGGAATGAAATTTTTGGATTTAAAGGATTTATCATTTCGAGAGGAAAGAGTGATTTGTCTCAGAATCTTGAGAACGAAAAATAAATGGAAGCTTAAGAAATCCGAGAGGAAAACAGAGTAGAGAGAACGAGAAAATGATGGTACCTCTAGGTCTTTCAACAGCTAGGTGGGCTGGAAAATTTTGAATCTACTGATGACAAAGAGATAGCCAGGTGGTTTGGGGTTTAGACAAAATATGGAAACTAGAGAAAAGAAATTTTGTATCCTAAAATTATTTTTAATCGTATCATATCATATGTGTAATTTTCTAATTGGCAAAACATCTTTCTGAAGATCCAAAATCTGTGTCAGGATGGGTTCCAAAAGAACTTAATCTTATCGATGAAGAGAACAGATATATACATAAAGAGATTTGAAAACTACTACCCATGTATAATCACATCGCAATTCATTTTTATGAGCATATGAATGATCTAATTTTTCTATGAAACATTTTAATATTTTATTGTGACATTATAGCAACCGAATGCAGCGTGTGTCAGACGGTGCTTTCAGTTTCAGTCACGTTTTACATGGATTGAATTTACATGCCACGTTTTGAAGTCAAATGCAGGCACACATTTCAATTTGGCTTTCCATTGCTAAGCTGTCTCATACCCAAATGCATAATTGATGGAAGTGTCACATTCATAAAAACAAAGATAAGGTAATTTGGGGTAAAATATGCACATGCAGTTGTTATATAATTTCAAATTTATGCATACTGAATTTATTTTTAGGTTAAAACGGCTAAAATGTGATTGCCAACAAGCCACTTTCTACAAAATATTGTAATAAATTGACTTCAATTACGTCATTGGCAGTAAAATTTTGCATACAAAGACAAAGGACTCGGCATCTTGTTATACAAAACAGAGAAACAGTTGAAATTTTATTCAAAGTAAAGTTCAAGGTACAATATTAGATTAACTTTATATTGATGTCCAAGCTTCTCACTCTGTCTTTCAAACCCTATAGTAATTCACCAAGGTTTTTCCGTCCAACTGCTTGGTGAAGAACCTTGTTACATAATCAGTATATTGGAACTGCCGAAAACGTGCTGGCTTCTCCGGCAACATTATCTCCGGGAATGGTCCAAACAATGCATCCCTCTCCCCCGGATGGAAAAATGCAGCAATTGAGACGCGCGGTTTAGAGGATGAATTCGCCAACACTCTATGCTCCACGCTTTTGTATTCATCATTCGACATAATCTGGAAAACAAAGATAATTAAGCTCAAGATTGTGGAGTAAATGATGCAAAAACTCAATATATACAAATTGTTTATGTACCTGAAGAATATCCCCAATGTTAATAACAAGAGCTCCAGGGACAGTTTTAATAGGAACCCAATCCTCACCACACTTAACCTGCAGCCCGCCTTTCTCATCCTGCAACAAGATCGTCAACGGCCCTGGATCAGTATGAGACGTGATCCCCACCGTCAGATCAGGTTGTGGACAGTAGGGATAATAGTGTGCCACCATCATCCTCCCTTCCAAGAAGCTCATCTCCTTCAACCTGTCCGTCGGCAATCCCAACCCTTCACACAACACACCAAACAAAAGCTCCGCCAGCCGTTTCACATGTTGGTTCCACTCCAACACCTCATTTCTACATATTTCAGGAATTTCTTCAAGCTCTGGTAGGGTTGGACCCAGTCTTACTTGTAAAGTGTCCCTGTAAAAGTAAACAATTAACTTACCAAATGCTATCCTCAAAAATAATAATTTATACACGGAAAGTAAAAGACACTTTAATTTGTCGCCACTTTCACGTACCTCCAGCTTGCAGCTTTCGAGTGAAAGAGATCGATGTTAGAAATGAAAGATACGCCTGTGCTCGTGTCTCTACGGTAAAACTTCGCCTTAATCTCCGTCGGCTGTTCATGAAACCCTTTGAAGGCTCCGATCATACGCTCCAAAACCTCCACCTCAATCCCGTGATTAACAACCTGAAAGAAACCCAGCTCGCGGGACGCACGTGCTATCTTTTCCACAACCGTCGGTCGCAGCTGTTCGGAGTGAATTCCGGATAAATCGATGATAGGTACGACATCAGGGTTTGATCGTGTGTATGACTTTGGTTTTAGGTCGGCCAGGGTTTGCGGTGGGTGAATGAAAAAGCGGGGAATGGCTGTGATTCCTAAATCGACTAAACCCTTAACTCCGATCTTGGAATCATCAAAGTGCTTAACATCTTTAGCTCTGTCGTAGGGTTCTGTGGCCGTAGCTTTACAAACAGCCGCCGTTGATGCGAACGACGGCCACTCCCGTCTCGATTCCGTCATACCGGTCGGGCTGGTGTCAATGTTGCCAAGAAATGCTACCTGGTTGATCCTGGCAGTAGTCATATGCTTGTCTCTTGTATAATTTTAATAATAGAGAGAGTTAAGCACCATCTTCGTACTGCTTAAAACATTTTTATAGTTGACGTTGTGATTGCGTCAAAGACAAAAAAGATAACGCATGCATGATCCTTTTCAAAACGTGGACCACACAAGTGAAACAATTGAATAACCCTATTTTAATAAAATACGCAACTTCAATTTAGCTGTTGAAATTATCCATTTAAACAATTTAATCATTTGAATTTCACAATCCGGACATTCTAAACTCACAACTCGCACTTACAAATTTAGCAGACAATTTGGAAGTTCAATTTATTGTTTGTATTTTAACAAAATTCGTAAGCTGCCATTTGAAAATTTATGATCCCACCACCGGACAAGTGAGTTAGTTGGCTAACTTTGAGAAAACTTGTTCCAATGGAATTGGACTTTCCAGAAAGCGATAAGAGAAGTAACTAATGTAGTTGCTTTAATCTTTGGAATTCTATGAAGTTCAATCCATAGAGTTAGTGTTTGAATTTGGGAACTTAGTTATGACATTGAAGCGAGTAGAAAATCAGACATACGATCAAAGAAAGGCCACGATGAACATAATACTTTATCCATAACAATACAATGACACTAGCAATTTAAAGTCTCATATATACATGTGGAAACATTATATTGTAGTATTTTTATATGATTTATTTTCTTTTATAATACTCTTATATAAAATCTATATATCATCCAAATTAATTTGACAAATTTATGACATGACCACATGTTCTATATAGCTTATGTTTTTGTACTTTCACAAACGTAATATTGACGCCAGACAAGTATCAATACTAATTTTACAAGACGGAATCACTTTGTCAAATGTGGAAAATTGATTTTTGTCATCAAAATCAAAATATATGAAGAGATATATTATCTTCCATCATGATTTATTAATACATAGGTGAATTGTGGATTTACAAACTCAACAACAACAAAAAAAAAAAAAAAAGAAGAAGAAGAAGAAAACTACTAAATATTGTAATTATTTTGGTTTTATTAAAATTAAACAAAAGTAATTTCCAATATATCCCTAATGTTATGAGATGAAAACAAAGGATACAACAAAAACTAATTGAACGAATTTTCGGGAGAATCCATAAATGTATAGCTCCCCATACGTGTGTTTCATTAGACCACAAAAGAGCTTGCCCATAAATTTTATGACTCTATAAAAATCCAAACATAGAGTTAGCGTCTGAGTTTGGGAATCCATATGTCAACAAAGAGTGGGTGGACAATAATTTTCAAGAACAACGACAAAAATTGGTAGGACAGGCGCGATGTAACAATTTTTGTACATGTGTAAAATTATTTATTTGAACTTGAACGTATGTTTAGTTTAAAATTAATGAAATATAATAGTAGTTGCAGTTATTAAAGAGAAATATAAAATATATCGTGTTATTTTACTAAATTATCAAACTACAACAATTACTATGTTAATCCTAGAGTAATTAATCAATGATTTTCCATCTAATTCCTGAGAAAAACCTTCTGGCGTATTCTGCATATTCAATCAACCGAAATAGCGATCCCTCTTGCCTGGCTCGAAGAAAACGGCAATGGAGATACCAGGTTCACGGCAAGAATTCGCTGACACTCTATGTGCAACACTTTTATATTCATCATTGGACATAATCTGGAAAATAAAATAAGATATGCTCAGAATTTGTGAGGTAAGAAAATCACTGAGCAGTTGAGAATTTTATGCGATTAAAAGAACAAATGAACTTAAATTTTTGAACCAAGAGCAATATATTTTTACCCCTCTACCTCAATATAATTTGTCTGAAAACAACACATAGTGTGAGCCAGATATGGTCCAATAAGAGAAGAGGCTGATCCAAATCAAAATAGCCTAGATGGGCACTAATGGGCTTAAATTAACACAGCGTTGAAGTCCACCCCTCATCTTAAAATGATAAGAGTTGCATAACACATACCTGAAGCCCATCTCCAACGTTGACAGGCACAGCTCCTGGAACAGGTTTAACGTCCACCCAGTAGTCGCCATACTTGATCAGAGTCAGCACCGGACAAGTCGATGATCGGGATGATGTCAGGTTTGCGTAAGGTCGTTGACGTGGGATCGGATTTCTGATAGCGTTTCTTGTGGGTGGACGAAAACTCGGGGGTTGGAAGTGATGCCCGAGTTGTCTAAACCTTTGACTCCGAGTTTACAGTATTCAAACTGTTTAATTTCTTGGGCTCTGTCTTAAATTCTGTGTCCATGATTGTTCTTTCGCCAAAGATGAACTAGGAATGACTATGAGAATGATTCTTTTGGAGAATAGAGTTGAAATACCTAATCTGTTGTCTAATGATTCTTTTGAGATTTGAAATACCCACCCTCTAGTCTTGATGATTGGGCATTTACAGTTGGCATATCGATCGAAATATAACAATTTGTATTTTAAATAATTTGAATTAATTTAAGTTTCAAATTTAAATTTAAAAATTTTAATGATTTGGATTAGTAGTATCCACCCACTTCTTTTATTTCATTTGGATTGATTTTTTATTTTATTTGGATTAATTTGGGCTCCTTCCTTTTATTTCATTTCAAGTTTATTAAGAGCAAATACATGCAGTTTAGATCTTTGAAAATGAATATTTATAGTTTTAATTTATTTAAATTTTAAATTAATCCAAACATAACAATTTTTAAAATATCAATTTGGAATTCAAACCGATAATGATATAGATCGGATGAGGCTGTATTCGCTCACCCCTGCCCGTCTTCTTCTTATCTATGTATAACCTATAAGCATGTTACACGTATGTAGATTACAAAAATGAATTCATTTTTAACGCAAAATTAATGAAAAAGAAAATATAATGTAATCAAGGTTGTTAAGTGTGGTTCCGATGGGCTGGAAAAGAGATATACGAAAGTCCACTTTACGATTTAAGGTGATTTTATTGAATAGTATGAATGAAATAGACTTAGACCTATTAATGACACAAATTATTTAAAAATTTTATTTAAAAAAAAAAAAAAAAAAGAGTAAAGGCTCGAAAAGATCATAATCAAGTGGGAGCTTCAACTGGACGTGCGTTCAGTAGGCATGCTAATGCATAAAAATATTGATATCAGCGAACATACATTCAATGTAAAATTAACCACTAATATTACCCATTATAATAATAAAAGAAAAAAATTGAAACACGAGATATAATTTTATATACCACCAGCTTTCTCCACAACTATCTAAATCTAAATGTCAATCCTTATTTCTCTCTGGCAGCCTATAGTAATTTATCAATGATATTCCATCTAATACTTTGGGGTAAGACCTTCTCGCATAGTCTGTATATTCGAACTGCCGGAAACGAGGTGGTTTCTCCGGCGATATTAGCTCCGGCAGTGGTCCATACAAGCAATCCCTCTTGCTTGGTTCGAAGAACATCGGAATGGAGGCTCGAGCTTCACTGGACGAATTTGCCAACACTCTATGTTCCGCGCTTTTATATTCATCATTGGACAGAATCTGGAAAACAATTAAAGAGAGTTGAGAATTCCATTCTAGATACGAGTAGTTGTTGTATGATAAACAACTCCACTCCCATGTTGTTGGAAAACTTGCAGTGTTATTTACCTGAAGAATATTCCCAATGTTAACAACGAGAGCTCCTGGAACAGGTTTCACATCCACCCAATCACCATCACACTTGACCTGCAATCCGCCTATTTGATCTTGCAGCAAAATCGTCAGGGCTCCAAAATCAGTATGAGATATAGCCCCCATCGTCAGGTTGTGCTGCGGACAGCAGGGATAATATTGACCAAACATTGTTCTACCTTCCAGCAAGCTCATCTCTCTCAATCTATTAGTCTCCAATCCTAACCCTTCACACAGTAACCCCATCAAGAGATCCGCTAGCTGGATCACATGCTGGTTCCACTCCACTACCTCATTTCTACATATTTCGGGAATTTTATCGAGTTCTGGCGAAGTCGGACCTAGCTTTACCCGCAGCGTGTCCCTTTAAATTACATAATTATGTAGTCAGAGTCGGACGAGAGTATAAATGCCTAAATGTTGAAACAAAATTGACACAAATCTTGAAGCCCTGAATAAATCAAAAAACGAAGAATGATTGCAGTGTATTTTTTTTCCTTGTTGGGTTATTTTACCTCCAACAAGCAGCTTTAGAGTAGAACAAATCTGCGTTACAATGGAATAAGACGCCTCGGGTCATGTCTCGACCATACAGCGGGGCCTTAATCTCCGCCGGCTGTTTATGAAACGCTTTGACAGCTCCAAGCAATCGCTCCAAAACCTTTACTCCAATCCCATGATCGACAACCTGAAAGAACCCAAATTCGCGGGACGCACACGCAATCTTTTCCACAATCGTCGTCCGCAGCAGGTCAGAGTCTGCGCCGGACAAATCGATGACCGGAATAATATTTGGAGCTGCATTTTTGGCTATCTTTGGTTGGAGTTTAGACAGTGTCTCCGGCGGGTGAATGAAAAATTGGGGAAGGGTGGTGATGCCTGAGTCTACTAGTCCTTTGACTCCAAGTTTGGAATTGTCGAACAGTTTTAACTCTTTTGCTCTGTCGTAGAATTCGGACTCTTTCGCTCTGTCGTAGAATTCTGTGCCCATGATTAAGGTTTTCGATGATGAACAAGGAAAGAAAGTTGAAATCAATATACAGAAGGCGACAGGCTTCTTCTCCGCTGGGTCTAAGGTGCAAGCTTAGTAAGCATGTTGCAAATGCGTTGACGACCTTATCTTCTTCTTAATATAAAATATATAATTTTTTTTGTTTTTTTATTTTATTTTAATGGTTCTAGCTGCATAAACCAGGTGGTGGAGCTGCTTTATGCCCGCAAGCTTTCAGTGGGCCAAACAAGTTCAAAGAAATAAAACGACTTTTTTTTTTTTGGACCCCCACAATACTTTGATTTAGCCACGTTACCTCAGAAATACAATTCTATGAACTCACAAATTTAGCCCATTACATTTAGAAGTTTAATTCTATTAAAGTAATATACCCACCAACCCAAACTCACCCATACCCCTCTTTCTCTATTACTTATAAAACAAGCATCTAAATTCCCACAAAAAGGGTGAGAAAAATCATAATAGAAGCCTATCTAAGCTTTTTCTAACTTTCAAAGTTTGATGTTTTAATTTATTCACTTTAATAAAATTTCTTTTTCTTCGTCTTATAATTCTATTTCTTATTTCTTTATCTATTATTATATTTTTTCTTGATTTTCTGTAAAATTATTTGTAATAAATATTATAATATTTGTCGTCTTCTTTTTCTTCTTCTAATTTGTTACTTGTTTGTTATATATTATTTAATTTTATTCCTATTTCATTGATTTGTTTTTAATTAATTTTTCAACCTTCATTTCAACGGTTTAATTTTGCTAAAATTAATTCCTAGTTGAGTTATTTTATTTATGTAACTTTAAAAATTAAACAATCCTTTTAAATAGGTAAAAATAAAATTGCTTCTTTGTTTAGTATATTTAAGTCAAAATGCCATATTTTGTTATTGTTGATATAAAAAATTAATACGCCTTTCTAAATTTTGTCTAAAAGATTTTTTTTTCAATAGAACTTATGATAATTATTATTATAATTAAAAAGAATTGAATTTTCAAGATTACAAAGAATTGGTGAGCTTGTGAAATGAATGTTTTTGACGAAAAATGACAAGGATGTGTATTCACTTTTTTCATTTGTTAATGACATTTGCGCTGATTCTTCCCGTATCAATTACCATTTTTTAGAAAAAGTTATTTTAGCAACGAATGTCAAAAAAAATTTAATAGCGAAATCAAATAATAGATGAAATAATAAATGATGCATCCAAGACAATTATAAACATACTATTAATTATTGGAGGACATTCAAAATTTTTAATGTTTTTATTTTTTTTTATTAAAATTTTTATATTTTATTATTATTCAAATTAGCCCATATGCCACTGCATTAATTCTTGTACAAATTCAATTATATAAATTAATATACCTATATTATACTAATATTACATATTGTTGGCACTGACCGCATGATCAAATTATGTTGTTACGTGATTTAAATATTTTATTTTGTTTTCATAATATTTACTTGTAAAAATATAAAACTTATAATAATTATATAGCATTGTTATATGGGATTTAACCAAAAATGACTATGGTACAAAATTTAAAATAAAAAATAATTAATATTTAAAATTTAAATCAAAATTAATATGTATTATTATTTATTAGGCGAAATTATCCCATATAAAAACTGTACTAATCAAAATAACCCAAAATATAAAAAAGAAATTTATCTTTAAAAATCTTAAAATAACTTTATTATTTGTATTTTTTACAAACGTTGATTATTGTCTCTGTAGACACTACCATCAAACAAAAATCCGGCTACCAAATTAAGGTATGTTTTTAATTTTTTTAAATAAATTTATTAATATCGATATATTATTTTTAAAAATAAATTGTTGTTAATGATTACGTATAAATTGAATGATATTTTTGAGGATGAATGGTTTATGATTTTTGAGAACTTTTGATTAATATTTGAGGGACACTAATATATGAAATGTTTTTTGAATTGACGTATGAAAAAAGTTTAGAAATATCTAAAATTGATAAATTAAACTTAAGATTTAAAAATGGTTAAATGACGAAATTTATTTTTTATAGTTGTACGTGATTTTTTTTTGGAAGTTTGCTAGTAATTTTTTCTTGGGAGTTTGCTAACACACTTTTAAAAGAAAACATTCGAAATTATGCTCACTTTCGAGTGAGGGCACTTCTAAAAAAGTATGACTCCTCAAAAGTGTTAACACTTTCGAAAGGTCTTTTCTCTCAAAAGTGTTCCCACACTTTTGAGAGTTAACGTTTCTTAGGAAGTAAGTCAATAATTTTTTATTATTTGAATTTAAAATTAAATAATAATTATTATTTTATTTAACTAATTTTAATAAAAAAGTAAATTAATGAATAAATAAATTCATAGATTTATTCGATACTATTTAAATTTAAAAAAATATTAAAATATAGATAATCATTTAATTGATATTTATAGTAATAAGTTATTAACTAAAAGTAATTGATAATTTTTTATACAATATATAATTAAATAAATTTAATAATATTTGTTAATTTATTTAATTATAAAAAATATTTTATTAATATTATAGACAATATTTATTTATTTTAATTAAATTATTTACAGATGTTTATATTAATTTAATTATTATTATTTTTAAATAAATAATATTTTTAGACAACATTATTTGCAATAATGCATTAACCAATTATAGACTATGTAATATAAAAGAGAGAAATTATTAATTAAAAAATAAATACATAAAAAATAAGTTATTTAAAAAATATTTGTTATAATGTTATTATTAAGAAATTGTTAATTAAAAAATTTAATAATATTATTATTACTTAAAATTTATTTAATTTATGTTATTATAGATGGTATATAAATAATAGTCAATAATATTATATTAGTTAATGTGAAAATATTTAATAATATTTTTAGAATACAAAAAAGTATTCGAAATTATTTAAATATAAATTAATTGATTGTATATGTGTGTGATTTTATTTTATAGAATTGTAGCAAATAAAGTAAATTGCTTACTGAATTTTTTATTATATTTATTATAATCTTATTTTACAAAAAAGTTATAATATGAGTTTGTATATTATAAAATGATTAATAATATTAGTTAAGATATATATTTTAATCATAAATTAATAAAGATAGGTACTTAACATTATTTGATAATATTTTTTTTTAATATAGGTAGTTATATTTACATTGAAGAAATAGAAGAAAGAGTATTTTGAGGGTAGCATGATATCATTATCTCACTTGTGTATTTTAAAATTAATTCGAGAAAAATTAACCCATCAACAACAAATACTGTTTAGTCAGACAAACTTGGGACATTTTCTTGATATACAGTTAGATTTATTATTTTTAGAAAACTAAGTACATCATGTGATCATGCACGAGGTAGATACTGACTTTAATTCAGAGGAGGTGATGTGGTTTGTAATAAGAGATAGTCTTACAAAATTCAGTCAGACGAATTTTGCACTTATTACTAGATTAAAATTTGGGCCATTTTCTATAATTGAATCACAAAGTGACCAAATCAAGAACTTGTATTTCAATAAAAGACCTTCAATCACATTACAGATGATTAAAAAGATTTACACTAAGATGAATTTTAGTATGATAGATAATGTAGATGCGATAAAGCTAGCTTTATATTTGTTACTTGAGCGTACAATTTTAGAAAGAGATCAACGATATCAATTAAGTACGTGACTATTGTGAATTATCGATAATTTAGAGGAATTTAATCGATATTCGTGAGGTTCAATTTCTTAGATATAAATGTTGCGATCATTGCGTAATGTGTTTACTAAAAGAGTTACAAAAACTAAAAAGAGACAATTTCGTATAATTTAGATGAATTCTTTATTGCATTCTAAGTATAAAATACTGATCATACTTAAATTAATTTAATAAATATTTTTTATTTTTAATCACTCTCTTATACTACTGCAATATATATAATTACAATCATGTGTGTAATTTGAGCAAATTTAGATTTATGAGGTTGTTTTGATAATAGAAAGAGTTTTTTTTATAAAAGAATGAATAATAGTCGATCATATATATTGCAATGGTAGTTGTTGAGAAAAAATACTTAATCAATGGATATTATTGATCATCTTTATAGCCGGTGATCAGTAATATCGTTATACTCTCATTATCATATTATTATATAAATTATATGAGATAAATTTTATGATTATATTTTTTTTACACAGGCACATGATATATTGCGATCGATCGAAGAAATAGAGGAGAAGCATCAACAATCATATTTTACTAATTTAGTGAAATGATTGGTCGATTATCAACTGAGTATAGTTGTGAAGTACGCATAAATGATGACATCACTCATGTATCATTTAATAAGTTGAGAGTATCTCCATTTAGTATGAGACTATGAAAGGTATATTATTATTTTTAAAATTACATTTAAAAAATTATTTGTAAATAAAAAAAAATTGTATGTTCATTAAATTGTGCTCCTTTTTTATACTACACACTGTTCTGTCATATTGCAGCACATATAGCATCATCAACAGTATGAACGAGGGGTAACTAGGGTTTATGACACATTACCTCGAAAGGATGTGCCTCATTTAATTGATACATCGATATAGCATGATTTATCTCATGAGTGTAGTCATTATTCATCTCTGATTTTGAGTATTATAGCACATGATGTTACAGTAAAAGATGATGCATTCCACTCAGCTTAAATTTTTTCTCATTACGTGGACGATATTTTATTGTCCGGTTCTATTTTAAATTTACATAAGATGTCAAGCGGCATATCTTTGCCTGGTTATTAGAGGAATATTGTACAAAAAATTATTGCGCTTAGAAAAAATTTTAAAGAATTTATTTGTATTCATGATGAGTGTGCCAAGAGATAGGAGTATATAGAACGATTGATTGAAGGATATTTTTAGCAATTTCATTCGCGAGGTACAATAGTAAATGAATTCGTACAGTATTACAAATATAATGGTATGTATATTTTTTTACTAATATATCTTATTTACTTGAATTTAGCTATTTATAATAAAATTTTGGTATTTGTATTAAAATTGTGGTGGCGATTATTGACTTGAATTATATATGATGATGATAAACTATTTATTAAAATTATATCATATAAGATTTTATTTGTACGAGAGTGAATTTTTTAGTTAACAAATAATACTAAAATTTTACTTATATACGCTTATTGTTTTTCTTTACAGGACCCGGAGAACGCGCTCCAATGACTCCGCTCCGACCCCGTGATTAACAACCTGAAAGAACCCTAAACCACGGGATGCACATGCAATCTTTTCCATAATCGTCGGTCGCAGTAGATCAGAGTCTGCGCCGGACAAATCTATGACCGGGATAATATCCGCTTCAGAATTTTTGTCTGTCTTGGGTCGGAGTTCTGCTAGTGTGTCTGTCCGGTGGATGAAAAAGCGGGGAAGGGTAGTGATGCCTGAGTCGACTAGTCCTTTGACTCCGAGTTTGGAGTCGTCGAGCTGTTTCAACTCTTTGGATCTGTCGTAAAATTCGGTGCCCATGATTAATGTTGATGCTGATGAACTGGGAAAGAAAGTTGGCTTCTCCTTTGGAGCGGGTTTAAGCATGGGTGTTGCAAAGCTTTTGAGACAATCTATGATGAATCTGATGGCTTGCTCAAGTGTTTCAAACAAATCTTTTATAAACTTGTAAGCGCTATATTCAAGACGAGGACTACTCTCCAATGTAGGTCGACGTGATCTTGTAAAATAATTCATATTTTATCAGTAAAGTACAAAAATTATTGAAAAAGTTATCCGCGCAAATATAATCCGCACATTAAATTGATTATTTTGTAAAATAATTATCTTTTTATTCTCCCATAAAATTGTTTATTGAAGCTCTAGAAAGATATAAATGTAGGTATTTGAGAACTTTATAGTTTAAGATTTTATTTATGTAATTTTTTTTTTCCATTACTGCTTCCCGAGTAGAGTTTTTCTTTCAGCATCTCAGTTCTGAACAATGGAATCAATGAAATCACAAATGTATTTACAAAAGAATCTAAGCGTAGGTTAAAGAATTTTGTAAGGCATTTGTAATTTTGAAGGTACAACTACATTAAGCCATAAGGTTTTGGAGTTTGTTTAGGACCAAGAGATTTATTTTGAGATTTGAATTGAAATGGTCAATAACTCCATCTTCTTCTTCTTTTCTCGAGATGGAATCAAATGCAAATTACAAATGAAATCAATAGAAAAATGGATTCAAGTTTTAATATTTTATTTCTTCATTTAATTTTTAGATCTGAAGATCTTTTTTAGGCTATTAAAAATATAATTAAATTTATTACGCTGACCCAAACCTTGTTTAATCAAAATAATAGCTGCTAGCCCAGCTGACAATTACGTTGGTTGAAAATCAATTTAGCTTGGGAAGGACAACGGCTTTTGTCCCGAAGTTGGAACAAATAACCATGACTTTGTATTATTTTTTTTCTTTTTTAATTTTTTAATCAATTATAGCACAACTTATATTATTTTTTTTTTCTTTTTACTTCAATCATTTTTGGTCACAAATATTAAAAATGTCAAAGAAATAGAATTTTTTTTTAATTTTATTATAAATTACTTAATATATCTAATAACATTTGATAGAAAATAATAATTTGAATTATTAAATAATTATAAAAATATAAATATACAGAAAATACATAGGATGATTAAATTTATAATCAGGAGTATTAGAGTTCGATTCATTGTGGCAGGTAAATGAATAATTAAAATAATTTTTAAAATTTTTTTATTAATTTTTCATTATTACTAAGCTTTAACAATGAGAAATATTTAGTAAACAACGTAATTTAATTTTTCATTATTGTGTAAGGTATATTATGTTCTTAATATATTTAATTAAAAATATTTAGTAATGTTTATATAGAAATAATAACTTAGATTGTTAAATATTAATAAAAATATACAACTATATATAAAATTAAAATTTTTTACTTTTATTATTCTATATAAAAAAATTAAATTTTAGACATAATTACCAAATATAGATGATTTATTATTTGATGATTACGATGGTAATTTTTATTTTCAAACATTGCAACGTTGTACCCAATGGTGTAGCAAGGCGACTCTTTGGTGCTCATAGATCACCATAAAATTCGTAGTGAAACTTTTTATTCTTACATGAAAGCAAAGTTCCCCAAAGGCACAATCAGATTTAAACGATGTCGTTCATCTTTCTTTTTACTCTGGTAGCTTAAAATAATCTCTCACTGATTTTCCCTCTCTATCCGTAGAGCGATAACCTTCCACAAATTCTCTGTGTGAATGACCGATATCAAGGTGGCTTCTCTACGATATTATCTCAGGCATAAGTCCATACAAAGTATCATCGTCATTTAATTTGAAGAAAAATGGAACGGAGAGTATTAGCCAGCATTCTATGCTCGACGCTTTTATATTCGTCGTCGGACATAATCTGAAAGACGAAAGATTTAGGAGTTTAAAAGTTGTACTGCTCTCACTCAGAAGAAGAATGGAATAGCCAACAAGAAAATATAATTGTTAGTGTTACCCAACATATATATCAGAAAACTTGAGACCAATTTATCTGAATTATACCACCAGGACAGTCTTAACATTAACCCATTTCTCATCAGCACGCTTAATCTGCAACCCGCCAATCTGATTCTGAAGCAAAATTGTCAATGCTACTGAATCACAATGAGCCTAAGCCCTAATGTGAGATCAGGTTGTTGTCAGTAGGGATAGTATTGCTTATCATCGATCTGTTGTTCAATAATTTCATCTCCTTCATTCTGACCGTCTCCAATCCCAATGCTTCACACAACAACCCCATCAAGAGATCGGCCGGCTGGATTGCATGCTGGTTCCACTCCACTACCTCATTTCTACATATTTCAGGAATTTCATCGAGTTCTGGCGAAGTCGGACCTAGCTTTACCAGCAGCGCGTCCCTTTAAATTACATAATTATGTAGTCAGAGTCAGACTTGAGTATAGATGGCTAAATTTTGAAACAAAATTGACACTAATCTTGAAGCCCTGAATAAATCCAAAAACGAAGAATGATTACACTGTATTTTTTTTTTCTTGTTTGGTTATTTCACCTCCAACAAGCAGCTTTAGAGTAGAACAAATCTGTATTACGAAGTAATAAGACATCTCGGGTCATGTCTCTTCAATACAGCGGCGCCTTGATCTCCGCCGGCTGTTCATGAAACGCTTTGACAGCTCCAAGCAAACGCTCCAAAACATTCACTCCAATCCCATGATTGACAACCTGAAAGAACCCAAATTCGCGGGACGGACTCCCAATCTTTTTCACAATGGTCGTCCGCAGCAGGCCAGAGTCTGCGCGGGACAAATCGATAACCGGGATAATATTTGGAGCGAGATTTTTGGCTGTCTTTCATCGGAGTTCAGATAGTGTCTCCGGCAGGTGAATTAAAAATTGGGAAAGGGTGGTCATGCCTGAGTTGAGTAGTCCTTTGACTCCAAGTTTGGAATAGTCGAACTGTTTTAGCTCTCTGGCCCTGCTGTAGAATTCTGACTCTTTGGCACGATCGCCAAATTCTGTGCCCACGATTAATGTTTCAGATGGTGAACAAGGAAAGAAAGTTGAAATCAAGATATAGAAGGCGACAGTCTGACAGACTTCTTCTCCGCTGGATCTAGGGTGCAAGCTTAGTAAGTATGTTGAAAAGGCAATGATGAAAAAAAGAACTTTTGAGGGGAGATAGTATCGATGAGATATTCAGTTTAAGTTATAGGCGTTTAAATATTACTTTTAAAAGAAAAATCAAAATAGAGCTCAATTTTATATTCCTTTTTTAAATTTTTTTGATAATTTTTCAATTAAGTTATAATAGGTGTTTTAATTCTTTTTTTTTTTCATAATTTAATTATAATTGATAAATTTTAAATCAAATATTTTTGTCATATTATTTATGGTGGGAACGCCTATGTGGGTCTCATTATGTAGATAAAATATTATTTTTTAAAAAAAATTAAAAAAAAGGAGCTCAACTTTATATTCAAAAATTTTTATATTTTTCAATATATGAATCCACATATTTTGAAGACATAAAATTGAGCTCTATTTTTTAATTTTCTTTCTAAACGACAATATTTTATCTATATATGAATGGCGTCCGAATTTATTCCGGGCATCCACACCATAGAAGTCCTTTTCCTCTCTGTCTCAATCCTTCACACAGTAACCCCATCAACAGCATAAGTTGGCTCCACTCCAATTACCTCATTTCTACATATTTCAGGAATTTGATCAATTTCTGGTAGGATGGCACCCAAGTCCATCCTCCGCTTGTCGCTTGACGTTTAAACAATCAATATGCCAGCAATATGAATTAAGGTAAGAAATTTTTCATTCATTTTTGGTGGGACAGATACCATGTCTTCTATAAGCAGAAGGATCTTATAAAATAAAAAGATAAATGTGTACATTCATCTAATTACTATTTACGGATTAAAATTTACTAAATTAAATTTTTTTTTTTTGTGTAATTGTGTAACTTTCATGTACTTATCAATTTAAAAAAAAATCTTGAAACTATCCAGACAAATAAATTATTTATTTTTTATGTCTTAAATTATAGAATATAATACAACAATGTTAAATTAATATAACTATATAAACATTCCAAACAATAATATGTTTATAAAACATTTTAGTTAACACTAATTTAAATAAATAAATAATTTATTTTTAAATTTTTAAACATTAATTTAGAAAGTAAATTTAAATAATAATGATTTTGTAAATTTATAATGATATTTTTTTATTAATTCGTAAAATTATAAAAATTCATTTATATGGATTAAGAGTTTTTGTATAAAAAAAGGTGGTCAACACGGTCAAATTAAATTGACTCCTAAATTTTAAAAGTATTATTTAATTATTAAAAAGTCTAATATTCCCCGAAATCATCATACTCAGTTTAAATATATTTGACTTTCTTAAATAAATTACCCTTTATATATACACACACATATCACAGGATAAATTACTTTATTATTAATTTATAATTTATGAATATTTAAAAAATCAAATATATTAAAAAAATAATATTTTCACACACTCAAATTCTATCAAAATAATATATTATACAAAATTATTATTATTGTAATTATTAGTCTTCTTATTAACAATAATAAATTTATTAAAATTATAATTTATGAATATTAAAATATTTATTTAAATAAAATATAATAATTAGAATATAAAATACTTTTTAACAGTTAAAAAATATATTTTAAATTTGAGGATATATGTTATATTTTTTTAAACGATGGAAGTTTGAGAATATTGGAAGTCTAAGAATCGTTTGTCCTCAAGACAAAGGATAATTAGTTTTTTCAAAATTTCATGAAAATAAGTTGGAATTAGATAAAATTATTAGAAAAAAATAGTCGTTTCGTCTATTGAAATTTAGTGATTGAATCTAGTAAATGATTTTTTTCTTATACAAAATTTTCTTATGTATTGAAATTTCTCGCTTTCTCCCTTCTGTTTCTGTGTGCAAAGTTTCTAAGTGCCTAAATGAAACTGCCCCTCCATCTTTTTCTTCCTATTTGATTTTACTTTTTCAAGCCCCCCGCCTCTTGAGATTCTAAACTTAAAAAAACATGGCCAATGTGCTATCTTGCCTGGCTTGTTTGTTCCATATCCATTCGACATTTGGCTACCTATCCATCTATCTACATGTCTATGTTATGTATATATTTATATCTATAGATGTAGATACCACACATCGACTTTTCCATCTTTACCATTGAAAAAATTTAAACCTTTAAATTTTCAGTTTTGACTCTACCTCCTACAGCATACCGTATTGCGTCACGAATTTTCATCCCGTTAGGAACAAATTTAATTTCTTTAGTAGCATCATTTAAATTATCAAAATTATCCATTAAACCAAGCCCTTATAGGATACGAGAGAGTCGAAGGTTCAACCACTATCAATCTATCTACGTGTAGATGATTTTTAGATAAGACAGATAGGTATATTTTTTAAGAAGCTGTTTAAGCGTTCTATCATATTAAGGAGTGCCATATCCTGTAGATTGCAGGCACTCATTATAATTTTAGATTTAACATAAGAAAATGGTAAAAAGACGTACTGAATAATCATAACTAATTTTATCTAATCGAGTTCCTGTTCTCCGATACTCATACATGCAGAAATTTTATAAATAGTAAAACTGCTACATGAAAAAGGATTTTGATTTGATTCATTTGGGGCTTATTTTCAACAATTGAGAGGGAGTATTTGTATTCATAAGTATTTCTCAAGCTCAGCCTTTTGGATTGGTAAATACTCAAACACTTCTAATTTATCTCTCTTTTCAACTGGGCTTTAGATAATCTACTGACTTGAGCATCAGAGTTTATTCGTCGGTAATCCGACTTCATTCTTAATTCATATTTTTATTGCAGGTAGTCCCCGAGAGTTTCTGTTAAGAGCTAAACGCCGTTCTATACGACTTTTACATCAATCGCAACAGTGAAATCTATGTGGTGTGTTGAGTTTTTCATCTCTAAAAAATTTAGGCATCAATAGTTGGCATCGTTTGTGAGAAACGAAAAAAAAGCTTTAAAAAGAAGTTTAGGAAGTATTTTTATAAATATGGCAGAAAACACTAGCAGTCGCCTTTTCAAGAAAGTGCAAAAACAAACAGCCGGGGGTCCCCCTCACATGGAATAAAAAAGGGGCACTTCAAAATCCTCTAATGAGAATGAAATATTGGCTCACCAAATTAAGGGTCTAGCTAGTCGAGCCACTGTCAGAGTAGAAGAATGTGAGTCTTGATAAATAGAAAGAGGGTTGGTAGAACCAAAAAGTATGAGGGAGATCAATAATCAGAAGATTATTGAATTGGAGCGTAAGAATTAGTTGTTGGAAAAAGAGATGGCGAAGCTGCAAGTATTGGTTTGGCGATAAGAGCGCAAAAAAAAGCAACAAATTGTTTAAAAAGCCTTAAAAGTAAGGATCGACTGTCTTCTAGAAGGAAGAAAACAAAGAGCTCAGCACTCGCCTAAGGGAATGACTGTCAGAAATGCCCGATTCACCAGCTTACAAAAAGAAAAGGGCAAGGCAGATGCACATAATGAAGCAGAAATACACGACTGTAACGAATCCATGATGTCTGCTACTCCATGCAATCCCAAAATATACCCAAGGAGTCTCACCAGGCCTAGGCGTACCACGTTGGACTTGCGGTCTTAACTCGATGAAATCAAGTCTCGAGACTACAGTATTCAATCTGTAGACCCCTAAACGATCAAAAGTTATGTAAGAAAGGTACTATAAAAAATCAGGATCAGAGGAGTGAGAGCTAATCTGCTAAGGAGCGAGGACGAAAAGATTAAAATGGATAGATATGGTGATTCCCCTTTCACCAGGAATATAATAGAATTGACCATTCTCAGAAAGTTCAAAATACCATAAATCACGTCTTATACTAAAAAGATCGACCCCACATTGCATCTGGATACCTTCAGAGAAATGATGCATATTCAAGGGCTGAGCGAAATTCAAATGTGCTATTTATTCTCGCTAACATTGGAAGAAAAGTCCAGGGTATAGTTTAGAAGCCTCTTGAAGGGCACCGTCAAAAGTTTTTGACAGTTAGGACAAAATTTCGTGGAAGAATTCCGAGGCACTGTAGACACTGTCCGCAGTACAAGCGCCCTACTTCTATTGTGACAAGGCCCCAACGAGAGTCTCAGAAGCTTCATGGCGAAATATTACGATAAAGTGATATAGTTGGGGACTTTTCACCATCCATTAGCATTAGAAGGATTGAAGAGAGGGCTCTGGATAGAGAGAGGGTGGTACGCCATCAATAAGCGGTCTGTTATCACCTATAAAGCTTCCAAAAAAGAGCTCTTTGATGAGATAGATATCGAGGATAGAGTATTCCTGAGGAAGTAAGAGGAAGAAGTGAGCCAGCCTGAGCGATAAAACAGAGAACTTTTTTGAAGGAGAGACTCAAAAAAGTTTGGGAATGGTCGCTGGAATGACCAAAGCGACAGAAATGCTCGACCTCCCCGATAAAAAGAGATGGTGAAGAAGTCGACCCCGAATAGGGAATGGCCCCAGGTGAACAGGGCAAACAAGAGGAATTTTGTCTAATTGAATGTTCCCCTCTCACAAGCCTGGCAATATGCAAAGAACAATGGGCTTTATTTAGCAGAGCCTACCTCAATTAGATCAGAGAGAGCTAATATTTTAGGCGATCGATTTTGCGATTATCACAAGTGCCACGGGCATAACACCAATAGTTGCTTCTATTTAAGAGAACATATTGATCTCTTAGTAAAGAATCGGTACCTGGATCAGTTACTGGCCAGTTTTGAGGGTAGAGGATTTCGTCAGACCAAAAAACACCGAACCATGGTAATATCAGGTGGGCCTACCCTGGCAGAGAGTTTAAACTGTTCTAGAAAGAACTATTCAAAATACTTTCTGCCAAATTTCAGTAATAATTTTCACATCATGAATGTTCGATAGGCTAAAAAGTCAAGGATCGCCTCGGTACTGATAATGTTTACTAATGCGAGCAAAGTGGGTGTGCACTATCCCTATAATGATGCCTTGGTAGTCACCTTACGAATAGAAGGAAAGAAAGTAAACCGAATCCTCATTGATACAGGGATTTTAGCAGACATCATTTTTAAAGACACCCTCGATGTCTTGGGTATAGAGGATGTAAGGCTAGGGGACCTGGAATTTGTATTATGCGATTTTGGGGAATTCTGCGTCACGCCTTTGGGTAAGATTTTATTGCCTGTTATCATAAGAGACAAGCTACAAGAAAAAACCACAATGATCGAATTTCAGGTGGTAGACTTGCCAATGCCCTACTCCATCATTTTGGGTCGATCATTTCTTCGGACCACCAAAGCAGTGGAAAGTATCCATTATCTCAAGCTCAAATTTTGGGTCGGTAACGAGGTTGGCATAGTCAGAGGAAGTCAGAGGGAAGCCCGATCATATTTTGAGACTTTTTTTAGGTCCGTCCACTGCATCTAGGAAAGAAGTCGCGAGCTAAAAAATAAAGACACTAATGCTGACAAAGCAGAGCAACCTAAAGAAGCTGATGACCCCGCTTTTGAATCTGCAGAGAAGCTGAAGAAAATTAATATAGATAAATTGGACCCCCAAAAGACAGTCTGAGTCAGCACCTACCTAAGTCCTAATGAGACTCGAATGCTGGAAGAATGCCTCAAGCGAAATAAAGACGTTTTTGCATGAAGCCATAGTGACATGCTCGGGGTCGACCCTTAGATCATCACACACAAGCTATCCACATGGCCTACGAGTAGACCTGTGTGAAAAAAAGGATAGGCATTCAATTAAGAAAGAATGTAAGCCATTGGCAAGGAAGTTGACAGACTCCTGAAAGTTGGGTTTATCAGAGAGGTTCGGTATCCTGATTGGGTGGCTAATGTGGTCATGGTAAGGAAGGCAAATAGAAAGTGGAGAATGTGTGTGGACTTCACTAATCTAAACAAGGCATGCCCAAAAGATAGCTTTTCTTTATCTCAGATTGATCAGTTGGTAGACACCGCGGCAGGGCACCAACTCTTAAATTTTATGGACGCTTTCTCGGTGTACAATCAGATAGTAATGCATTCTCCCAACGAGGAGAAGACTTCTTTTGTCACTGATCAAGGATTATATTGCTACTATGTCATGCCGTTCGGTTTGAAGAACGTGGGTGCAACTTTTCAGCGCTTGGTTAATTGGGTTTTCAAGCCCCTTATCGGCTCGTCCATAGAGATATATGTAGATGACATGATAGCTAAGTTCGAGGAAAGACATGACCATATTCGGTATTTAGAAGAGACTTTTGCCTTCTTCAGAAAGTACCACATGAAGTTAAACCCCAAAAAATGCGTCTTCGGGGTCAGATTGAAAAAATTTCTAGGATTCATTGTCAGCGAGCGAGGCATAGAAGCAAACCCTCAAAAAGTTAAGGAAATCCTAGAACTTAAATCCTCTTTTACGATAAAAGAACTGCATAGCCTAGTAAGAAAGGTAACAGCACTCCATAGGTTCATCTCCAAGGCGAAAGATAAATGTCTCGAGTTTTTTCACTTTATCAAAAAGGGAAGAATAGCGCAATGGACGCCAGAGTGTGAGAATAGTTTTTAGGTCCTAAAGTGGTATCTCACCTCAGTCTTGGTATTGATGAGCCTTAAGCCCGGAGAAATTCTTTACTTATACTTGGCCGTTAACGACCATAATGTCAATGCCGCCCTAACTAAGGAGGATAAAGATAAGGTACAAAGACTAATTTATTATGTAAGTAAATCTTTTTTT
>JAWDEX010000012.1:1130324-1156604 GCA_035221805.1 Trichilia hirta
TCTGCCTCTAATTGAATTAGATAATTTCAAAGAGGGTTGGAGCTATGTTAAGTTTATAAGCGTTTCACTTTTCAAATTTGATTATAAAATTATATCTAATAAATATTAATTTAGATCAACTTAATATAAAATTGTGGGTCTGCCTCTAATTGAATTAGATAATTTCAAAGAGGGTTGGAGCTATGTTAAGTTTTGCTTATTTAATTTATATAATTTTGCATATTTATGTAAGACATATTTAATATAATTGACTTCTACTTAGTTTTAGAGATACAAATATAAAAAAAATATTTAATAACACTAATTTTTAATAAAATCACTCATTTTCTGACTAATATTAATATTTTGATTAAATGCTTTATGCAAATAAGATTATATGTTATTTATTTTGACCAGGTCACTAGGAGAGATATATGCCATTATTAATATGACAAACTTTAAGACTTTTAGAGACAATCACAAGAGAAAGTTTTACGGAAAAAAAAAAGTGCAAAAAAGAGTAATATTTATAAGGTTTGTGAGCTAAATTTGTGAAATTCTTTTATTAAATTAGTAAAAAATTGAGAGGTGAAACTTTTGTAAACTTTATATTGTGATATATTGTGTAAATCTTGTATTATATTATTATAAATGCAAAAAATTTGAGAATACTGACAGAGTTAGGACTCGACACATCACTAAGTTATTGCTCTAATAAAAGGTCCATCAAAAATGTCATCTCCTTTAACTTTCCTGTCTCCAATCCCAAACTGTCCGACAACAACCCCATCAAAAGCTTCCCTATCTATAATACATATTGGTTCTATTCCATAACCTCATTTTTACGTATTCAGAAATTTCATCAAGCTTTGGTGAGATAGGACTCAGGACTACCCTTAGTGTGTCTCTGCGGTTAAAAAATTAGTAAGTCCTTATTTTCAAATGAATATAAGAACATTTTTATTCAAAAATATTAAAAATTGGTGAAAGTAGATGAAAAGAATATAATTCTCTTTAAAGATTGATGTAAAAAGATTTGATCCCTAATTTCTTTTGTAGAAGAGGCCGAGGCAATTAAAAATTGGAAAGAAAAAAAAAAGTTGTCATATTATTTAACAAGAAAGAAATATGAAGTACTAGCGTTAAAATGTTTTTCTTTTTTTAATCTCAATAAAATATGAAAAAATAAATATGATAATACTTACTATTTTTCATACCTCCAGCAGGCAGCTTTCGAGGGAACAAATCAATATTTGAAAAGAATGACACACTGGGCTCCTATCTCTACTGTAAACCCTCGTCTTAATTTCAGCCAGCTTTTCGCGGAATCCTTTAATGGCTCCAATAATACGGTCTAAAACCTCCCCACTAATCCCGGGATTCATAACCTGAAAGAAACCAAACTCACACGAGGCAGCCTCTACCTCTTACACAATCACCGGTCGTAGGAGATCTGAGTCAGCTCCGGACAAATCAATGATAGGGATGACATCAGGTTTGGGTTGGGTGGTTTCCTTCGAACGATTCTGCATAGTGTTTTGGGCGGGTGGAAGAAAATTCGGGGGATGGAAGTGATTCTTGAATCAACTAAACCCTTGACTACGAGTTTAGAGTCGTCGCACTGTTTAACCTCTTTGGATTTGCTGATGATGTATTAAGGATGAGAAAATTTTGCACGCATTCTTATTACGTAGTCAAATGATAATAAGACTTTTTTTCTTTACTTAAATGTATTATTTAATGCGTAAGTGAATACCTTTACCCTTGATACACGATGGGTGTAATGCAACATAATTATATATTTTTATGTCAATGCTATTATTCACCTCAAAATTTATATTTTTAAATATTTAAAATGAGGTAATATGTATTTATTAAATGATATAAAAATATGATATATAATTTTAAAAATTATAAAATTTTAATAAATATATGTCAACTTACTTATGTCTCATGTGAATTATATTTCAAGATAAAAATTTTAAATAAATAATATTATTATAAAAATGTAACATTATGTTGTGCTGGATTAATGATCCATATAATATGTCACTCTGACACCCCCATCTATTTATGGTGGAATAATTACTTAAACAAGACAAATTCTCCTGTTGATTAAAATGACAAATATCCCTCTACCAACATATTTGTAATAAAATTTTTAAAATAACAAATACTCATTACCAGAGTTTTTAATAAATATGTTTTTATAATTTTTTAAAATTATATATATCTATTTTATTAAAAAAAATAGATTCTATATATTAAAAAAAATTATATATATCTATTTTAATAAAAATATATCTATTTTATTAAAATATTTGTGTGATAAAATATTTTTATCACACAAATTCTTCGATTCGAGGAACAACATCACCTTCGATTCGAAGAAAGTCATCTCATTCAAAGTGTCTGCCTTCGCTCCCAATCCCTCGCACAACAGGCCCATCTACAGCTCTACGAGCTTGGTCACTTTTTCATTCCACTCCACCGCCTCACATCGACATATTTCAGGGATTTCCACATCACGCTCTTGTGGGATGGGACCGAAAATTATACGAAGTGTCATTATAAATTGGCACATATACTTAATTCAATGTGGTAGGGGCCTTCCATTCTTTACAAGCAAGCAAGCATAACCGTCCTTGCTTAACAAAAGAATAAGCATTTTGATGCATGTTTTAATTGAGTGATATTAAGATGAAAACAAAAAGGTAGGTGATGGATAATAATCTTTATAATGAAATAATTATCAAAATTTTATAATTTTAATTTTCAAAAAATTCACTCTGTTAGGAAATACTCTAAAAATAATGGAAAATTGATAGATAGATAGATAGATAGATAGATAGATATAAAGAGAATCTTCTCTTGATGGAGGATGGAGATTAAAAGAAAAAAAATGAAAAAGAAGTTGTGACTTATATTCTATACATTTGCGAAGAGAGCTTGAAGTTGACAGTGATCAATCAAATTAACTGAATGACATTTCTTGATTAATTTCTTTGAAAGTTGAGTAAAATAAAGAATATCATAAGCTCAATTTAAGAGTACACGTCTTAAATTCAATGAAATACTACAAAGAAAATCGGCTAAAACTACAAATTTTATTTTCCCGTAAATTTTGAAGGCTTAAATAACCTATAATCAAATTGAACTTGTTGATATTTTATAGAAAAAATACGCAACCAGTATCTATATAATCTCCGTTCCAAGAGAACATATAAATGCAAAGACAACAATGCTTTAATTAAAACAATAAGCCCCTCATTCATCCAAGCATTGAAGCAAAATTTGTAGAGCCTAGCATATTCATGGTGTGACAAGGACTTGCCTGTTTTGATACGTGCTCTAGTTGAATTCTGGGCTAAAAGTAAATATGTAAAATGCAGACGATAGAACAGAAAATTTTCAGCTAAACAAATTTTTTACTTTACAAAATTAATAATGAAATTTTAAAATTCAGCAACAATTCTTGGTCTAGCCGGTGAGCGAAAGAATATTCCGCCTTGATGGATTGCCAAATCTCTTTGAGAGAGAATTTTATATATTATCAGAACACGATAGCATGTTTGAATCTTTATCTTTATCAAAAATCATAAAAAATTGTTCAATAATTTTAATGATGGTTTGTATGTAAACATTGTATTGGTCCCGGTGATAGGATATTTAAGATTTCATGTAAGATAAAAATTTCAGAACAACCGTAGTTTTTATTTTTTCAATTTTTTCTTACACAACATTTATTAGTTGGGCTACTGCCTTCTTATGTAAAGGCACGTCTGCCAAAATCAAACATCAGGTGATTGAATAGAAAAAAGCTTTCATTCCATCATTGTCTCTACTACTAGTTTTTCACTCAAATACAATATATATTTTAAACTTCAGCAATTACCTTGAGATATAGTACAGCACAGATTACCTTAAAATTTCATTTTAAAATGTAATTGATAGCTTATAATAATTCCCACTATAAGTTTACCTTAAAACGATGTTCATCCTTTTAACTCTGCATGCCTATAGTAATTTGCCATTGTTTTTCCATCCAAGTCCTTTGTGAGAAATCTTTTCCTGTAGTCGGTGAATGTGAACTGCCGAAAACGAGCTGGCTTCTTCGACGATATTAGCTCTGGGAAGGGTCCATACAAGCTATCACAATCACTTGGATTGAGGAAAACGGCAGCTGAGATTCGTGGTTCTTGCGATACATTAGCCAACACTCGATGTTCCCCGCTTTTATATTCATCGTTGGACATAATCTGGAAAACAAAGAGAAACAAATACCTTCAAACAAACAACCAAATATAAATTTCATTAAGCAGAATTCTTATATTTTTTTACCTGAAGAGCATCCCCAATGTTAATAACCAGAGCTCCAGGGATAGGTTTAACATCCACCCATTCCCGACCATATTTTACCTGTAACCCACCGATATGATCCTGCAACAGTATCGTCAGTGCTGTTCCATCGGTATGAGATGGTGTCCCAGCTATCAGATCAGGCTGTGGACAGTATGGATAGCAGTGGACCATCAACGACCTCTGTCCAAGGAAACTCATCTCTTTCAATTTCTCTGTCTTCACTCCCAACCCATCGCACAGAAGACCCATTAACACCTCCCCGAGCTTTGTCACATGTTGGTCCCACTCCAGCGCCTCACTTCTACATATTTTAGGAATTTCCTCAAAATCCTGTGGGGTTGTATTTGGACCAAACATTATACGAAGTGTATCCCTGAAAAATTAACCAATAATGCCGTTTGTAAGTATTCTTTGCGAGAAGATAAATATTCGAAGGATAGATGAAAAGTTGTTCTTTATAATCTTTTTTAATTATATGCTAAATTTGTTGAGGATAATGTGCAGTTTGCATTTGAAAAATTTTATCGTTCACATAAAATAAATGAAGAATGGTTGAGTTTGGTGATTTTAATCTTGTTTGGGTTTTACAAACTACATTTAAACAATTGCAAGGCTGTCATTGGATGAAATTGTGCTTACATATTCATATGTCTATAATGAAAAAGGGGAAGAAAAAAAATCAGATTACAGAATACAAAGATTTTGAATATATTTCCTCTGTTTACTGCTGTATTCTCACTGAATTTGCTTATTTCTATTTTCTCTGCACTTTATCCCTCGCCTTATGATCCTCTTTTGAAGTGTATGGAACTAAAACAAGAGTTCATAAGTCGAAAAAACAACCAATATAAATGGCAAATCATTCTTGAGACAAATAAATTGTAATGGACAAAATTAAAAAATATATTTTGTTATCATACCTCCATCCAGGAACGATATCAATACTAGGAAAGAAGGTAACAAAATTGTCCAGATCTCTGCGATACACCTTCGCCTTGACCTCCACCGTTTGGTCATGAAACCCTTTCATTGCCCCAATCATACGATCTAAAACCTCAACTCCTATCCCATGATTAACAACCTGAAAGAACCCAAGCTGGCGTGATGCTCGGGCAACCTTTTCAACAATTGTCGGTCGAAGCAGGCCAGAGTCAACGCCGGACAAGTCGATGGTAGGGATGACATATTGGTCAACGGGTCGTATCGCTGAATTGGTCTCTCTGAGATCGGAAAGTGTTCCGGAGGGTTGGATGAAGAATCGGGGGATGGTGGTGATTCCCGAGTCCACTAAACCTTTGATTCCAAGTTTGGAATCGTAAAACTGTTTCACTTCGTTGGCTCTGTTGTAGGATTCTGTAGCCATGATTGTTTGATGTTCCTTGACTTTGCTGTGAATAGTGCTGAAATAAAAGGGATATGAGTGTATATGATTTAATTATTTAAGCATGTGGATTGTATGCATGGTTTATATTTTTGTTGGGATTTGTTTGGTGGACCTTCACCGATGTTTCCAGCTGAATATAAAGTTCAATTAGCAAATATTTTCATGTCTTCAAATTTTTTATTTTTTCTCGTGCGATACGCTTAAAAGTCATAAATGTGACAAATCAACCATTTAATCACCTTCATTCTTTTCCTAACCCTTTTTACACAAACTCAAATGTATTTACAATTAGATATGTTACCAGTTGATACACAGAAGCCCTAAACGATAACTAAAGTTTTCTAGTTAACATGAAGATGGAGTTAGATTTCACTATGTATATTCCAAACCTGTTCCAAGACAAACATATTGATGCAAAAGAAAGTGGAACTCCAATGACAAGAGACTAAGACAGAAAGTTAGGCGTTTGCAAATCCAAAATTACACACTCTAAATCAGCAAGGAATAACATTACTATGAGGACAAGAGAAAATGGCAATGATTTGCAACTTTAGAATAATCATTCGAAGAAGGAATCTAAAAGGAAAATCTTTTATGTTTTTCACATAGCATATAGCTACAAAGAGGATTACAGTGTAAACCAAAGTGTCAACACAGATTGCCTAGAAATTTCACTTTAAAATAAAACTGAGAGCTTATAAGAAACCCCACAATCAGATATAGCTTGTGACGACATTCGTGCTTTTTACCCCGGGCGCCTGTAGTAATTTATCACTGATTTTCCATCCAAGTCCTTTGTGATAAACCTTTTCTTGTAGTCAAGGAATGTGAATTGCCGAAAACGAGGTAGCTTCATCGGTGATGTTAGTTCTGGAATTGGTCCATACAAGTTATCCCAATCACTTGGACTGAAGAAAACCCCAACTGAGATTCTAGGTTCTCGTGATGCATTAGCCAACACTCGATGCTCCACACTTTTATATTCATCATTGGACACAATCTGGAAAACAAAGAGAAACAAACAACTTTAATTTATAGATGTTTGCTTCAGAGTACTTTTGTTTTTGATCAATTTTCATCTGTTAAATCATAATTAATTGAGTAAAAGTCTTCGATTATTGAATTACCTGAATTAAATCCCCAATGAAAATCATCAGAGCTCCAGGGATAGGTTTAATATCCATCCATTCCTCCCCATACTTCACCTGCAACCCACCTATATGATCCTGCAACAAAATCGTCAATGCCGCCGTATCTGTATGAGGCGGGAACCCAGCTGTCAGATCAGACTGAGGACAGTATGGGTAGCAGTGGGCCGACATCGACTTCAGTTCAAGGAAAGTCATCTCCTTCATCCTCTCTGTCCTCACTCTCAATCCGTCGCACAGCAGACCCATCAACACCTCCCCGAGTTTTGTCACATGTTGGTCCCATTCCAACACCTCATTTCGACAAATTTCAGGAATTTCCTCAAAATCCTGTAGGGTTGATTTCGGACCAATCATTATACGAAGTGTGTCCCTGTAAAATTAAGTAGCTGTAGCATATTTTCTTATTCTTGAAACTGAATACTGAAAGCGGTAATTTCTCCGAAAGCATTTTATGGGGCCTATGATACGTATATGTAAACAGTTCTTGGGCCCGGCTTGGATCGATCGATCTACTGTATTTCTTAATACCACCGAAGTGTGTTTAAGATTAAGATGTTTCAAAATTGAAAGTCATAACTTGTAACAGTTCTGAGATAAAATTTAAAAAAATATTAAAGGCTACTTCTATTTCTTTGTAATTTTCCTTTTATAATTAAATACAAGTACAAAGATTAACTTACAGCATCTTTTTAGTTATCGTTACCTCCAGCCAGGATGAATATCGATGCTAGAAGAAAACGTAACGAAACTGTTGAAATCTGTCCGATACAGTAGCGCCTTTACGTCCGCTGGCTGTTCATGGAACCTTTTGACTGCCGCAATTACACGATCTAAAGCCTCAACTCCAATCCCATGATTGACAATCTGAAAAAGCCCCAGATCGCGAGACGCACGAGCAACCTTTTCAACAATCGTCGGTCGCATCAGGTCTGAATCAACACCGGACAAATCGATGGTCGGGATGACATATTGGTCAGGTGGTGACGATGAATTAGGCCGTCTGAGATCGGACAGTGTTTCAGGTGGGTGGATGAAGAATCGAGGGATGGTGGTGATTCCTGAGTCGGCTAAACCTTTGACTCCGATCTTGGAATCTTCGAACTGTTTAACTTCTTTGGTTCTGTCGTAGGATTCTGTTGCCATTATTGTCGCTTTTGTGTTTGTGTTACTTGATTTTGTTGCGTGGAGTTAGTATTGATATAAAAAGGCCGTGCATGTCTACTTCCTGCATATTATTTGACTTTTTTAGCAAGCTGGCACGGAGATTGTAAATTTATAATTTTGTGTTGAATATTTGATTTATTTATTTTTTGCCGGCAGGGAAGGTCGTGGTTGCCCCATACATTTGGATCCAATATTCAGGAAGAATTCTAGTTCGGTCGCAAAGGAGAGAAATGAAGTTCAACATTCCCAATTTGTGATGTTTCATCTTTATCCATTTGAATGTTAATATCAAATAATACAGTGGTTTAAGATGAGAGAACTCGTCTTAGAAATTTTATTTTTCACACACAAGTAAAGCTAAAATATCTCACAACAGATTTATGTTTTATTGATGTTCATCTTGTTTACTGTGCACCTGACAGCCTATAGTAATTTACCAATGATTTCCCATCTAATTCCTTTGTGAAAAACCTTCCCATATAGTCTGTGAGAGTGAACTTTCGAAAATGAGCTGGCTTCTCTGGTGATATTAGCTCTGAGAATGGTCCATACAAGCTGTCCCTGTTGCTTGGATTGAAGAAAACAGCAACTGAGGTTCGCGGTTCTGGGGAAGGATTAGCTAACACTCGATGCTCCACACTTCTATATTCATCGTTGGACATAATCTGAAAAACAAAATAAGATAAAAATTTTGGGTTAAAAATGCATAAGCAGGCGTTCATATAACCCCCATTCTTTGTAATGAATCAATTACAGTTGATTGCAAGAATCCTGCATCCCCAATAGTCGGAGTCAGAGTCAGAGTCGGAGCTTATATAATGAAAAATGTAAGAGACTTCAGAGCTTATACAATAAACCCATTGTCTCCGAACAGAGATTAAGTATCCAAAAGTATGGTTCTTAAACCGCCATCATACAAGTTCAACAAAATTAGAATAGGCGAACGTGCAGAGGACTTAATAGTAAGACGTGTGCTACCCAAGTTGAGTTTGAGTTTAAGAATGCAGATGGAAAACTCAAAATAAACTTAAAAAGGAGAGCATTCATAAATTTGAAGTTCAGCAGCAATGTCTTCGCCTAAGTTCTTGGTCTTGAGTTATAAACCTTTTCACCATTTGAATTAACCAAATTCTAACTCCTGCCTGTGTGCAATATATACAAAACTTCCTCCTTATTTCAAAATGTTGAACTTTGCCAAACTTCTAAACATTAGGAAGATTGATGGTCTTCATTATTTAATCCCTTTTTCTGTATTCATTGTGTGGAGACAAAGTAAAAACCATCATTCTACGATTCTTGGGTCTCTCTTGAAGCAAACAATCAATCACAATGCATATCAAAATGTAATTTTACTCATATAGATGAAAGATCAAGGACAAAATGATTATAATCCAACATAACTGGATAAAGCTTATGGTCTACCTGAAGTACATCCGCAATGTTAACAACAAGAGCTCCAGGGACAGGTTTAACATCTACCCATTCCTCACCATACTTAACCTGCAGCCCACCTCTATGATCCTGAAGCAAAATCGTCAATGCTCCTGGATCTGTATGAGATGCAATTCCCACCGTCAGATCAGGCTGTGGACAGTATGGATAGTAGTGGGCCACCATCACCCTCGCTTCCAAAAATGTCATCTTCTTCAACCTCCCTGTCTCCACTCCCAACCCTTCACATAACATCCCCATCAAGAGCTCTCCGAGTTTTGTTACATGTTGGTTCCACTCAACCACCTCATTTCTACATATTTCAGGAATTTCATCAAGCTTTGGTAGGGTTGGACCGAGCCTCACCTGCAGCGTGTCCCTGTAAATTTGAGCAATTAACAAGGAACTATCTCCTAGAATTTTTCGGATTGAGGAAAACTGTATACACCACATCTGCCTTTAACCCAAATTTTAGAACCGAACTGCAAGGGATCTAGGGAATGGATTGAAAGAAACATTTCCAAGCAAAAGCATTTTATCCAAACATAGGGAAAGTCCTTGAAAATCTTACTATAGTATCTTTGCTCTTTTAAAAAGTAAATGAAAAAACTTTTAAGCAATTTTTAAAGGCATATGTTAACACCTTAAGAAAAATTCTATAAGCAGAGGTTTTAGGAAAAAATAAGAAACAACTTTTATATATAACCAGATATATCGAATTTTGTCGGAATCATATTATTCTATAAACTCTAAAATGATTAAAAAAATAAAGTTTTACGTTCTCAATTTATCAATAATCAATCAAATCATCAGTTAAATTTTGAGTAACTCTAAATACAATTAATTAAAGAAGGAATATACCACAATAAAATTTTTCCCTTTTCAAAAGCTAGAATAAATGTCTATACCTCCAGCTAGCCGCTTTCGATTGAAACAAATCAACGTTAGAAAAAAACGACACCCCGGTGTTCATCTCTCTCCGATACACCGTCGCCTTCACCTCAGTCGGTTGTTCATGAAACCCCCTAATCGACCCAATCACACGCTCCAAAACCTCCACGTCAATCCCATGATTAACAACCTGAAAGAACCCCAAATCGCGCGACACACGCACTATCCTTTCCACAATCGTAGGTCGCAGCAGGTCGGAGTCAACCCCGGACAAATCAATCGTCGGGACAAGTAAGTCAGGTCTAGTAGTTAAACCGGTCCGTCTGAGATCGGATAGTGTGTCGGGTGGATGGACGAAGAAGCGGGGGATGGCGGTGATACCGGAGTCTACCAAACCTTTGACTCCAACTTTTGCCTCGTCGAATTGTTTGACTTCTTTGGCTCTGTCGTACGATTGTGTAGACATGACTACTTGTACTTGTCGAATTGTCGTCGTCGTTTTTGGGTGGCGTTGGTCGGATTAAAGTGATCAAATGGACATATAACAGTACAAGGAATTGTGACTTCAAACACTATTTTGGGAAGACTTTTTTGTTTCTTCAACTTCGGATTGCTTTTAAAAAATAAAAAATGATTTTTTTTTAATAATTCTCAACTTTCGGATTCCTTAGAATTAAGGGTAGGAAATATTTTTTAGAATATTTAATAGACACCGGACACTCGTTGTCAGGTCGAAATTGACAAATCCGTTTCCTAAACTTTTGACAAAATAATGAATTGTCAGATTATTTGGTGAATATGAACAAATAGGTCCCGAATGTAACGTTAAACTAGGCCCCCATTTCGATCAAGGATCAATAATAAGTTGAAAATGAATCAAGATCACTAATACTCATGTCGATAATATTACAATTGTGCCCAATTAAAACTCCCTCAATTATTAAAAATAAATTTTAATGACAGTATTAAAGATCCCTAGTTGTATATAAAACAATAAATTTATCAATATTGTCATCCTTCATTCATTAAAATTAGTAATATAACACTGATAAATTAAGAGCCGTATCACTTGACAAATTAATATTAGAAAAAAAATATATTTTTACAAGTAATGTATCATATTTTTGAAGAAAAATAATTTTAAGAATGAAGACAATTCGAAGTATTTTTTTTTTTTTTATGACGAGAAAACTCCTATAATCAATTATTGCTGCGACGGCCGGTCATACATGGATTAGGTACTCACTCTTTTAGGGTACGTGTTCGCAGATCACAGAGCACCTATCCTGAATCAATTAAAATCATGTATAAGGACCACACTGCAACGGTACTAAGTATAGGATAAAATTCCAACTGCACCAGACTCTTATACTTGAATGTACTTTAAAAAGTTCGAATATAAAACTAACACAAATGTCCTTTCAAGATGGAACCACTCGACTACATCGAGTGAGTGCTTAAGGTACATTTTAAAAAAATATGTTTTTAAAACAAATAATTCCTGTCTGATTAATGTGACCGAATCCAAATTCCAAATTTATTATATTATCTTAAAATAAATTTATCAGGTATTACCACCTTTACTAAATAATTTTACTAGAAATGCAACCAATACACCGAGTACAAATATGGATATCTAATGTGGGCCAATCACCTTCTGGTAACTAAAACAATATTGGAAATTAATTTCATTGATATCTTATGTAAAGTAGTTACATTCTTTTAATGAAGAAAATATAGAAATATTTAATACCATTTGCGGATTCCAGGATGATTAAATATTATCGATGCAGTTTCCGTACTCCATCGTTTTATTTCTTCCTCCACAAAAAGCATATCAATCAATCATATATTACTTACTACTTGGCATGTAATTAACCAAGTACCAATAAGTTGTCATGAATTAAATTTATCTCACTTGTACTTAGGCATCAATAGGATTTTCTTCTTCACTGACAAACCGTAATTAATTGAAAAATGCAATATATTTTGTCAAGAAATTATGCAATTCATATATCCTTTTCTGATTTGCAAATAGATTTTAAAAAGCTAAAATTATATACTCTCAATTTTTTTTTTTTATATTAATTAAGAAGAATTTCTTGTTTTGATTTATTTTATCAAAAATATTTTCAACTAGTCTATTTTTTAATATCTGTTTCTTGAACACATTTTTCAATAATATTTTTAGCTTATCACTAAAATTACTTATCAATATTAAGGTGCTTACATTTTTTTTTAATTATTGAAAGAGAATTATCTATAAGTAAGCTACAAAAATTGTTCCCTTTGCGCTATTTATTTTTTTATTTCCTCTCTTATGATATAATTTGGGCAGATCTCTAACAAGAATGAAGTAGAGGGAACTAATATTTTTAATAATGTAAATATAATTTTTTCAAATAAATTAAGGTGAATTAAAATAAAAAAATAAAATATATAAACACATATAAACATATAAAATAATATAATATTATCACATCAGTTTATAGAAGCAAAGTTTATGTAAAATTAAATATCATTAATGCAATCGTTAAAATATTATTGTAAAAATTAATAATATATGTATTAATATATAGAGAGAGAACGTGAGAATTGTCGGAAACCTAACAACCTTTGATGCCAATTTACAATTATAGTGTTGAAAACTTAGGACCAAGAGGTTCACCGCATTGTAGAAAACAGTGTTTTCTGACACACTGTATAGTAAAATTTGGAATTTTTGGTCGTGTCCCTTCGACAGTAATTGCTGTTTGGTTCATATTTCAACAAACTAACTTAACAGTAAAGGGTTGACATCTAGGCCGAGAACATGGAGAAATAAGTAAAAATGGTTAAGAATTGATCTTCCTGGATACCTTTATCTTAAGTGATAAACACTGCTCCATTACTTTCAAATCATGTTTATCCTATAGGAAGAATCTTGATAGCATTTTGCAATTTAAAATATGTATTTCCGATATAGCTAACAGGAAAGTTCAATCACTCATTCAAAACTTAAGATTTTTATCCAACAGGAAAATTTTGGTCTAACATAAAATTAGGGATTTTAACTGTATATTAATGAATTTCCCAATTTTTAACGCTTAAAAGAGTCGACAGGAAACAAGCCGCAAATCTTTGGTTGGAAACTTTGGATTTATATGATCTTTTTATGGTCAGAAAATTTAAAGGAAATGGAGTACAAGAAGTAATGGCAGGTAGGTGTACAATTCACACCATGCAAATTATATACCCAGCAATAGCAGAAAATTGCAGATAAGAAAAATTACGTTCTCAAGAATACTATATAATAAGAGGTTTTAATTTTATTTTGGTGTGGGGAGTAAATACTGGCAGGTTTTAGTCATTAATGTGAAGGTACATATGAACAATATTAATTTATTTTAAGTTCTAAAGTTAACAAAATTAGTGTATTCTAGGCCCATCTTCAGAGTTCCTTTCTTAAATGTCAATAGAATTACAAATTTCACTTAAAATTTGATCGACTTGTTGAAAGAAAAAATGACAAAAATGGGATTGAACTATTTTCAAAACCTATATAATTTTGAAAATTAAAAGAAATCAAACACCACACTTCCTGACTGTGATTTGATAATTCTAAGTTTGTTTTGTTTAATAATATATATACATAATTAATATATTAAACTAAGTTAAATTGTTAGTTCTGATCGAGGTGGCAAATTCTATCGAACATGATCTAAGAGAAGCCCATAGCTGTAGCAAGCTTAGCTATATATGCTCATATATACAGATGACAGAGACGTAGCAGATTAAGAATCTATCTATAGGAAAAAAAGAAATGAAAAACCCCTTGGGAATCAAACCACTGGATGCATCAAAAACAGTATGCATCTCCTATTTGCTCTTGTTTTTCTTCATTTTAGTTCTTTACATGATGAAATTTTCTTAGATTTCTTGCTCTTTCTATTGAGAAAGAAAAGAAAATATTCATTCATATGTAAGTAAATGGTTTTGCAGGAGAAGTATGCAGTCGTTCCTCCATGGCTAATTGTTATGTACAACAACACGTTCTTTCGCAATTGCATGATTCATCCAAGCATGAAGAAGAACGAGTTGGATCGATTTTGCATCGACTGTCTTTGTTCATTTTGCTCTCATTGTATTCCTGCTCATACTCGACACAAGCATGTGAAGGTGATCAACCCTCTCAAATTTGATGATGCAGTCATCGTTTTTGGTGAAGAAATTGAATTCTATTTCATGTTTTACAGTGTATTAATGTTTTTCTATATGAATACCGAATACAGATTCGTAGATATGTCTACAGTGATGTGATCAATCGGCAGGATTTGCACAAGCTCTTCGACTGCTCGGGCATACAGGTTTTGATTATTTGATTTCATCCATTACACTAATTTTAGAGTTTCATTCCCAATACTCTATCATGAATTAACCTTTCATTTCCATAAAAGTGAGTCACTTTCAAGAGAGCGATTTAACTTATCAGGGGAAAATTGAATACATCAAAAACGAAAATGGGAATTTTTGTTTTGTTTTATTTTCTGTCCATTCTTTTTCTGAATTATAAAAGGGAATTTACTTGTCATTATTAACAAGGTGTCAATCATAATTAAAAAGATAAATTTATCTTTGATTCTAAATCTTGTTGATCATATGATGGAAGCAGCATTTGATAATTTATTTATTTATTTTATAGAAAACCCTCAAATATCATATAGAAGAGTTGTTAAACTAAACGCAAGGAGACTTGAGCAATTTGAACCTTTTGAATTAGTTTATCAATCTAACAAAATTGGGTGAAAGTCAAATTGACATCCCTTTGAGGGCAAAAGTATATGATAAAATTATTTAATTTGAAACATGCAAAATCTGAAAAAGGCAGTTCTTGTCATAATCGAAGGGTACGGCTTACCCTACGTTTTTCTTATGGTGAACTATAATCGACCATATTTAAACAAAACAAGTCAAGAAAAATTTATGATACACCTACCAAGACAGATCTATAAATGTAGGTTACATTATTAATATTTTTATAATTAATATGCTTGATATTCTCTTTTTCGGAATGATAACTTTGCTTTTGTGGAGAATTACTATTAAATTTATATTTGAAAAAATGTGAATGATTATGAGACTTGTTTTATAAAATATTCATTAATCTTTTCTTGTTCAAAATTAGTATATTTTCACTGATTTTAATTATTTCACTGCTATCTTATTTTAAATTTATATGCATTATGCATAATTTATTCATAGCCATTAATCATAGTAATTAATTCTTAGTCCCTACTATAATAATTACACGAACCATAATATATATGCAATTCTTTGGTAAAATAATGTTGCAAGCTTTACACTCAGAAAGAAATAAATACTAGATAAGGATTTATTCTTAACCCTTGGATTTTTGTTAATAATTCTATTGACAAAATCTTTGTTTTTTTACAGACTTATCATACAAACAAAACCAAAGTGTTGTTCTTAAAGCAAAGAAATCACCGCCCACAACAACCATCACCACCGCAAATTAATTCAAAGGATTACAGTTGTATTATTTGTGATAGAAATCTACAAGATAATTCACTATACTGCAGTATTGCTTGCAAGGTAATCTGATTTTATTTTTTATTTTTATTATTCTAAGTTGTCTAATAAATATTTCATTTGCTCCTTTTATTATGGGGTTCAAATAATTAATGGTCTCTTTTATACTGTTTGTTATGCAGGTTGTCGCCATATTTGGAGATAGACAAATAGATGAAATTAATAATCATCATAATAATAATGTTCGAAATAGTATCAATGAAGATGAAGAAGAATACTTCACAGCACATTTAATGATGAAGAAGAAGAAACAAAAGCGATCAAGAAAAGGGGTTCCACTAAGAGCCCCAATACTATGATTAATTTTCTCAAACCATAAATATTTCGTGAAGCTTGTGTGCATTATCATAATTACATAATATTATAAGTCTAGAATCAGTGTTTTGATTTTATTCACAAATTATTAGATTGATTTATACATTATCTAATTGAGATTAAATTTTACACTTGTATATTATACGTATTAAATTTACTATCAACTAACAAATCAGTATATTAACTTAATAATTAAAAAATTTATATATAATATTTAATGCCACATATCCTATCTCTCTTTATATATTGTAATTATAAAGGGTAGTATTGAAATTTTTGTATGCATCCATGATTATTTTGCATTTATTTTGGTGTAATTAGCACAATGTAATATTGTTTTGATTAATTTTTAAAATTACATATAATCATTTAGATTCATTCTAAGGACAATCAAATCTTTAAAATTCAGGTTTATATCTTAGCCATTACAAATTGATAGCTCACTTAAGATTTTGCTATTTTACAATTATTTAGATAAAATATTTAAAAAGTTGAAATTTAAAAGTTGACAAAAGAAAAAAAAATAGAGAAAATTAATTAAAAATAGTGAAAGAAAGGAATCTTATTGTTTTAGATTTTAAATATTTATTTTCAAAGCTACTTCATCAAAGCCTAGCTCTCAGAATCCAGCTTATTGTTCTACGTTAGCTTTACGGTGTTGTATAATATTTTGAAGAAATCGATCACCTTTCTCTACAGAATTACTAGTATTAACCATGGGGATAAATTAATATTTTAAAAAATTAAATACATAACCCGATATTATAATTATAATAAATTGGACTATTTATTATAATAAACAAATTCGATTACATTCCTGTAGCATTTGTCGGCCTTTCCAAAAACCTATCCTTTATTACCCGCACCCCTTCATTAATTAATTGAATTGGTTTCTATGCTCATTACATTTTTGTGTTTAATTATATAAGTTTTTTTTTTCTTCCTAATGTTATATAATATTATCTCTCAAATATTTTTCCTAATGTTAAATTGACTTGGAGAATAACAAATTCATAATTTTTAAAATATCATGTCAATGACGTTATTTATTTAACAAATAATTATTTAAAATAAAGATTGAAGAATGTCATTTGAAACATATATAATAACTATCATTCTAATATATCACGTTTTGATAGATTAATTTTTATTTTAATAATTATTTAAAGTTTTTTCGGCTACTTAATATCAGAATTCATTGGAGCACATTGATGACTTATATATATGTTGTTTCAAATTTTATCATAAATATTTTAATTTAAATTTTGATAACAAGTTTTTTTAAAGTAATTTTATATTTATTATTTATAATAATTTTTAGTATTTAATATAATAATTAATGATAAATTTTAATGTATTAAAAATTATAATTTATCTAACAAAAACTTTTTAATTTTTGTGCAAATATTTTAATTTTGTGTTAGTTATTTTAAATTAAAATTTATGTTAGAATTTTTAACTTTTATTTATAATACTTTAAGATTTAGACTGAAAAAAATGATATAACAATATTTCGATTTATTGTTTCCCAGTCCTTAGCATTCATATTTGTTTAATTATTAAATTATAAAGTAAATAAATTAAATTATATAATATAGCAACGATCGCGATCCGAAGGTTCACGGGAACGGTGGTAGATCGCACAACACAGAATCACTTTCTTCTGTCTCTTCTGTACCGTTTTATATACATCGCCAGTTGCAAAGTCTGTGAACAGGTGAACAGGAGTACACTTTGATCTGAATTTGGTTTCCCAGTTTAACATTCAACAAAAATGGGCTCATCAAGGGGTAAGTATCCGTTTTCGATTATATGCTTTATTCTTTCGGTAAAATTTCTATATTGCCGGAGCTTCAACTGAAGATTTGTCAAAAAAAAAATGTTATTTTTTTTCTTTTTTAGGTTTTGGAGCTCATCATATGCGTACATGTTCTTAGATTGTGACTTTTACTGTTGGATCATTAGCTTTTGAAGATTTTGAAGCTTTCCCGTTTCGATTTTGTTTATGTAATTCTTAGAATAATTTATGTCTATCTTACTTACAAAACCCTGAAATGTACTCTAATTATAGAATGATTTTTGATATTATTAAAATTGTAATAAGGCGTTAAATATAGGAAATGTACGTGTCAGCAGTGTTCACATGATTAGTTTTCTTGGGACAAATTATTTACCGCCGTGCATTGCGATTCAAGATGGCCGTATGTTATATTTCATTCGACTGCAGTGGAAATACGTTAATTTTTATTGAATGAATTGATTATCGATGTGGAATTGGTTGCTTTAGTTGCCGGCATCTCCTCCTTTTATACAGAGGTCTGTAATGCCCAACTTTTTTAAAATATCCTAATATTTTATTTTAGATATAATTATTGATAATGCATCATTATTTACCCTCTATGATATTATGATTTTAATATTTAAAATTTTAATTTTGTGATAATTTGTGTGATATCAAAGTAAAGTGATATAGGTCTATAGATTATAATGATTGAGTATTTAGTTGATTTAGGTAAGTTTTGTGATTTGATTGTTATATGAAATTTTGTGATTTTGTATTGATATAATTGCACATTAATAAATAGAATTATGGCATCACATAATAGTAATTAAGGAGAGAGACACTCTGACTCAGAGTCTAATAGTTATGCTCATGATATAAAGGATCATATATCATATGTACTATAATTAGGTGGAGCATAACAGGGTGATACACAAACTGAGGTATTATGAGAGGTGTCAAGATTACCAAAAATAAATTAAGAGCAATATGCTGAATTTTTGATGACTAGAATAGTAGGAGGAGTACTTTTGCCACTATCACAGCCTCAACCCCTAATAGATAGAAATTTTAAAAGATTAAAGAAGTAGGGAGCATCAGACTTTGAAGATACTACAGATCTTGCTAAAGCAGAGAATTAGCTAAAGAAAACAGAAAGAGTATTAGATCAAATGAAATGTGACCCTTGATATAAAGCAAAGTATGCTATATCTTTCTTTAAGAAGAATTCTCTGAAATAGTAGGAGACAATACCACTAGCAGAGTTAAACCATTGATAATGGATTGGAAGGATTTGTTTGAATCTTATCAAATAAATATTTGCTCACTTACTATCAAGACAAAAAAAAAAAAAAGATAAGCAAGGTGACAAGATAAGTATAGTGAAATATGAAGTTCAATTTACTCGACTATCTAAGTATGCTCTAAAGGTCGTTGCAAAAGAGAGTGAGAGGTGTACAAGATTTAAAAAGGGTCTCTAAGTAAAAATAAAAGAGAGAATTATAATTTTGAGAATAGATGATTATAACATCCTACTAGCAGCTACCCTTGAGACTAAAGAGGTAATAATAGAGAAGAGAAAAAAAGAAGCTAGTAGGAAAAGCAACTAATCTTTTTAAACTATTAATTAGGGTAAACCTCCTAAAAAGGATGGATTTACATCAGAAAGATCCAGATTTCATAAAGAATTAGAGTCTTCTAGTGCTAGATATGGTGGTAGATTCTTTGATTCAAATAGCTAGAGTAGAGGAGAAAGATTTGAAACCAAATCCTCACAATCTAATAACACAAAAAGTTACAGTGCACTTATTGTGTCTAAAGTACCTATATGTACTAAGTGTATTAAAGTTTATTGGGGTCAGTATTGAGGACTAGTAGTTAGAATTAGCAATATAATGTGTTTTAATTGTAGACAACCTGGACATATTAAATGAGATTGTCCAAATAAAAGTGCTACAAGGAATTTTTCTCAAAATTCAGTCCAGGGTTCAATAAGTAGTGTAGGATACCTTAGAGGATATGATAGAGGTAGATGTAGAGGTAAAGAAAGAGGTAGCCTTATACAAGGTGGTAGAGAAGGACAGTTAAAGCAATTATAGTCGCAGGCTCGAGTGTATACCATTACTAGACAGGAGGTAACAACAGCTCCAAATGTGATCGTAGGTATTATTACCATTTATAGGTAGATGTATTTATGTTAATAAATTCAAGCTCTACTCATTCATATATGTCATTAAATTTTGCATCTCGAGTGTATTGTATAGCTAAATCCCTAAGATATGACTTGTGTGTAAGGTTGCCTACTAGGCGTAGTGTTATTATCAACATGATATATAAGGGTTATTCTATAGCTATTAATAGGATTGTGTTGCCTGTTGATTTAATTTTGATGCTTATGAATGAATTTAAGGTTATATTAAGGATGAATTGGCTTATAATATATAGGGTAATGATAAATTATTATAATAAAGAGAGAGTGATTCAATCCTTAAATAAACCTAAAATTATTTTTATTAGAAAATGTAAGATTATACTTACTAGTCTAGTTTCTGTAACTTGAGCTTTTCGATGGACTAGAGAATGGTGTAGTGCTTATTTAGCACAAGTAATAGATATTAGAACTCTAAACCCAGTATTAGAAGATATACCAGTAGTTAAAGAGTTTTTAAATGAGTTTTCAAATGATCTATTGGGGTTACTTCTAGTAAGAAAGGTGGATTACACTATAGAGCTATTACCACGGATTGCATATATTTCTATTCAGCCTTATAGAATGGCTTTAACAGAATTACAAGAGTTAAAGAAGCAAATAGCAGAGTCAATGGAAAAAGAATTCATTCGACCTAGTACTTTACCATGAGGAGCTCTAGTATTATTTGTTAAAAAAAAAGGTAAGAGCATGCGAATGTGTATTAACTATAGGTAGCTAAATAAAGTGACAGTAAAAAATAAATATCTATTACCAAGAATTGATGATTTGTTCAATAAGTTACAAGGTGCAGTTGTGTTTTCTAAGATTGATTTATGGTCTGGACATTATTAGTTATGAATTTCAAAGGCAAACATTCTTAACACAGTATTTATGGGCACTATAAGTTTGTGGTATTACTATTTGGGTCTATTAATACTCTAACAATATTTATGGGATTAATGAATAGAGTATTTTAATGGTATCTGAATAAATTTATGGTGGTGTTTATAGATGACATACTAATCTACTCAAAGAGTCAGGAAGAATATATCAAGCATCTTAAGATTATGCTACAAATACTAAGAGAGAAATAACTGTATGCCAAGTTAAGCAAATGTGAGTTTTAGCTAGATAAAATTGTATTTTTAGGGCATATTATATCAAAAGAGGGTATTAAGATGAATCTAAGCAAAGTGAAAGTCATACTAGAATGGGAAGCACCAAAGAATGCTTAGGAGGTACAAAGTTTTTTGAGATTAGCTGGATATTATCATAGATTTGTAAAAGGATTCTCTTTGATTATGGGGCCTATGACAAAATTACTTAGAAAGAATAATAGGTTTATATAAACTGAGTAATGTTAAAAGAGTTTTGATAAATTAAAGAAAAGATTAACCACTGCTCCAGTATTAACAGTGCCAATACTAGGAGAAGGATTTGTGATTTATAGTGATGCTTTTAAGAAAGATTTGGATTGTGTTCTTTTGCAACATAATAAAGTGATTACATATGTATCTAGGTAGCTCAGACCTCATGAGCTAAACTACCCAACTCATGATTTAGAACTTGTAGCAGTGGTATTTGCATTAAAGATTTGAAGATATTATTTATATGGTAAAACTTGTCAAATTTACACGAATCACAAAAGTTTGAAGTACATGATGAGTTAAAATGAGCTAAATTTGAGATAGAAAAGATGAATTGAGTTACTTAAAGATTATGATTGCACTATTGATTATTATCCTAAAAAAACTAATGTTATAACTGATGCACTAAGTAGCAAAACTTTAGGGAGCATGACTAGTATGATGACTTATGCAATGCTTTCATTATAAGAAAAATGGATGTTAAATTGACAGTAGAGCAAATGGTATGTTTGTTGGCTACTTTTCAACTGAAACCAACTTTGAAGGATAAGATTAAAGCAGCGAAAGATCGAGATTCTTATTTACAAAAGGTACAAGAGAAAATTCAAAAGGATAGAGATCAAATTATATGGTTAAAGATAATGGGACTTTAGCTCTTGATAATCAAGTTTGTGTACCAGATGTGGATGAACTCAGATGAGAAATTATAGAAGAATCACATAATGCACCCTATGTTATGCATCTGAATAGCACTTAGATGTATCACAATCTAAAACTGTATTTTTGTGAGTGATGATCACATGTAAAACACAAAAGTAAGCATGGATACAATTTTAATCAATATTAGGCATTTATATGCATATATATAAGCAAAATTAAATATTTTAATTGCATAATCACTAACCTTTAGTGATGATTTGTTGAAGAATAACACCAATTATGTGGCATCTCTAATAAATCAAAATCCCTCACGTTCCCTTACTTTGGCCAATTGTAGAGAGAGAGAAAGTAAAGTGAAAAAACTTGAAATTTTACTTAATTCTTGAAAAAATAAAAATTAACCACACATATATATTTTTTTATTTATTAAAATATCTCTGATCTTTTAGTCAAAGACAAATGGGTCTCAAAACTTGTTTAATAATTTTTTTAATAATAAATATAAAATATCATTTAAACATCCAAACTTAAGAAAATTATAAATTGACCCCAAATTCTGTCAAATTTATTTTGATTAAAATTATTTTAATTTTATTCATATTTTTAAATATTTATGAAATATTATAACTTTTTAAAATTACAATTGGATCATTTACTTAAGCTCTTAATTCGTTAAACTATTTAAAGCGTAAATTGTTTATGACTTTTCGATCCAATAATATCTCTGAGAGTGCTATCTTTCTTGCGAACATTATTTACACTCTCTAATAGCAAGAATAATTTAAGGTTTATATTGTGGCTTCTTAGATTCACTATGATATTAGCCGTGAGCTGAAATCGATCTCATTTTAAACATTCGAATACTCAACGACTATGGTTAATATCTAGCAATATGTTATAGCCCCTAAATTATAATGAAAAAAATCTTCATCAAATTTTTTTTAATTAGTTATAGATTTTGTGTAAATAGTCTCTTTTCATTCGTCTAATCCCAACTAAATTAGGGCTCACAAATTTTAAAGCTCTAAATTTACTTATATTCAGATAATTAGTCAATATGAGATGAACTTGTCTCTATGACCTCTTCGTATGATATTTGTACTTTGGCCAAAAACTTTATTTTCACTTATTTACTAATATTCGATTGAAAACTTAAATCTAAATCGAGTTAACGGTACCTCGAGATCCTTTATATCGAGTCAACAAATTTTATCTGACAGTCATTTACTTCTCGATATAAATAACACATGATCAAATTAATTTTTATGTATAAGATATGATTAGTCTCGTATTTAACACTATATAAATTATGTACATTTATATCGATTAACAATCATGACATCTAAGGTCTGAGGAGTAGTTAACACACCCATATAATTTAGCTACGAATCATTGGCAATATAATTTCGTGTGATTTATCATAACTTTAGTTATGTTCAAATAATAATTTTTTAACTATTATTTCACACTAAAATCTTAATAATATGACTATCATATTACTTGCTTTAATATTATCTCATAATATTCACTGAAGATATTTAATATGCCTACACTACAATATCAATGCCCAATCAATATTACTTTTGCAAGAAATAATTTAGATAATATAATTATCTTAGACGATTCATATGCATATTCTATCATTAATATAATTAGATAGAAGAAACAACATATATACATGAATTAAAATAATTTTTTTATTAATAAAATATATATACAGTACATATTATTATAGTAATTCAATATATTATGCTTAAAATTGACAATACGAATAATTTTAAAGCATACAATACTAACAATTTTTTTTGGCCAGGGATGAAGAAAGATGTAACTGAATATGTATCAAGATGTTTGACTTATCAATAAGTAAAAGCTAAGCACCAAGTGGCTATAAGAAAATTACATCCGTTGCTTATTTTAGAGTAAAAATGAGAAAAGGTTACCATGAATTTTGTTCTAAAAATGCCAAAAACATAACAACGATATGGCTCTATTTGAATAATAGTGGACAGATTAACAAAATTGACTCATTTTTTACCAGTTCAACTGACTAATTCCTTAGATAAATTAGCAAGATTATATATAGCTGAGATAGATTGCATAGAGTTTTAATTTCTATAGTATTAGACAGAGATCTATAATTCACTTTTTATTTTTAAGATAGTTTATAAATTATACTGGATAACAAGTTACATTTTAGTACGGCCTTTCATTTGCAAATTGATAGGCAAACTGAGCCAATAATTCAGACATTAAAAGATATATTGAGAGCCTGTGTATTGAATTTTCAAGGTCGTTGGGGTTATCATTTATCTTTGATTGAGTTTGCTTATAATAATAGCCACCGTTCCAGTATTGAAATTGCACCATTTGAAGCATTATATAAAAGAAAATGTAAGAGTCTAATATACTAGGATAAAGAGGGATGAGACAGATTGAGAGACCTAAATTAGTACAAAATACTGTGAAAAAGATTAAGATAGTAAGAAAATATATGAAAGCTGCCCAAGATAGACAAAATAGTTATATAGATCAACACAGAAGGAAAATGGAATACAAAGTTGGTAAATGAGCATTTCTAAGAGTTTCTCCATGGAAAGGCATAATTCAATTTAAAAAGAAAAGAAAGCTAAGTCTAAGGTACATTGGATCGTTCGAAATCATTGAAAGAGTTAATCTACTCGCATACCAACTATCCTTATCTGTAGAATTATCTTAGATTCATAATGTGTATAAAACTCATAAAGCCTAATTATATAATTTCAGGTAAGTAAATAAGTAATAATAATCCATATTTGATTATTATTTATTTTATCCTATGTAATTGTATATATGTTAAAATGATAAATATTAGTATATAGAATATGATAATTAGATATTATTGTGAGGCCGTAGTTGGGTCGAGTGAAAAAATTTATTGTTATAAAATTATTAAAGTATTCTAAATGGTGATATTACGATACTTGTAATGTGATTTTGTATAAATGTGTTTGTCAATTAATATGAATCTATTGCTAAGACTATCAACCAAGTTCTTAATCTTGCTATAATAGTCATGCATATTCATGTTGTTCTTTTTAGTGTTTTGGATCTCAAATTTGAGTTCCATAGTTTTTGTTGTTGTTTGTGCAGAGAACTAATTTGCAAGGGTATTCCACACCTCAAATGATGTCTTGCAGTTGATGGTTCTGTTGACTATACTATTTGAAATTGAAGTTAACAGCGAATCCATGAGAGTTTGATCCTGTTTCTTCTATGCTAGGTACTCAGGGTTAATGTAAGTTGTCATTTCTTAATTTTCATTAACCGTGATATTCATCTTTTTGGGACAGCCTTCACTGCCATCTATAAATCCCTCTAAATTCATTTGCTCTAATACAAGGAAAGACTTAAGATTTCTAGAAAAGAAAGTTGTTAATGAGTTTGATTAGGGCTGTAAACACGAAAGATGAATTGCTTGTTAAAGATCTTGAGGCTGAGCCTCAAAAGGTTACAATGTTAATGCTACTGAACATATTTGCTGCCAAATTCATAGCTTTGATACCAACTTAAAATATTAAAAAAAATGATACAATGATTGCAATCCATAGATTTTCAAAGATCACATTTTTACAATTTATACAAGCCTTTTTGAAAAACTTTTCTATAACTAATCTTAGCCTTGTAATAAAAGGCAACGTGTCAAGCTATGAGGAAGAACTAAATTCATCAAAATCTAAATAATAGAAACTTTTGTTTGTACATGAGAAATCTATATTCTATATGACTTGAGAAGAAAAATTTTGCTGTGTTCATAGCTGTTGGTGCAAGATTTGCATTCCCTTTCTTCTTTTGCAGGTTTTGATAGAAAGATGGGCCTGGACTTCTTTCTGAGTTTGGATTTAAGGGTGGGCTTGTCTTATTATAGCCCAAGCTTGTAGAGTGATGAGTACATAAAACTGTATGAGTATTAAGGTTTAAATTCATCATTTTACACTTTGAATATAATTAATTCCCTCAAATTATGCATATTTCTA
>JAWDEX010000012.1:1175958-1208940 GCA_035221805.1 Trichilia hirta
GACAAGAATGGTTTGCTGCAAAAAGAGACAGTTCGAGCAGTTTATGATGGAACCCTTTTTGAACATATGGAGAAGGAAAGAGAATCAGCCAAAGGCAAAAAGAAAGCGTAAATAACAGAATTAAATTTAACCATCATGGATTATGTATTTATTTATTTATCTTTTTACTGATCTTGTAATTAAATATTGGGAAAAATAAGTGATATATAAGATTTGATTGTTTCTTCAATGCAGTGCTGTATAAAGTATAGCATTTGATGGGCTGTACCCGGTCCCGGTGGATGGTCCGGATTCAAGACTCGACGATGGTTTTATGAAATACAAATTCATTTGATATAATGTAGTCTTCTATTGTGTTGCGTAATACAAGTGCAAGAAATGTAAAACGGCTTTGGATAGCACATGGATAATGGTGATTATTGTTGCATTTGAGATTGGAATTTTATGCGGTTTGTTACTTCTCTTTAGACCCGGAACAGGGAAGGTATATGAAACATATAATTAAAGTCTAAAGCAAATGTGCAAATCTTGCATTGCATTGGCTAATTAACCAATAAAATGGATCAAGCGAGCATAGGATTGAGCCTCATTGCGTGCGATTAACTAACTACTTAAAGTATAATTCACTCATGCGGACATTTGAAAGAGAATATATATTTTTATCTATTATACGGAATACGCTGCTCATGAAATTTTATTTTTCTCATAATGTATAAAGAGATACAAACAATTCGCTTAATTTATTAATTTCATAATTTTAATTAATTATATTATATTATATTATATTGCGTCAGTTTGTCTATATATAATAATTTGCATAGAAAATTGTATCTATTTATTCATTATGTGTAGCAGCAACCAACAAATAAATTAACGCACAATCCAACATATCGAAATTCCGAGACAAAGAGCACACGGAAAATGTGTTACCCCAAGCTCAAGTTGGATTTCGAATAAGATCAAAATAATCAAATCAAAGACCAGTAGATCATCATTCCATCAAAATAAAAGTAAGGAAAGAAAAAAGATGATGTTTGTCGGGATCAAAGAAGCTGCCGCAATTGCCAAATTGCGGCAAAAACAATGTCCCTTCCGATAAACGCAGATTTCATGCGACGAGAACTTCCTGAACAATCAACACCAGGATGCCTGCTGGTGAAATTTCCTGGATTTAAATTGGTGTTGCTATCACTTCCAGGACAGAAAGTAATGACATAATCAGCTGACATACAAGTAAGCGTACTACTTGTATCATCGTAGGCGTAACCGTAAGCTTTCGGGCAAGCATTCTTGAAGGACGTCGAATAAGAACTCGGCTTACATTGATCCGGTGTCGAGTATGATCCGCTGCAGCAATACTGCGGCTCTCCAAAAGCTTCACAAGCACTCTTACAACCCACAATATTTCCATTATTCACGTGGTCGACAACCTGAAGCTCGGGCGGACAAGCTTTGTTCAAGTCCGAGGAACAATCGGTAACAGTACAGTTCCCTCCTGATCCATCCTGCGGCGTAATCATCATGGGCACGTTGAAGCCGTCAACAAGACTAATGTCAAAAAAATCAAGCCCTCCAGCGCCGTTGAGAGTGAATTCAGCCAGGGTGGCAGGAGGGATTGCGCCACTGCCGGAGCATTGGATATTTCCGGAGCCACAGTCTCCGGTTACGCAAGAGAATTTTCCTGTTGAGGAGTCTTCGCTGCAGAGAGTGCGACCCCAAAATCTGCCTGACCAAGAAGTTGGGACTGACATTGAAGTTGATTGTCCCGGTGGGAGAATGAAGCCTGTTTCCGGGAGTTGAGGTGTTCCGGCGCCAGATAGTATTCCTGGCCAAACTGTGTAGCTGCATTCGTTCGTGATAGTGAAGGTTTTTGACAGTGTACCTGAAAGAAATTGGAGAAAAAAATGAGAGCCCACGATGGTAAAAATCTGAATGCGAGTCATTGAATTTGACAGAAAAAATTTAATGGAAGTTTTGAAAACTGAATATGGGTGGAGAAAAATGTTGAGCAGACGACAGAGGTTTTTTATACGGGATTAATTTCTTCACTTCCTTGCTGAAGAAGAGCTTCTGCCTTCCTTTGTCAACGAAATTTAGTGCCTCCGATAACAGTCAACTTTCCAAATTTGTTTCTGATTATGCAAAATTGAATCAAACATATTTTAACTTCTAAATAAGCATTGATCCAAAATGTATATCTTTGACTATTAATGTTATATTTTCCATATTTGAGTCTAATTGCTAAATCTGTTATCGTCATTTTATTATTATTTAATAATTAGTTGATAATAAACATAGAACAAAAATACAGAGTTAGAGAAAAAGGTTGAATTTTTACATGTTAAATTCTTATAATTTTTATTTAAATAAAATTTATAAAGATATTTTTAAAGTTTTAATTGGATAAATTTACTTAGATATTTGTTTTTAGTATTACATCAAAAAATTCAGCTTGTATTGAATTATATTCCAATTTCAAACCAAAAAAAAAAGCTAATACTAAATGATTAGTCTTATTCATTTTCATATTTACATTGGAATTGTCATACAAATTTATCGTTATTCTATTGAACAATGACAAAGGGAATGATTCCAGCCGCTCAATTAGGATCACTCATATTAAACGTCTCATATGGTATGGTTTTATTGGAATTGAGTTGTAGCACGAAGGTCGGCCTTCATATGATAAGATCAGTTTACTGTACTGCCAAGTTATGAACTTATAACAACACCAAGCGAGAATTTTGAACAAGGTGTATTGGGGAATATAACGGGGTACATTTAATTATACTCATAACTAGCACAGTGTTATGCATCTGCAATTGGGCTTATGGCAGCATGAGATTATAGTACTTTGTTGTAGCTAAAAAAATTATTTAATAACATTAATTTTTAATAAAATTTATTTATTTATTTATTTTAAATTTGACGTCTAATGCTTCACAACATTTCAATGCTAAGGGAAAATCGAAATCCTATTGAATATTCTTTCTCATTAATTGTTATAAACCAAATTAAAGTCATTAACTATTTAATGTGACCATGGTACTTTATATCTACGAAATTCTATCACAGGAATCTTTTGGATATCCAAGTACAATCTTTGCAATAAACCTAAGTTCCACTCATTAACTATGTCTGTTTATGAACTAATCAGAGTTTGATTCAATGCAAAGAATAAATATTTTCTCATTTAGCAATAGTTACAATGAGTAAGCTTTTTGAAAATTTGGGTTAGGTTTAACCAATTGAAACTTTGCAAATTCATATCATCTTATTTCAACAACTGGAATATTGATTGCCTCATGGATGTGGAGTTTTCGTGTCAGTTTTGGCCGTAAAAGTGTTGGATCTAATTCATATTTCAATTATGGGATTATTATTTCTACCAATTGATTTATGTTTAAATGTCATATCATAATTTAACTTGAAAAATAATTTTTACTTACCATTTGGACGTGCATAAAATCTGATATGGGATTGATAATTATGTGGGAACAAAAGAGGAGATGGTGATTGATTTGGGAATAGAAACTGTGAAATATGATAGATAAATTAAAAAAATATTCAAGACATTAAATAATACATTGTTTTATTAATAATATTTAAATAAAATACCATTTGCTGAATATTAAACATTTCGTTCATATTATAAATGGAGATACCAATTACTTTAAAAAAAAATACTAGATTGGATTGTCAAATATATCATAACATTCGTGTCCTCATATATATATATATATATATAATTTAATAAATTAAAAAATTGAATACATATGATAAACATTGGTAGAAAAATAACACATCACAGTTCACAACTTTAACTTAACGGTCCTTCCAAATCGTTGTCTAACGAGTCTCTCATCACATGTTAATTTGTGAAAAGTCCAAAATCTCTTCTTTCATCTATTAGCCGGACTTTGTTTACAAAAAATAATTATTAGCTGGACTTGATCCACTGTCACCTTCGTTATCCAAATTTTCTACGGTTCATATTAATGAAATTGATCAAACATATTATCGTTGATATCATTTTCATTCATAATTTTGATTATATTTGATATTTATCTTACTTTGTATTTACCAGATCAATTGTATTAATAATTATGTATTTGATTAATACATTACTATTACTCTGATTCACAACCTTGATTATATTCAATATTTTCCATTAATTATATTATAAAAGAGCGAGAAAGTCCCAATTTCTTTAAATTTGAATTATCGTGGGATTAAACTCAACAAATACAATAAAAAAGGCTCTAATTTCCAATAAGGCATACGCATTACGCTCTTATTCAAGAGACTGCCCACTTTTATTTTCTTTATTTCTAAGTTTTCTCCGTATTTCTTCTCTTTTTTTAAAACTACTTTTAAAAAAAAAAATAAATAAATTCTTATCAACCATAGAAGGTTATTCATTAATAAGAATTCAACTCCCACAATTTAAAACGCACTCATATTTTAAATTTCAAAATTCTATTATGGATACCAAAATGTTTGATATATAATTTTTTATTAATTGATTTCATCAATAAAGCTACTATCATCAAAATGATGATTCACAAATAATGCACCCTAACCATACAAATTTGTGGTATTTGGATTACACATAGTTCTTGAGAAAACACACATATCACACGTCTAGAATTCAATCATATACAAATGGAATCTGCTATATATATCTCAACAAACAACGGTCAATTTTTGTCACAAAGTTTATATGAATACATACACATAAATATAATATAATTGGTGGGGGAGGCGAGAACATTTTTTTTTTTTTTTTTTATCCCTTTTACGTTTGACGGAGATGGGTAAACCCTGACCCTAGCCCTAACCCTTACCCAATCATCCATTTTGCTAGCTCAAAATCTCTCAACAGAGCACGATCCAACACCAAACCATCAAGAAAAATGAAAGCATGAATCCATGCGGAGCTCGTGTGACACCTTATCCACAATGCAAAACGACTCCAGCTTGGTCGGAAGGTTAGCTAGAATTTTCTAAAATGTTGTAGGGCATATAAATAAAATCAGAAAACGAAACTCTACATATAGTAACATAAAATGGTTTTTTAAAAAATAATAATAAAAATAATAAAGTCTTTATTATTAATTTTTGAATGTGACCTTCCTTTGTATCTTCTATCTCTTTCGTATTTTTTTTTCTTATAATTTCTTTTAATTGATGGATCCATCCACTACCTGTTCCATCTTCACGGCAAACAGGTAGATGAGTCAATGAGACAAAGCTAGTCTCCCATGTTTAAGTGTCTGAAGACAGAGAGTCTTCTTCAGTCATTACAAAAGACAAAGATTAGAAAGAAAAGAAAAGAAAAAAAGGCCATAAATTTCAATAATTTGTGTTGGTCAATTTTTATGTGCGATTTGCTATATCTTGTCAATCCAAATCTTTGTTTTAAATTTCACTAAGTGTCATTGTGAACTATTGTTTATTGTTGTTGATTTTATAGGAAATTTGTGTTAATAGGATTTATTTACATTTAATGTACTAAAATTAATTAAATAAAAGGAAAATGAAATGAAATGAATGGTTATTATCAACCATTGTTTATTATTGTTGTTTTTTTTTTAAATTATAGGACAGAATTTGCTTCATAAATGATGTTAGATATCCAAAATTTTACCTAAAATGAATTTATGTTCATCAAATAAGTAAAAGGAAAGTGTGGTAAATAACTTAATAATTAAAAAAATTGATCATTTATTGAATGGTCACCTTATTTAAAATAATAAACTTAAAACAAAAATTTGGAATGTTTAATATATGAAAATCAATAACATAAATGCAGTAATTGATTGATTAATTATCAACCATCCATAATACCAATCTTCATATTTAAAATGATATTTAAAAAAAAATTAAATTAAATTAAATGTATTCTTCCCAACTTGCATAATTATTTGTGGAGGAATGTAACCTCTACAAACATTATCTTCCTAAATTTCTAAAGGGAATAATTTATTAATTTCATATTAGTGCAATTTTATAAATACTAGTTAATTAAACTGGATACTTTTACGTTACATCAAGCATTATTCAAAGCAAAAGAAAATTAAAAATTAAAATTTATAAGGCCATTTACGCATGTACTATAAATATATATAAAATTGTGGGGCTACATAAAGAAAAAATAATATATTTTTTGTGGCAACTCTATGACTATAAAATATAATAAAATAAAATGGCGTATGGATTCTTCTTTTTTAGGTTTTACTTTCAAATAGATTGACATAAATTATTTCCCTTTCGTCTACCAGCTCCTTATTTTTATTATATTTTTTTTTATTGCCCAAATGATTGAACTATTTAATAATTACTGACTTAATACACTTTAATTATTTTTCTTTTTGATTTTGATTAATGATAAGTAAGCATTCTTATGAAATTTGAAAACTAATTTTTATAAAATGACAAAAAATACTTTGAAACTGCAGTCTTCCTATGTAAGTCTTTATTGATTTATTGACCTCAATTTACAAATCCAAAATGCAAGGTAGACTATCTTGTAAATGAAGGCAAGGATGATACTTCCTTGCAGTTTCATATATCAATACATCAATCAATGTACACACAAATGTAAGTTTGTGTTAGGAGAATTTTGGATGGACTTATTTTTTACAAGATAATTTTATTCTTGCTATAGTTTTAGTGTAAATATTTTCTGAATATTGTATGATAAAAAAATTTAATCTAATAAGAAGTGGGTATTAGTTAATTATGGATAAATATTTATTTTACTTTTTTATAGGATAATAATACTCTAATTCTTGAGACCCATTTGATATTAATAAAATAAAATAAAATATATTGTCATTTAAATCAAACAAAAATTTAAGATTCCAAGAATTTTTTACATATTTTGAGACATATATATTGAGAGCAACACAATTAATCTCCTTATTATATCTCTGCCTCTTGAAATTTCTGTGGCAATTTATTAACCAGTTTGTTGTTTTCTTTGTGACAACATTGATTGAAGAAAATAATTAAGAGAGAGAGAAATAGAAATTTCGTAGTAATAGCTATTAGACTTGGGTCAATTGTATTAGGTAGATTGAAGATTGATAAAGATTGCTTCTTCACTGCGGGTCAAAAGGAAAACAAAGACCAAATTTTATAGTTGTAAATTAAATTAAAATTAAAGAAGTGCTTCCCTGTTCTGTTTAAGCTTTAGAAAAAAGCACTTTACAATAAATTTGGAATTGATAGTTCAATGGCAAAAAATGAATGTAATACTGGTGGTAAGCTAGTCTTGTTTGTTTTTTCACTTAAGTCTTCTTGAAACAAGAATTTTTATTACTTATTTTCGGATTGGTTATTGTTTTCAAATAGTATTTTTCAAAAGATTTTACTAATAAAAATATTTTTAGAATATTTGTTAAAATTTTTATATTTATTATCTATAATAATTTTTAATATTTAATATAATAATTAAGAATACTTTTCATAAATTTCAGTGCCTTAAAAATTATAATTTATCAAATATAAAAATTTTAATAAGTGTTTTAAAAGCGGTAAAACTTTTTTAAAATAAAATGGTATTCTAAATTTAATATTTTTATTTAAACAAAAATAATAAAAACATATTTAATTTTGAAAAATAATGATAATGTGACTCAGCACAAACTTGTAATTGTCAAACGAGTTGGGCAGTTTTCTTATTGGGAAACAGAAAATGACTTTTGTAAAATAATACATACTGTTTATGAGTTAGTCTAAAGTCAAAATTGATAGTTAATTTACTAAAATATTTTGTAAATCAATTTAATGTTGGTAAAGATTAATAAATAATAAAGAAGATTTCATAGTCGTTTTGTTTTTGGTAGATCCAAAATCGTGCGTTCTTTTATTTAAAAAAATAAATAAATTAACTTTATTTATTTTTTCATATGAACCTAAAACCTTATTATAAAAAATTGAAATAAACTCTTATTGATTATTTTATTAAGAAGCAAAGATGTATTGATATTAATTTATGCTGAAGTAGTTACAGAATTTAAATTACCAATTCCATCACTAGAATCATAAATTCATATTAAATAAGTTTTTCTAACAGATAAATATTATTGTATAAAAATTAAATAAAATAAAGTCAAACTTTGGTTGATTTATGCATTTAAAATAAAAAAAATTATTTATAAATACTCTTATCAAAAAACACCTTTTATTTAAAAACGACTCTTGACAACGATATTCTAAAAAAATAAAAATATTAAACTTTAATCAAATTTAATTACATACTTATCCTTTATAAAACTTCTATTAATAATTTTTTATATGAATTTTTATAACTAATGTTTTTTAAAATACTCATCCTCTATAAAATCATCATAAACACATGGTGTTAGATGATGATAAATATAATCAAGACAATTAATTTAATTTTATATTTTTTAAAGATCATTTAAAATTGTGTGATAAAAATAATAAATTGTTGTACAATTCACAACTAACATGAATAGATGACGCGTCCAGTGTGTGATGCAAGAGCTGGACCATGGAAGACGGTGGCTAGTATGGTCAACTATTAACAGTCCATTAACCATAATTTGACTTTTACTAATCTAATTGCACGACTCAAGACCCAATAGGCTTTTATGTTCACACCTGAATTCTAAACCTATTTTATATTTTTAATTCCTTATTTTTGTTTTGCATAAAATTTCTTTAAACCCTTAATTGCATATAAGTTGAAATAAAACTTAAAACGTCGAGCAAATAATTATCAATATTTTTTATTTTTGTTTTTACAAGGTTATATATTATAAACAATTACATTTCTTATTCTTCCACCTAATTTTAAGAATATCCAATTTTATATATAATGGTGTTATTATTTTATAGTTTTAAAAATAATAATTTTATTGTAAACTTTCATTATAACTTTAAAGTCATAAATGAAGTGAATCATAAAATTATTAGATATCAAATATTAATAAAAATAAATAAATCCCATTAATAAATAGTATTAAATACCTTTTTAAAGTTGTGTTTACAACATAACATAGACATCACTATCTGAAAACAACGTTTAAAATAACTCCAAAAATTTGTGGTTTAAAAATTTTTTAAAAACTTGTGTCATTTAAATATGAAACCTATCTTAAATTTAATGCATATAAAAAAAGAATTGGAATCTTTTACTAATTCAATGTCAAATATAATTTGTGTTTAAAAGATGTGGCGTAGGGTAAGTAAAATTGATAGACAATACATACCCATATAAATACTTTTATAGAAACTACTAATTCATTTTTTAAAATCAATTTTCTAAAAACAAAACAGAAAACAGAGAGAAACAATCATATAAAGCAGATATATATATCAAGTTACTCCCTTCCTTACGTAATTTCTCTTTAAAGCAAAGATCCTCTCCATTCCCTGCATAAGTTATTCTTATAAAAAAGGTTTTCCAACAATCATCTCTTTCCGCTTCTATCATCATTATCACCATCACCCCCAAACACCTCCTTTCATCTCCGTCGCTTGCCGGCGCTACTCTTTCAGTTTCCCGTTTACTCTTTCAGCTTGAGGCTAACGTAAAGTCTTTCTTCACAAACATGTCTTCAACTGACACAGCAACTTCGCTTCTTCTTCTTATTGCTCTTCTCACTGTCTCAGTCCTCCCAACCCCGTCATCCTCAGTCACAGATACCTTCGTTTTCGGAGGCTGTTCGCAGCTAAAATACACCCCAGGTTCACCTTATGAAAATAGCGTCAACTCCATGCTCACTTCCCTGGACAACTCAGCCATGTTCATCTCCTATAACAACTTCACCATCCAGGGAACAAATTCTCAAGAAACGCTGTACGGTCTTTTCCAATGTCGTGGCGACCTCTCCACCTCAGACTGTGGACAATGTGTGGCTCGCGCAGTGAGTCAACTCGGCACTCTTTGCATCAACTCATGCGGTGGCTCGTTACAGCTAGACGGCTGCTTCGTTAAATATGATAATACTTCCTTTCTGGGTGTTGAAGACAAGACTGTTGTCGTCAGGAAATGTGGGACGCCGATCTCCTATGATTCCGTGGTGTTGACCAGACGAGATGCCGTTTTGGGTTATTTGGAGACGAGTGATGGGTCCTACAAGCCCTACAGAACCGGTGGGTCCGGGTATTTATCCGGTGTGGCACAGTGCGTAGGTGATTTGAGTGCGAGCGAATGTCAGGATTGCCTATCAGACGCGATCGAACGGTTGAAAACGGACTGTGGGGCATCCAGATGGGGCGACATGTTCTTGGCTAAGTGCTACGCGCGTTACTCGGAACGTGGTGACCACTCTCACGGCGGTCATGGTAAGCGGTCTCCGTTTCGCACCTTGTCTGGTGGTTTCTGGTTTCTAGTATTTTCCTTTTTATTTAGTGGGGGGCTCCTGAAAATTACTAATGCTTCTAGTGAGTGTAAATTAATATTTCTTAATTTTGAGTTTGCAAGGTGATTTTTTAAAATATTTTAAATTTTTTCCTTCTTCATTTATTTTTTATTTTTTTTATTTGTGTTTATTATTTATTTATTTTTTGTGTGTGAGAGAGAGAGGCTAAACTAGTGCCCCGTATCTAAGTATTGGCTTTGTTTAACGTACTACAATCTAAGGAATTAAATTGTTTTACGATATTCATTTCATATAGTTCATTTAGGGAAAATATGCTGATATATAATTTTTATTCTATTTTATTTTTATTTATATTTCATGACTTTTGAGGTTAATGATATAAAATCATATGTATATTAAAGACAAAGAGATGGTTATTTTTATTTTTATATCGAAATTCAAATAAAAATTCCTACTTTAGAGTTAATTGGAAAATTCATGACTTTTGAGAATTTTGCACTTTAGACATAGTATTTGGATTAAAAGTTGGATGAGGGTTTTTTAGTAGAATGTTCTTAAGATTATTGAAGGGGTACAATATATATTTTGATGGCTATTAATTATTATGTGATTATCAAGTTAGAAAAAAGGGGGGGAGGCCATGAAATGTAACTGGGGGTTGATTTAGAGCTTTGGGTGAAAGCAGTTGTTGTTTGACTATTGATAATTGTGAAGTTTCAAAGCATATAGGCTTTATTTTACAATCAATACACAAAACCACCTGTAAAGCATTAGAAGAGAAAACAAATATGAGGTCCCATTTTGAATTAATGTCTTATTTAGGTAAAAAAAGTAAAGGAAGAATCCAATGCCAAGAGAGAGTGATGATGGCCTAATTAGATGAAATTGTTAATGCTATACTCGTTAAAATTCTATAAGGATAAAGGCATTATCATCTCATAAAAATGATATAATTAAGACTAGAAGCCTAATTCAAATCCCATTTAAACATAACCAATTGTGAATCTGTGATGATGATCACATTAAAAGAGAGAGAATGAAAATACCAAAAGTTTTTCAAGAATGAACATTAATATTCAATTTTCCCTTCCAACTTCAAAGTTTTCAATCACTAAAAGTCATAAATTATTGAGTAATTATGTTTTTGTCACTTTCTTTTATTAGTTTTATAGAAGTATAATGAGAATGTGGGATGTTTTCTAATTGTTTGCTACTTTTTTTTTCTTTTTTTTTTTCTGGGATTCTTTTAATAGATAATAATGATGATGATGATGATGAGGTTGAGAAGACGCTTGCACTAGTAATTGGACTCATCGCTGGGGTTGCTTTACTCATTATATTTATTTCCTTCGTCAGAAATTTATATGAGAAAGGAAAAGGTTTATGACTATTCCTTGTTTACTTTTCTCCTTTTTGTTAATCGCTTTATTGTAATTATTTGCTTAATTATGTTAATTAATTCTATTTTTTTTCAATGATCTCAATTTGCAGGTCATAAATGATACAATTGCATATAAATAGATGAAGAACCCCTCTTCTTGTTCCTCTTGGTAAATTGAATGGTTTTCCTTTTCGATGGTCCAACTCCTAATTCGTATAATCCTTTGCTTCCGTCTTCGCTTTTGTATTGGTCTTTTCAACTTTTGCTTTTCCCTTCTTTTAAAGTGTATTTGTTATCTTCCTTAAAGAATTGAGACTTTAAAGAGCAGATAGAAAAAGAATAAAAGTAAAAAAGACAGATGTTGATGGAAACCGGTACCTTGAAACAAGTGAAACAAAAGTTGCAATAAGATCATGAAAAGCCTAATGATTCCCACGATCCAATAAGCCCATAGAACCCATGTAAGCTTGTCTCTCTTAATTATTTGTACTAAGAGTTAAAACAACTTTTGTAGAAGTGCTTTTTTGTTCTTGTGAAGTGATACGCATGATGTAGCTGCTAGCTAGTAAGTCTCTTTACTTGGAGCGTTAATGAAACTTCTTTATATTATATAGTTGGCAAAGTTTCATTTCATCAAAAAGTAGATTGATTTTGTCATTTCAACCTTCCACTTTGTTTTCTGTCTACCAATAATTTTCAATTAAAACAAAACCTATGGGATTATTTAGGAATTTAACCACTTTTTGTCTTGAAAGCAGGTGGGTCGGATTAGATTGGCTTTTGATAGTCCATTTACCATATATATATATATATATTCCTATTAAATCTTTTTTATAAAAATCCCAATTCATCACAATTATCTGGTCAAACATATATTTGATTAAGCAGTCCAAAGTAGTTCAAAAATTATTTTTAAAAAAATACAACTATAAAGATGTCTACTGATTATGCTACAAATGATCAAAACAATTACGTTCTCTAATTTAATAATTTAAATGGATGCAATTAAATGACAATTGATTAATTAGTAAATTAAAGGGGACAATCAGAATGGATTGAAGGACTAATATCATTCAGAATCTTCTCTCTCATCTGTTATCCATTTGCTTTTGGCTTTACTTTTTATAACCTAAACCTACAATATCAAGTATTCATTTATGTCCCTATCCACACCTTGCCACCACAACTTTTTTTCCCTTTGTTTTTTATGCTATCCCTTTGTACCAATATTATTTAAAATTAATCTCTTTGCTTAATTGTCATTAAATTTTTATATTAAATTCAATAAACATAAACTTGTTGTTTCACAAAGTTGTTAATTAAATTATGGATGAAGAGTAGATATACATGATGGTCTTCTAGGAAAGACACAAGAAGGTAGAGATAGTTAGAAGGGGTGGTACTAGTAGGTATGACAAAAGTTAGAGAAGGCAGATTACAAAATTGTGAAAATTAGATATAATTAAGAGAATCTTCATCATTTTGTTTTATGCATGTATTTTTGCATAATATGTCAATGTTTGCCACTTTCAAAATTTTGTCACTTCTTAATTGTCAATTTATCAAACTATGTATATTCTTGTACAAACAATAAACAATTTGTAATCACTTTTTGAATTTTTATGATTTTAAGTTATCCAATTGTTTGTATGTCAAAATTATGGTAATGTTACCTAACAAATTTAATTATAGAAATTAATATAGTTTATAATTGTGAAACATTAAAAATATTATACATATATATTATATTATACATGGCAATGATATTATTTATAAAATTAAAATACGAAACAATCCAAAGTAAAATATATAAAATATTGAACTCGTTATTATACATGTATATGCGTTTTTCTGTTTCACATTTATCACCTAATAATCAAAAAATGGCTATGGTCGTGATCGATGATTTTTCATTTCATTATCATTTCCTTGTAGTTTGGGTCAACAAAGCATAATTTTAAATTGCAATTAAGAATGTGTAGTGATTTATTAAATAATTGCCAAGTGTGATAAGGAACAGGAACCTACTGTAACTTGGGTTTATTTAATTTCAAATATTTTTATATTTTTCTTGAGAAGTGTTTTTGTTAATTATATTTAAATACTTTTACTTCGTGTTAATGGAGTTTTTCTTTTATTTTTTTTTACATACATTATATAGTTGGCAACGTTTCATTTTATTCAAAAATTGTTTATTTTGTGTCGTTCCAAACTTCCACTTCATTTTTTGTCTACTGAATCTTGAAAGCAATTGGTTCGAGTTAATGCTTCAAAAAAAATTTTAGATTATTAAGAAATAAATTCTTTAATAATTTAAGTATTAAAATATTTATTATTATAGTAGGAATCTTAGAATATAAACTGAAGTATTACAAGATTATATTAAACATTTAATATATTAAGATTACGTGGTTACATATATAATTACATGTCTATATGTTCATTTGATCATATAGTCACACGATCCCCTCCTTATCGGCAATAACTTCTTAACCATCAGCAAGTTCATTGTTCTGAGCCAATCTTTCAACCTCATTCACATCCCCTTCAGTAACCTTCCTGTCCCCCTTCTCAGCAAACTCATCACCAACATTTTCAGACTCAACAAATTCATCAACAATGTTTTTAAACTTAGCAAACTCATTAGCAATGTTTTCACAGAGATTTTTATTCGGACCCAACCCTTTTTCATTCTCATTTACGTCCCCTCACAAACCTTCTTGTTGAGGAAACAATGGATCACTTTCGTAGATGTAAGAGAAAAATTTATTTCTTATATTGATTATATATATACAAGAGATATCAAATATGCATTCTATAAAACATTTGAATTGGTGAAGAAATTGACATGGTAATACAAAAACAAATAAATAATCATTTAACTCGCACATGTAGAACCTATAGATTGTAAGAGATCCATTATTTCATTTCAAAAAAGTCCATAACTATAGATTGTATGAGAAATGTTTTCACTTATGTAAATTTCATGAATAACAAAATTAATGACTTTCATTGTTAAGACCATTCTTGTTTTTTGTAATTCATTTTTTTTTTCTCTTTTTAACTTATAGTTGTATAATTAAAAAAAAAATGTTTTTACTAAAGAAAATTTTATAGAAATATTGGAAGAAATTAATATATAAATTATTACATAAAAAATTTACAAAAATTAATCGCAAATAATCTGATTTATATGTGACATCTCTTGTAGAATAGTTAAAAAAAAATTTGGGGCCTCCTCTTACTGTCTATTCTTTGTGAAATAATGCTGACATCTTCTATCTGTTGATTCCACTATCATTATATGCAAATAACTAAATTAAATTTCAGAATTAATGATTAAAGAAAGAATTGAATTTCAACAACTAATACCTTCTCCAAGTTTTCTTTAATGCACCAGAAAAATTTGCATGGCAATTAGTTTTTTTATTTTTCTAAATAAAAAATTAAAATTTATGGTAATTAGAGAAATAAAAAATTTACCATTTTAAAAAATGACCTATTTGATTATATAATTAAAATTATATTGCTCTCAGGTGTATTTAGTGACTCATTACTCTTTTGTGAAACCCATTGAACCACCATGCAAATCCTATTATTGGGCTTTTAGAGAGCCCTATATCAAGGAAATGAAAACCCGTTGTCAAACTGCCACCTGTCCCCTTACGCTCAATATGACTTGCACATAAATACTAAATGACCCAAAATAAAATAACATAAAATTCTGAATAATTATCACTATGACGACCACCACGACGATAATATAAAATTCTAGAAATATCACAATTTACATTGAATATAAAAGTTGACAATTAAAATTCAAAAAAATAATTAGTATTCCCAATTACTATCATAAATTAAAAACCTTTTAAATTATCAATTTTTTTTAATGAGATTATGACCATTGTTAATATCAGTATCATAGTTTTCTTCAATGCACCAGAAAAATTTACATCATGACTATTTTTTTATTTTTAAATAAAAAATTAAAATTAAATAATCTTAACAAAAGAATTGAGAGAGAAATAAAAATTTTAATACAATTAAAAAATGACCCATTTGAATTATATAATTAATATTAAATTTTTTAAAACTAATGATTTTATCGTATTTTAAATTTATCTGAGTTATTTGATATTGCAATATTTTTATTTTGTTTTTTTAAAAATAAAAAAAATATTAAATATTGCTTAAGTAGTGGGTAATTAGGCTATCGTAAATGCTTAAAATATTGTAAATCTATATTGAATTGCCATCTTCACCGTACACGTGGTTAGTATTCAAAATCATGCCACGTCTTTATCTCTTTGCATATATAGCGCTCATCGTTTTCTCGAATCCTCAGAAAAATATCTTACCGACGAAGAAAAGGATCGGAGCACTGAAAAGCAACTGATTTAGGGGTTGGAGTTTTACGAAATCGGTTCAATGGCTCTCGAATGGGTTGTGCTTGGATACGCCGCGGCCGCGGAGGCCATCATGGTGCTGCTTCTGACACTGCCGGGACTCGACGGGCTGCGCCGAGGGCTTGTCGCCGTGACACGTAATCTCTTGAAGCCGTTCTTATCGGTAGTGCCGTTTTGTCTGTTCCTTCTCATGGATATATACTGGAAGTACGAGACGCGCCCCCACTGTGAAGGTGATTCATGTACACCGAATGAGCATTTGCGTCACCAGAAATCAATAATGAAGAGTGAACGGAACGCCCTGTTGATCGCCTCGGCTTTGGTGTTCTACTGGTTGCTGTACTCGGTGACTCATCTGGTTGTCAAGATCGAGCAGTTGAATCAGAGGATTGAGAGTCTCAAGAGGAAGGATTAATTGATGATCCGTTGAGGTTTTTGTTTTGGATCTTAATCTCACTTTCATATGTTTTGAATCATGTGGGTTTTGTTTGTATTGAAATTCTATGAAGAGTTTCAGAAAACTGGCTGATCATATTTTGTTAAATGATTTGGTTCACTGTGGATTATGTTTTCTCTATATTTTGTTTTATTTCGATATCCTATCAGAGTTATAATTCTGTCTAAGGATTCTGGTTTAGGTATGTGATTGTTAATTGATCAATGTCTATTATGTGGGTAATGGAATTTTTTTCTTTTTGCTGTTGTCTGGTTTACTTTGGTATATAGTAAAGTGGCTTATTAATATGTGTTTAGGACTGAAATATCGTTGTGATTTTTTATATGAGTTTCACCCGTTGGACTCGGTGGAAACTCGATAATGCGAGTGAGTAATAGGTTTTCAGAATATTGATTGTTGAAGAATGAGTTTTTTCAGTCAAGGATGTGAATGCATGAAGAAATAGGGGAGGGAATCAACAATATATCTTGGTTTATAGTTGCTTTTACATTATCTTTTAAAATATTTTAGGCTGTCGAAGCATCATCGTTGTTTGCCTTTATTCAGTTTCTTGAAGTAATTATCATTTTTCTGTCTAAACTTAAATCATTTTCCTATTGAGCTCCTATCTGATAGTTGTCACACAATTCAATGAAGATGAAGCAGAATTAAATCAAATACACTGAAAAAATATTTATGTGGTTAAGCAATGTCCTACATCCATAGGTTTGCGATTATTTCTGTTTTTCACCATATTAAATAAGATTACAATACAATAAATTTATATTAAAATCCTACTTATAAGAAACTTTCGAAATATGAGCCAATTTACAACAATCTCCACCTTGGCGAATTACTTCAACTACTTTGAAGATTTCAATGACTGAGAGGACATGTGCCATTGCATTAGCAACTGTAAATATTGATCCATGTCTGGTGCATTCTCTGATGAATCAACCTTGACAAGAATTATGTCTCCTGAAGGAATCAATTCTCTAACCTTGTGAAACCTGACCTTAGTATGCTTAGTCCTGGCCTCACAAGCCAACTGTTGTAGCATAGAATTTGATGATTTCTGGGAATGTCAAGAGCTTCTGCAAGGTCAATATTCAAGGCAGAAGCTGCTAATTTCTTTCAAAGGATGAGGAAATCCTATTTTAGATCCTCGCAATTCATATTAGGGAGTGTATTGAGCGCCATTTCAAGTTTAGCAGCTGTTGATTTGGGCTTCATCATTCATGCTGAGGCTATTGACTCTAATGCATATGTAGGGAGTTCTTTGATCAATATGTATGCCAAGTGTGAGAAAATGGAATATGCAGAGAAAGTAGTTGATTCTTTAGACGAAAGAAATGTTGTTTTATGGAATGCGTCACTTGGAGGATATACCCAGAATGGGTATGCCCGGGAAGCGGTGGAACTGTTCTCTGAGATGAAGAATTCTGGTTTTCATGCTGATTACTTTATCTATACTAGCATCCTGAGATCATGCGCTTGCTTGGAATACCTGGAAATTGGTCGCCAATTGCATGCAGTCATTATTAAGAACAAGTATGCATCAAGCTTATTTGTGGGACATCCATTGGTTGACATGTAGGCAAAGTCTGGAGTTTTGAAGGAAGCTAGGCAACAATTTGAGCTTATAAGGAGTCGAGGCAATGTTTCTTGGAACGCAATTCTTGTTGGATATGTGCAGGAAGGGGATAATTTTGAGGCCTTTAGCATGTTTCAAAGAATGAACTTTTTTGGGAATATAACAGATTGTCATTGGCCAGTGTACTCAGTACCTGTGCAAGTGTTCATGGTCTGAACAAAGGAAGACAGGCACATTTCAACTCAGTTAAGATCGGTCTAGAATCAAGTAGTATTTATGTGGGAAGCTCACTTCTTGTCATGTATGCTAAGTGTGGGGTTGTTGGGCCTGCACATAAAGTTCTCTCTTGCATGCCTCAGCTAAACGTTGTCTCCATAAATGTTCTTATTGCCGGATACGCGGAAAAAAATTTGAAGGAAGCTGTTCTTCTGGGTCGAGAGATGCAGCCTGAAGAGTTGAACCCATGTAACATAACTTTTACTAGCCTTTTGGATGCATGTGATGAACCCCAAAAGTAAAATCTGGGAACCCAATTCACTGTCCTGTAGTAAAGAAGGGATATATGTTTGATGATGATTTCTTGCTCATCTCTCTGTTGATCATGTGTTTGAACTCTTCAGAGAAGTATGGATGCAAGCATTCTCTGTCCACTCACTGGCCTCGCCTACTTATCGTAACGATGCTGATAAATTTGAACCACTTATAAAGTATAGACCAATTTACAACTAACATAATGATAAACTGATTGCTTACATGATCTGATCTGTGCTGTCCTGTTTAACCTGTTAATGCGAAGAAAAATTCTTTAGTTGGCAGCCGGCAAAACTTAAATGCTGCTTCCAACCATTTAGATGGTAGTCGTTAATCTATCCTACTTGCAGCAATATGAATCCTTTTAACCAGAAATATTTCATCTTATGTATCTTCTGACTCTGCTTATTAGATATCTGTTCTTCTCTTAGAAAACCTTATTAATGCAAGTTAATTCTTCTTCCATTTTCCTTGCATTTGCTATATCCTGTATTGTGAATGTGGCTGAAAATAATTTTTAAACGATCAAATATTAAGACTCTAATTTCTCGCAATCATTACTTTTTGCACTGCTCATTTGTATTACCCTATTTTTTCTGTGTTTGTTGGTACCGTTGGGAATTCCTTTACAGTGAACAGCTGCTTTCTTCCCTCTTTCAGCTTTATGTGTCACTTCATTGAAGCTGCTTACTATAGATTTCCAGCATTGAGCTTCTCTTCTCTTAGAAAAGATTCAAGATTTAGTGAGAAAATTTGTGTTTGGTTGAAAAGAAAGGGATAAAAAATGAGAGAAAATAAGAGGTTATTTTTATTAAGATACAATTCTCAGATTGTACAAATGAGTTCTAAGTCAGCCTATTTGTACACACACTAGGACTGTCTAGACCCTACTACTATATGTACCCCGCAGAGAATTTAACATGCAGAAGTAGAGAATAATTTCCCTGGATTTCCGTTACAAATGGAGCCAAGTCCATGACTAATTTTGACTTGTTCAACTACTTGACTACAACGATCATCCCTTTCAACCTTTATGCCTACTGCAAGGTTCCTGCGGCTGAAAAAATTCAGCTTCAATTTATATGGTTTGTATTTATTTTATAAATTTACTTGCTTCTGCTAGTCCATTCTCTCTGCTCAGAATGACGTGTGACTATCATTGTATCTGAGAATTGTCCTCATCAAAAACATTTCTAATGGATCCATGTGTCATTGAGAGAGTAGATCTTAGGTTTATTTTTGGGAAGAATTTAATTGCTTGTTCTGCTTACATCATTTGGAATTAGAAAGTTTGAATTCTTTATGACATTGTAGTATAGATAGCTTCATTAGATTTTCTAAAAAATTTATCCAGCTTTTAATCATGATTTGTAAGTTTATGATTGTATTTACTGATAATACAAAAATGTTCTTAGTGAATCTAAGGTTCTGACAATCTAAAAGTTATTATTAGTCCAACATTCATGAAAATTAAATTTTTTCTTTTAAGTTCTCTGAGTTGCAATCATTCAATTTATGCGATTTTTTTTTTTTTTTTTTTTGATATTCTCAATTGAAACAATTTATAAGAAAAAAAATTGCATATTCTCAATTGAAAATAAGTGAATATCCAAAAAGTATTTTTATATTTATTTCTTTTAGAAAAAAAAAAATAGGTGTTTTAAAATTTAAATGTGTCTGATGATATTTTTTTATTATAATTTTTTAAAATAAAAAATAAGAAAATATTACAATAAATTATTTGCAAAGATGAATATGGAAGAAAATATTAAGAGAAAGGTAAAATTAATATTTTATAGCATTAACATTTTCTCCAAACAGAATAAAAAATCCCAGTTCAACCAATTGTATTAAAGGTGTTCGTATTGAAACTATGGACAAAAGAATTGCATAAAATCGTGTACTTATTTTAATTTTAGTGAAGCATGTATCTAAGTGATAGTTGGAATGAATATTTCAATATGTATATTAAGTAACAAACCAATATTTCAATATAAATATAGTATTTTACGAAAATTTATTTAGTATTTCGAAAAAGATATTATTTGCGTAAGAAATAATTTGTCATTTTATGAAAACTAAGGTATTTAATTGTCGTCACCCGACCTGGCACGATTTTATTGGACTGCTAATCCATTTCACACGGCTTAAATTCCGTGTAATTCAGTCGAGCAGCCGGCAAACGAAACCCGACGGAAGGAAGTTCCTCTTTGCAAAGTCGTCTTTCTCTAAAACCAACAATTTTCTTCTGATCCTTCGAGGTCAACTCCCAAAACAACCCTCATAGTTTTGTTTATTCTTGTACTCAAATTAATTTTTCAACAACTTTATTTCGTCAACCCGGCAAACCGAGCTTCATTTGATTGTTTATTCCATTCGCTCTGTCGATTTCTTTTTGATTGTTTGTAATTTTTGATCATTAAGAAGAAAATGGATGATATGAAAGATAAGATGAAGGGATTCATCAAGAAAGTCTCGTCTTCTTCTTCGTCCAGTAAATTCAAGGGCCAAGGTAGAGTATTGGGTTCATCTTCTTCGGGACCCGCTGCCCCAAATCTCGTTCGTCAGAATATCTATCAAATACCGAGCTCAAATCCGAAACTAAAGCCAAGCTCAGCTTCTTCTTCTTCTTCTTCCAATCACAATAACTCTTCTTTGGCTCAGAAACCACTTGGTTCTGACCAGAGTAAGTCCAGTTCTGTGAATAAACCGGAGCCAAATCGGAAACCTGAAAATGGGTTTGATCCCTATGATTCATTGATCACTTCTGGGAAAAGATCACAAACTGGGTATTCTTTGAATGTGTTTGAATGTCCAATTTGTGGGCAGGCTTTCAGGACTGAAGATGAGGCGTCTATACATGTTGAGAGTTGTATAAACAGTAATAACAACAATTTAGTAGAGAACAATAGTAATGGTGCTGTTGATGGTGAGTTTCACGAGTCTAGGAGTGAAATGGAGGCTCGTGTTGGTACTTTTTTGTCAGGGAAGTCGAAGGAAGGGTCTGTGGAAGTGGTGCTTAGGTTGTTGAGGAATGTAGCTAGGGAGCCGGGGAATGAAAAGTTTCGAAGAGTTCGAATGAGTAATCCGAAGATCAGGGAGGCAGTAGGAGAGGTTGTTGGAGGTGTTGAGCTTTTGGAGTTTGTTGGGTTTGGATTGAGAGAGGATGGTGGGGAAATGTGGGCGGTAATGGATGTTCCTGATAAAGAGAGAATGGCTTTCATTAGCAAGGTGATAGATATGTTGGAACCGAAAAAGGTTGAAGAACCAAAGAAGGTTGTGAATTTGAAGGCTGAAGCTCCTGCTGAGACTGCGGAACCCATTGAGCAGAAGCCGGTTGATAGACAGGTATATCCATTGGTTGATTGGATTTTGGTGGTATAATTATTGTTAAATATTTATTCTTAGGTCGTTTCAGTGTTTTGGTCGAGTTATGAGGTTCTTGTTTTGTGCATTTTGAATTTTTGTTATACTCATCGATATATAATATGGTTGTGGTGGCATTGTAATAATAATGCGGCAATGAGTAAAACTACTTACTCTAAAAAGTGCTGATATGAAACTTCTATTGAAATTCATAATGAGTGAACATTGAGCTTAATGATTACAGCCGACATGTTTACATTTGTCTATTGGTGTCTGATTTGGGTGAAAGACTTCCTACACGGTAATCCATAGATCATAACACCAACTGAAATGATACACAGATTTTGGTGTCTCTCATGTATGTCTTCAGTTTTGTAAAATTGCTATGACAACTCTCCCATCACAATATGACTTATTGAATCCCATTTGAGTCTAAAAGTAAAGCTTATACTTTACAAGATTATGTCAATATTGATAAACAAGTTAATTTTGGATGTAAAGAATGTATTTATGCATAGAGTATAAGTATATGTTTAAAATAGGGGTAAGAGAACACCATAATTTACTATTTTAACATTTTCTTCCCCCTATAACCAATTTTTGCATTGTACTTGTGTCTGGAAACTGAAGATAATGCCTGATACTTAACAGGAAAAAAGAAATACAATGTTTGATGATCATAATAGTTTCTCTTGCATATGGAAGTTTTCTTTTCATGAGGAGACAAATGATGATACTGGAATCTGAATTACAACTAGGAGTAACCTTGGTTTACAAGTATCTGTACTTTTTTCCAAGGTAACGAAGAGATCTTTCTGGAGTGATTTCATAGATTTGGCAACTGAGGTATTAATGACTTTTAGAATCTTCCAAAATCCAAATAGCCTTATTGTGCCATTGGCCTTTAAGTATTTTGTATGCTTCCGATCAAGTAAATTGATGACTTTGCAGGATTCTTTGCTGATATCGGCTTAAGCTTGATGCTAGGATTGGAATAGAACTGGCTGTGCCATTAACCTGATACGTCTATATATTCTTGAAAAGAGGAAGATATTACTTCTTCTTCCTCAAGAATCTGAAGACGCTACGCTGTGAACAGAACTGTGCACATTTTTCTTTAAGTATCTTTGTAATTTTTTAATTAGGGTTGTCTGCAGTAATTGTTTCTTGGTATATTTTTCAATATCTAGAATAGATTCTTCTTCCTTCTAAAATAATCTATAAAATGCATCAAGGTTTCTTTAGCAATATGAGTACATTTATTTCAATTAAATATTAATATAATGTCACCTGAGTGGATTGCTTACTTCCTAATATATAAGCCAATTTGTCATTAAAGATGACTGTTTTAGATCGCTGATCGGTAACTGAGTGTGATAAGTCTATATTTAATTGCTTCCACCTTTGTGTAAGATGCCCTATGTGTTTTTAGTCATAAGATCGCTTAAATGGTTGCAAAGAGAGCTGTGTCTTGCAGAACAATCTTGGAGTTACTTTGTGGTAGTGAGCTCTTTATTTATTTGGCTTTTTCAGATCGCTTTCTAAGTCCATTTTTAAATCCTTAATTTTCCGAAAATTGGCTGTACCTTTCGTCTAAACTAACAATAACTAGAAGATTCTTCAAAATTTTCACCAATTGTATAATAATTTCTTGCTTGAGAAAGTGTAATGTATATTACATTGCAATACTATCTTAAATTTGGGCAAGACTCATCATTTTAATGTTTATTGCTTTCTTTGTTGGTATTTGAAGTAGTTAAATTTAGTTGCAAACAAATTATGCCTCGTTTGATACGTTGGTTGCACGTAATCAGTCCAGTATAGTTTCTCATTATTATTGTTAAAACTTTTAAATATTTATTTTTTTAAATAAAATTCCTTTAAATTTTGTGTCTTTATTTTATACATTAATTGTCACCAACTTGTGTATAGTAGTATTTATGACATTGTGTTTCAATTATATCATTATCTTAGATTCGGGTCTTCTTTGCGGTACCTGAAATTGTAGCATCAAGAATCCAGCTTCCAGATTCTTTTTATAACCTCTCAATTGGAGAGATGAAAAGAGAAGCTGAAATGAGGAAGAAAAAAATTGATGAATCGCAGTTACTGATCCCCAAGTCATATAGGGAAAAGCAGACAAAAGCTGCTAGGAAGAGGTATACCAAAACTGTTATCCGCATCCAATTTCCTGATGGAGTGTTGCTCCAGGGTGTTTTTGGTCCTTGGGAGGAAACAACTACTATTTATGAGGTTAGTCCTTACTATTATGCAATAATTATTATGTTTCACTGCATCATTCCTGCATGTTTATTGTGCGTTAGATGAACAGGACTGGTACAGGTTAAAATGCCAAAGATTTGGGGCTTTTTTGACACCACTCGATTTTTATAGTGTAAAGAGTTTATGGAAGTTTGGCAATGTCTAGTGCTTATAACTTTTCTACATCTCGCATAGTCCTTTTAGCTAATGTCCATATAAAAATTATTCAACCTGATAATGATTGTCTAAGATTCTAAACTATAACCCATCTACAAACCTTGCATATTTTCTCTTAGGTTTTGATAAGATATATTTGCAAATCAATTTAGGATACATAGCTGGATAACTTGATATTGTTCCAGTGCCTCTTTTCATTTTAGCTAATCTCTATTGCTGTCGGGTTCAGATAGGCATGTTGTATATGGTATTGGGTCTCTGTTCTCATAGAATTTTTCAATGTAAGATAACGGCAATTTTTGTTTTTCGCTCAATAGTATTGTACTTACCCCATTGTTAAGTTGGAATTAGAATCAATTTAATGTCATATATCCATTTTAACTTTGTCACGATGGAGTTCTACTTTTATTTTATACTGTTATTGAGAACTCTGCTTATTTTGAGCTTCTAGTTTCAGCATTTTGGTTGAGCACCTGAACAAATGCTTGCATAATGTTTGCTGACACAAAGGATCCATGCAGGACCTCTCTGCTTGATGATATTTATCATATCATGTAGAATCATTGGATTGTTTCTATCTTACCATACGTTCTCCTTATGAAAAACAATGTTTTAAGAAAATCCCTGCTGTATCCCTTAGTCGTTTGGCCACCAGGATAGCATTGCCCATTCTTGTGAAATTTGTCTTGCTAACTAGTCGAGCAAGAATTATGTTGTATCAAATAAGCCTTTTCCGATGTTGTTTTCCTTGTGGATTGGTTGCATTAACACTTTTTGATGGACATCTTTAATCAACCAAGGCAAAATCGTGGCAAAAGTTAATCTTATTGAATTTCCCTAAGAATCTCTCAATCTTCAGTGGATTAGTTGGGAGTTCATTACGAGTTCTTGCAAATCCTTTATGGTGTTACCAAGCTGGCATGGACACTGTTCAAAATTGTTTATTTACACTATTTTTTGCATTCCCCAACAGCGTTTATATCTTTTTGTATATTCTACTGAAAGTAGCTGAGAAAATTTGATTGTGAGCATTCTCTATTGCAATAGCATATGCTAGTAGGCATGGCTTCAGTTTCTGCTATCCAGAATAAGAAATGTGGATGCTTATGCATGAATTGTAATTGATACGTTCTCCTGTTACATTTTCAGTTTGTGAGCTCAGCCCTGAAAGAACCTAGCTTGCAGTATGATCTAATAAATCCTGCAGCAATCAAACGTCGTGTGATTCCTCGTTTTCCAGCAGCTGGCCAAAGATCCACAACACTAGAGCAAGAAGATTTAGTCCCCTCAGCACTTATCAAATTCAGACCTATGGAGACCGATTCTATCATGTTCGCAGGGCTCTGTAATGAACTCCTCCAAAATATTGAACCCCTTGAGTAATTCAGCAGCAGCACCACTACCTTTGCTGGGGCATTTGGTTGCAAATCTGTCGGCATGTACTCCTTTAGCCTCTGTTTTCCTGTAGAAGTATTGTTAAATTGACTGTACTCATCAAGAATTGCCGTTTACTTTATTGATATTGCCCTTCAGTGGGGCTCAACATTGATTTTTCATTTTCTTAGATGGATTGTCCAGTTGAATTCATTTGATATAATAGGAAAGTAATATTATATAGCAACTCCCATTTTCTTTTTATTATGAATACGAATACGCTCAATTAATATACCTTATTTATATCCATTAGACTAAACTCCCGAAAATTAAGAAAAAAAATATATATAGAATAATTTTTTTCTTTTTTGTTTTTGGATGAGGAAACTCCGGTATTCAGTTATCACTGCGGCGATCGGTCATACACGGGATCAGATATTTACTCTTTTGAGGTACCTATTTGCAAGTCACACAATATCTATCCTAAATCAAGTAAGACGTATATACAGAAATCATACTGCAATGGTACTAAGCATAGGATAAAATTTTGATTATATCAAATTTTTACAAAAAAATGCATTTTTAAAAATTTGAACATAGACAAGCTTGTACTATCACCACGCGATGGAATTATCAAACTACACCCTTTGGGTGCATATAGTATAATCTTGCCTTCATAAATATGCATACTTAAGCTTCCACTCATAATATAAAATTGAAAATATTTATTATAAACAAAAATCTGTGCGAGCTATATCAATTTTAATAGTTAGATATTATTAATTAATTTGTACAAACCGTTTGTCAATTTAAGATGATGAAATTGACTGAGAAAACAAGAACTGAGTCATGCTTGATTGGTTCGAAACAGTGATGGCTCTCTTCTCCACAGATTTTCTTCGTAATGATGAATATCAAATGACATGGAAAATAATATCAAATCTCATTGGATTTTGATGAATCAAATGTTTAAAATTTTAGAGCTAGTTGCCCATGTGATATGTCAATATGGATATAATTGCACAAAATTATATAGAGAGCATGTGGCGTGTTCAAATCAATGAAATTGACTTGAATTCAAGCTGACAAAATTCTTTTTTTTTTCTCATTTTTTTCCGAAATGTCATCGAAGAGAGATTTGAAAAATTGTAACTCAATTATTGTGCATGCCATAAATTATCCTCGACCGGTCTCTTTCTCAACTTTAAAATCTTGGAACAATAGATTTTTTGTAAAAATAAAAATAAAAATATTTCATTTTCATTTTCATAAGAAACAGGGAGAGGAAAAAAAAAAAAAAAGGAGCAGACAAAAGTGCAAGCATGCAGAATAATGAATTCCTCGCCTTCAGCCATGCACTACAGAAACAAAGTCAGAGACGTAAAGATTAGTTTTAACTATAAACATTGCATACAACTTTCCCCTTTTGTACTGTCTCTTTGCTAATTGCTATGAGTGCAGCCAGTCATCTATACTCTTATGTCCTTGTCAAAAACATATGAATTCTTATTCCCAAGGACCCAATACTCTAGAAATTAATTAGGACCGATATCACATTAATTTACATGTCCAATAATATGGATATTACTTTAATTTGTATGGTCAATAAAGTTGATATCTCCTTGATTCCTTGTCTTTTATTATGTTTGATATTTACTTTAATTTGTTTCATATTCTCTTATTCATGTCGACTCTGTAAAGTCTATAAAAAATTCATCATTGCATTTACTGTCATTTAAAAAAATAGAGAGAAAAAAATATATATAATGACATAGGTTAATATTATTGCTAAAGGTATTAATTTTGTTACGCACATTGATTCAACTCATCAAATTGAAGTTTATTTGTATTTTATGTCGAACTCGTGTCCAACTTAATTTTTAAAAGTCAACTTGAGAGAGCTTGTGAACTTATCACATATATTGTGTTTATTTTAATTTTTAATAATTAATATTAGTATTTGCAAGTAACATGTTTATCATGATTTTAAAATAATCAAGAATTTTTAAATAATTTCCATTTTAGATTACATTTTTTCTTTTACAAAATTAGAAAACCCTTAAAATTTTTTCCATTTTTTATAGCACATTATCCATTGATAAATTATATATTAGTAACCACTTCTTTTTTTAATTTAATTTTCAAAGTACAAATACTCGTTGTCTTATTCTACTTGTCAACTAACGTTTATAATTATCTATTTTTTTGTAATTAATAAATAAAAAAATATTTTAATAATAACTGTGAATTAATACTACTAATCTAAATTTTAAACAAAAATTATGCTATTAAACTTGTTTATTGATTATATTCAAAGAGTTTGGCGTTGATCTATCTTGAAAATTTTTTACTTTATTTTTTAAATTCTTATGAAAAAAGTCATTTTTGGCTTTTAATATCAACCACTTCAATGTCATACATTTTTAATATTTAAAATTATTTAATTACATGCATAAGCTAGAATATTGTTTGCAATATACGATCAACTTGTTACCTACTATAGCAATATTAATTATTAAAATTAAAGATATACGAAAACAAACCAAATCTAATAACAGTTGATCTTAAATTATTTAGTAATATTATATATAAATTTTTTATACAAATTTTATATATAAATTGACATAATATTTATGATAATACAGTTAAGTTATTATAACATATTTTATAATTTTTTCCTTTATTTTTATAAATTTTCTTTTACTCCTGTTAAAATATGCTAGCAGTACTCATTTTAATTTTAACTATTACAAGTATGATTTCTTTTTTCTAATCACCATATTTTATTAGATTTTTATTACGTACCAAAAATTAATTATCAATTAATCAAAGCGTTATATTATTCTTTAACATTGTATTGTGGACAAAAAAATAAAAAAAAAATTGTTCTAAGACTTATTTTAAGCAACTAAAATATTATTAACCTTGATTACTATAAATTAAACGTCATCACAGATCAATTTTTGAGAGTCCTAAATTTTAATCATATAAAACACATCAATTTTGTACTGCTATCAATCAATTAAGGTTGTTGCTTGACAATTAATTTTTAAAATTGAATCATATTATTAATCTTAAATATATTATCTCAAAAATTTTATTGAAAGTTATTGACAATGTCCAAAAAAATTAAAAAAAAAAATAGGATTGTCATTTATTCAAATAACGGTGAGATAAATCACTTTAAAAAATATATAAAATTTTATAATCAAAAGAAAGTGAGAAGTAATGAAGTATAGAAAAAGTGTTAAATACCTCATAATTTTTTTAAATTATGATTATCTAATTGTTTAGTCTTAAAATATTTTTTTACTATCTTTATTTATTATTTCTTTTAAATTTTTGGTTAAAAAAATATTTAATTAGTCAAAAAGAGAGTAACATCTTAGATATCCTACTTCACCTTAATCAAAATTTAGTTAAATTAAAAAAAAATTAACTAAAATCGAGAGTAGACATCTTAGATGTTCTACCTCAACTCAATTATTATTTAATTAGTAAAAAAATTTAATTGATAGAAAAAAAAAAGAGTAAAGATCTTAAATATTCTACTTTAATATAGATAATTAATTAAAAATTTAACTAAAAATGAAAATAGACATCTTAAATATCATATGTCAATCTTTGATTAAAATTTTAGTTAATTCAAGGATAAAAGTAAATATTTTAAATATCTAACTTTATCTTAGATATTTAATTAAAGTTTAATTAATTAAAAAAAGTAAGCATATTAAATATCATGCTTTATTTTGACTAATTTAATTTTTAAAAATTAATAAAGAAAGAAAATAGACATCTTAAATTTCCTATTTTGATTTGATTAAGATTTAATTGTATTAAAATAATTTTAATTCATTAAAATAGAAAGTAAACATCCTAAATGTCCTATCTCTATTTGGTTAATTTTAATTATTATTATTTATTAAAAAAATTTAAGGTTCAAAATGTGAATATATTAAAACTTAGGCTAAATTGATAAATAATTTAAACTTATTACTATCATTATTTTTTACTAAATCATAAATGATTTTACCCAAAACAAATTAAAAATAAAAAAAAATTAATTTAAATTTAAGACTAAATTGCAAGAAATTCTAAAATTTGATACCCAATTGAAATCAATCCAATTATTATAAAAGAGAGGCCTAATTGAAATTAGCTAACACATGATTGAAGTGGAATTTCATTTTTTGTGCAGCAAAAATGCAAAAAATTTACAAGAATTTTGCTTGAATATTTATCATGTACCAATTACACATACACTCAAATTCTAATTTATCCAAGATAATGATAATCATAGTTATATAGAAATTCTACTTCTAATTATATCCAAGATAATTAAATTCTAATTGAGAGAGACACACACTACATTATCTAATGAAAAAAAATTAATTACATATATTTTATACCAAAAAATACCTGAATAACATGGTCTTTTCTCCTTATTCATATTTACATATTTTTTCTGTGTGCCTTCTGTCTCTCTATGTTTTGTGCTTTTTGTTTTTCTGTGTTCTGTGCCTTCTTATATTTTTTTTACGTGTCCCTTTTCTTATGATTTTTTCTTTTTTCTCTATTATCTTTATTTTTTTTACATGTCCCTTTTCTTATGATTTTTTCTTTTTTTTTTTCTACTATCTTTTCTTTCCTCTGCATATCCCTACTTTTTCTTTGCGAAAATTTCTCTCTTTTCTATTTTGGGTACCTCTTCTCTGCATATATTGTAGCATTCCAGTCCTACAGAGTAGGGAGAAGCATTGGAACAAGAGTAATTGAGTAAGAAGTAACTCTTAATAAGCTTCAGAATGACTGTGAGGGTAGAAGCAAATTTCACATCGAAATAAAAGAGAAAGTTCTTAAGCTATAAAAGTAAAGTCAAAGCCAATATATCAACAAAATCTTTTGAGATGGACGGTGATTTCTTCCCAAGAACTTCACAGTGGTGAGAGCAACACCAAGATGGGTGACCTCTTAGAAAGTCCTCAAATTAACTCATTACCTTACCAAGAACAAAATAATAAGACTCTAAGAGTTATGCCAAAGTGAACAATATAATTGACTTATTACCTTACTAAGAACAAAATCGTAAGACTCCAAAGATTGTGCTAAAGTAAAAAATATTATTGGTAAGTGTTGAACTGAGTCTTACAGTATGATATTAGTGTCAACTCTCTTCCAGCATAATCGTAGGCTCTAGAACTAACCAGGCAAAAATTAGTGGGCCTGTAATATCCCAGTCCTAGAGAGTGAAGAGTGACGTCGAGGCAAGAGCGCCTGAGTAAAGAGCCGACCAAGAACAAAATCATGAGATTTTAAGAGTTGGGCCAAAGCTGACAATATCATTAATAAGCATTGAATTAAATCTCATAGTATAGTATCAAAGCTAACTCTCCTCCAGTACGATCGTGGGTTCAAAAATGAGTCAAACAAAAGTTAGTGAGCCTGTAATATCTCAATCTTAGAAGGTAAGGAATGGTGCTGGGGTAAGAGTACCTGAGTAAAGAATGGCTCCTGACAGATTTTAGGATGACTATGAGAGCAGGAGCAAGTCTTACATCAGAATGAAAGAGAAAGTTCATGGGCTATAAAAGTGAGTTAGAACCAATATGTCAACAAAGCCTTTTAGAATGAGTGATAATTTTTTTTAAGAACTGCATAGTTAAGTATGCTTGGACGAGAGCAGTACCAAGATGAATAACTTCTTATAAAGTCCTCAAATTGACCTATTATCAAGAATAAAATCGTAAGACCCTAAAAATTAGACAAAAATAAATAATATCACTAACAAATATTAAATCGAGTCTCACATGTATATTCTCTTCATTTTTATTTTTCTTTGACAACCCTCCATTTACATACAAACCTCATCTTCCTACTTTTCACGACTTTTTATTTTTACGAATCCCAATAACTTCTTCACTTTCCTTTAACTTCCAACTCTTTCTAACTTCTCATGACTCCTATTTTTCTTTAACCTTCACTTTCTATAACTTTTTACTTTTTATTATTTAAAAAACTAAATTGGGATATGATAAAACTGATATAACAATCATCAATTAAATGATAGATTTTTGTAATTTTTTAAATAATTTATTTTATCATTACAATATATGATTGATGAATACAAAGTGACATTAAAACAAAATTTTGAATTAATATTTTAAAACAGATGGCATTATTTTTCAAAATTAAAATGATTAAAATTGATGTTTCTCTAATAATAAGATTTTTTTTTTCATTTGAATATTAGTTGCCAACTTATAATATTTGTAAAGAATTAATTGAAAAATTAAATTGTGTTCATAAACAACATGATTAGTCTCATATAAGACTTTATTATATTGTTTGATTTTTTTTTTGAAGAGAAAAACTCCAAATGCCATATAAATTGTCCTTTGAAAAATTATTATCGTGACTGTCTCTCTCACCTTAGGTCTATATATCCTTCGTAAATTGGTGATTTTACTGTTTGAAAACACAAAACGAAAAATTAATAATAAAGTCAATTTTTTAACGGTTAAATTTTAATACTTAAGTTAGGCATTGGGTTGATAAATAAAAGAAAATGAATCATAGATAAAAGGTGTTTAAGTACATAAATAATAATAAAAGAAGGGCAAGCTAAAATTAATGGTGTCTAATCTTTCTTATGATAAGGAAGGGTGATATTTATAATGGCTAACAACATTTTCTCCTAAACTTTTATATGTGTAAGTGTTGAAAAATGGGAAGTCAGTTTGTTAAATGGAATGCATGCTATAGTGAGACAAAGGTCACTTCATAGTTATAGAATATAAGTGTAGGCTAGTGTAATAATTTTTTAAATAACGCCTTGTATTGCATTTAATTTTAAATACAATATGATAGTTTTACAGTGACTTTGACGCTCACGCACGATCTTTTTTTGCTATTTCTCCTCATTTTTAGAATGGAGTTTGTACTAAGTTGAGACCACTTTTACTAATTTAAGGCTGATGGCGGAGATGATACTGTTGGTGTATACCCTAAGATTCAATGATGATTTTAGATATTTATTGATTATGTATCATGACATTATTATATTAATATATTTGATTCTATTATTACATATCTGT
>JAWDEX010000012.1:1213194-1229596 GCA_035221805.1 Trichilia hirta
TTCTGGATTTGGACACCATTTCTCATGGGTCAAATAATAACTATGAATTCAAAATTAAAGCTTTCTAAAGCTAGTAGATGTCGGTTAGTAAACTCTTTTACCAGTATAATTCATTAATTTCACAAAATTGAGGATTTAAAAATTTAGAGTTACTGTTTATTTGAATTTAATTTGAATCTAATTGATAAAATTAAACTTATATTTGTGTTAATTAAGATATGTAAAAATATTATATATGGTCAATTTGACGAAATTATAGAATTTAGGCAAATTTCGTCAAATTGGGTCAAGATAAATAGTAATTAAACTATTCAATTAAACTTTTATATAATTTGAATCCAATTCATAAAATTGAGTTAAAATTATTAAAATTAGAGCTAGAATTGATTAATTCAAGGTTTGATAAAAAAATTGAGTAATAATTACTATTTATAAGTGCTGTTCACTTGAGGATGTGTGAGCCTAAGAGTCAATTTTAATCCTCAATTCGAGTTAAAAATAAAATTTTATGAAGCTATAGTAATAGTTATAGCACTTCGTTAATAGAGATCGATTAAATAATCAACATCGATATTAATCTTCGAAAATTAAGCGCTGACTTAAGAGTATAATCTAAGTAAGCATAATCATTTCATATAGGATGCATTTATGGCACTTATAGATTAAGAAATTGACTTGATTATGTACATGTATAAATTAGGTATCGAAGAACCAAATGAGCTGCCAACCCAAGCGAAGGATTATAAGAGGTGGATACCCTTCTTAAGTGTGAGCAAAATTACTTTATTTTTTTGTTTTCACAAAAATTATGTTATAAAAAATTAATGTTACATTATGTATTAGTATAATAGAATTTTCTTTGTCTATATAGTTTGAGAAAACTTGGAGGTGATGGATATTTTAATGTAATAAAGATTAGGAGGTAATCTCACTTGTTTATGAATTACTTGTGCCTATTATGATTTTATTGATTTATGACATTTGTAATTTTGTTCTCATGATGATTTTATTATAGTTTTTCAATTTATTTATGAGAATGAAGGCCGATTATGATATTTCTATATGATATTATTTTGTAAACTTTGATGATATGCATACTGGTGATATAGGATTTCATTATTTTCTTATATAATTGAGTTTATATTAATTATAGCGAGAGAGCTAATTATTATATATTTATTTTAGTTTATGATATGAAGGCCGAGGAGGCCATGGCCGTGAGAGTTAAAATTGTTGCTACAGAGTTAAATAACCTAGAATAGATAAAAGTAGTGGCTATCTAGGTGAGTGCGTGTTAGTAAGACAAGTATAAGGAAGGTGATGATCTTATTTGTGGTAAAGTAACTTGTTAGACAAAAATATAGAGAACAGTCATGTGTGAATTCATATACTATTCTAGGCCAATATCAATAGTGGAATAAAATTTTACAACAAATCATGCATTATTTATTCTATCATATAAACCAAATTTTATCAAACATTGTATTATTTTAATTGCATAAAAATTTATTGAAGGCTCAAGTTTGCTCTTGACTAGAGTAAATATCGAAAAGGTGGCTTACTCAATGATTTTGATACTGCTCAAAATTTCATTGAATGAAATAATCTTATAAATTTTTTTAAAATATTTTTCTAATGCATTTTTATTTTTAAATACTTTAATGCATGTGTATATTTCGTATCTACTCACAGAGTATACTCCTGTATACTCACCATCCTATTCTTCAGTTTTAGGAGATCGAGACCAGAGTAGAGAGTTTACTAGAGTGATGATTGATTAGAGGATTAGAGCTTTTGATATCATTTTTCTTTTGACTCATTAGCTCGTTATTTGTCTACTGGGGAATATTTTTATAAGCTTTTACATGTATAAGTGTGTATAAAACAAAAATGAATGTTTCTTTTATATGTTATAGTTTTAAATGTAAACAACTTTTATTCTATTTTTAAAACATAAATTGTGAATGTCTTGAAAAGATTTATTTATATGTTCTGTGACATAATGTGAGATAATATTTTAAATAGTGTGAATAATATATAGTGTATAGGTACTTAATAAGCCTTACAAGCTTGAAGGACATATTTGACGTTCTAGAATGTGTCTTGAAGGTCTGTGGCGATTGTCAAGTATGAATCCCTCAGGTGGGGGCGTGACAATTTTAATGGTATCAGAGTTGAAAGTTTTAAAATAAATTTTCAACAATGTTATAAATAGTTTTATTTGATTTGGAAAGAACTTTTAAAAAAATGACTATAATATTTGAGTTGATTTACATAATTTTTAATCGATTTTAGAAAATACCTAGTAGACTAAAGTGAGTCGACTTTTAAAATTGCATTCATAAAAATCATTACTGCCATAAATAGGATAAGATAGATAAATCACATATAAGGGTGCCCTACCTGATGATGTTTTAGAATATTCAAAGTATATAGAGTAATATAAGAAAACATTTGGATTTTGTTAGTTTTAAAATGATTTATTTTTCTCTTGCGAAATTTTTCTCTGGAATGTTGGTTAATTGCTTCAATATGCGAACTTTATTTTTAAATTTTGTTGAGTCTCTTTATATTTCATAAGTTACTCTTTTCAAATTCTTATCTAGTTTTTTTTTCCTAGTTAGTATGGTTTTATTGATGATTTTGATAAAATATTATTCATATACTTTGTTACGCTTTATCTTGTATAATTCTTCATCCAAAAAATTTTCTTTTACTCTTTTGAGCTTTTGTGGCTTGGAGATGTTATCTTTTATTTTTGGTGAAATTTTGATCTTCTTTGTTGACTCTTAGTTTCAATATGGATGGGATTTTTTTTATGTTAGTGAATTTCTTAATATTCAATAAGTTAATAAAATTATGTGAATTTTTTTGTCAATTTTCATCTGGGTTTTAATGCTATTTCATGTTTAATATGTATTTTATAATCTCATGACTCTAAATTTTTTTAATAATATTTTAATTCTTAATCTTATTTGAAAGTGATTCTTATTTGATTTTTATTTATTAATGTTTCGATAATTGGAGTTAATTCTTCTTTTTTTTTTTAATTTAGATAACGATTGATTTTTTTTGCTTGTTCATCTGAAAATTTTCGAAACTTTTAACATCATACCTTATTGAGTTTTAAGCACTATTAATAATTTTTTGATATTTTAATCTAGGTTCTATTACATTTTGTAGTTCTTGGTGTTATTTTTTTTTTTTTTGATGTTTAATAATTTCTTATCTAGTTTGGTTATATTTTATTTGAATTCTTATATTGAGGTAATAAGATTTTAGTAATTCTATAAAGTATACATTGTTATCATTTTTATTGAGTTCTAGATATTCTTCTATGAGTTAATATCAATGAGCACTATCATAACCAGATGAAAGCATGAATATTAAACCCTGAGTCGTTTGTTGCTTGTTCATTAACCCAATTAATTTCATTTGTTTTTGATGTGGTTGTCTGTTGATAGATAAAGGAAATTGAACTATTATATTGCATAAGTATCTTAATTTATTATTGTGATATTTGACAAAATGAACTATCTTTCACTGATAGAATAATGCCCTAAGAATGGATTAAGTTTCTTAATTTTCTTTTGTATTTTTGATTGGTAGATTTAGTTTGTGCGTGTGATAGTAAATAAGTGTAATTCATAAAATACTTGATTAGATTTAAGTTTAATCAAGATTAAAATTTTGAATTACAGTATTCTCCTTTTAATAATAAATAATAAGTAAGGTATTTTAAAATACCTGTATTTCATTATCAAGAAGAAAAAACTATCCTATATACTATATTCCCATCCTTAACATATTAATGAATGAATGAAAATATGAGTATCATAGTTGATTTCTTTTAATAGTGTAGTAAGTTGAATTTTGGGGACAAAATTCTTTTAGGGGGTAGATTAAAATACCTCAATTTACTAAATAGGGGCAGTTTGATCACTTTTTTCTTTAGAAGGAATTTTTATCATTTTATTATCTAGTTGTTCTGGTGCAAAATTAATTTATTAATTTAGTATTATTGTCTTTCATTTGTTTGAGAGGGTTTAGATTAAAAAAAAAATTGATTGATTTTGGATGGATTTGGAAAAAGTCTTACTAAAGTTTTAAACGAACACTTGAGCTTTGAACTTAAATTCTAGTTGATTGGGATACTCAATTTATGAAACATTTTTTTTAATTTAAACTAGACACATGGACGATCAAGTAGGAAGAAATAAAAGCATAATTAGAGTTTAAATGCATATTTTATATTTTTTAAAAATTTCAGAAAGTATATAAGGATATTTTGATCATTTTAAAGATTATGTATAGTATAAAAAGGAGATTTAACTATTTTTCTTCTCGATTTTTAGCTCCCTAGTTCCCATAGCTTTATCTTCTCCTCTTCTTTTATATTTTCTTTCTTTTTCTCTTAATTTATCCTAATCCAACTGTTAAAACTTCGATATTTCATCGCCACTTAACTAATTCAACATTCTCTTCAACATGGTGCCATTATTTTCTTGATTTGGACACCATTTTTAATGAGTTAAATAGTAATTACGAATTTAAAATTTAAAATTCTTGAAATTTAGAGCAAATTGAAGCATTCTAAGGCTATTAGATGTTGACTGATAAGCTTTTCTTGATTCTACAAAATTGAGGATTTAAAAATTACTACTCATCCAAATTTAATTTTACTTTAATTAATAAAATTAAACTTCTATTAGTATTAATTAGGACATGTAAAAATATTATATGCGATCAATTTGACGAAATTGCAAAATTTAGATAAATTAGGGTAAGATAAATAGTAATTAAACTATTCAACTAGGGCTTTTATATAATTTGAATCTAATTCATGAAATTAAGTTGAAATTATTGAAATTAGGGCTAAAATTGATTAATTCAAGGTTTTGAAAAAAAAATCGAGTAATTATTACTATTCATAAATATTGTTCACTCGAGGATGTGTGGGTGCGAGAGTCAATTTTGATCCTCAAATCAAGCTATAAATAAAATTTTGTAAAGTTATAATAATAATTATAGTACTTCGTTAATAAAGATCGATTATGATCGACATCAATATTAATCTTTGAAAATTACGCGCCGACTTAGGAATTTAATCTGAGTAAGCATAATCATAATCATCTCATATATGAAGCATTTGTGGCACTTATAGATTAAGAAATTGATGTAATTGTCTATATGTATAAATTAGATATCGAAAAATCGAATGAACCACTAATCTAAAAGAGGGATTATACAGAGTGCATACCCTCCCTGAATATGAGTAGAATTACTTTATTTTTTTTTTTTTTTACAAAAGTTATGTTATAAAGAATTAAAGTTATCTCATGTATTAATATGATAGAATTTGCTTTCTCTATATAGTTTGAGAAAACTTGGAAACGATAGATATTTTAGTGTGATGGAGACCTAAAAATGGTCTCACTTGTTTGTGAATTATTTGTATCTATTGTGATTTTATTGATTTATGACAGTTATAATTTTCTTCTCATGATGATTTTATTATAATTGTTCAATTTGTTTATGAAGACGGAGGCTGATTATGATATTTTTATATTATATTATTTTGTAAACTTCGATGATATGCGTACTATTATACAAAATTTTATTATTTTTTTACATGATTGAATTTATATTGATTATGATCAAAGAATCAATTATTATAGATTTATTTTATTTTATTTTATAATATAGAGATTGAGGAAGCCATGACTATGAGGGTCAAAATTATAGCTATAGAGTCAAGTAGCCTAGGATAGACTGATCCAGTGGCTATCTAGGTGAGTGTGCATCAATGGAGTCAGTATAAAAGAGGTAATGACCTTAAAGTAGCTTATTAAACTAAAATATAAAAGACAGTCGTATGTGGATTCAAAGACTACTCTAGACCAACTTCAATAGTGGACCAAAATTTTATAACAAATTATGCATTATTTATTCCATCATATAAACTAAAATTTATCAAATATTGCATTATTTTAATTGCATAAAAATCTACTGACGGTTCAATTTTTCTCTTGGCCAAAGTAAATACCAAGAAAGTGACTTGCCCAATGATTTTAATGCTATTTAAAATTTCATTGAATGAAATAATCTTATAAATTTTTTTAAAAATATTTTTCTAATGCATTTTTATTTTTAAATACTTTACATACTTGTTTATATTTTATATCCATTTTCGGAGTATACTCCCATATACTCACTCCCTCATTCTTCAGTTTCAAAAGATTAAGACCAGGATAAAGAACTTGCTAGAGGTAGTGATTGGTTAGAGGATTATAGCTTCTGATATCATTTTTCTCTCATTAGCCCATTATCTGTCTACTCAAAAATATTTTTATAAGCATTTGTATGTACAAGTGTGTATAAAACAAAAAAGAATGTTTCTTTTATATGTTATAATTTTAAATGTAAACTATTTTTATTCTATTTTTATGAAATAATTGTAAATATCTGAGAGAGATATGTTTGTTTTATATATTTTACGAAATGCCGTGAGATAATATTTTAAATAATGTGAATAATATACAGTATACAAGTATCTAATAAGTTTTATAGGCTTAAAAGACATATTCAGAATTCTAGAATGTATCTTGAAGGTTTGTAGCAGTTGTCACGTGTGAACCCCTTGAACTGGGGCGTGACAATAAGCACCCAAAAAATTAAATAGCCCAATAATAAAGGGCATGTTTGAAGACTTTAGGCACTACGGTTTGAATCCCAGTGCCTTCATAATTCAATCCCCTTTTTATTAATTTGAAAAACTATTTATTTTTAAAATTGGAAGAATGCATGAACAACATGTCATTTGCACGATTATTTATTTTAAATTGAAACACAAGGCGGAAGACATGTCATTTATGTTTGTGTGTTTGCACAACTGACATGTCCTTCGGTCCAAATGGATGACAAATCTGTATAACAAATATATCGTTCGATTTAAATGAACGACATGTGTACAAATATAATTGCAAGAACGGTTATTTTTTATATTTTGACCACCGATTTTGATGTTTCAAAAGTCAAAATTCTCATAAAATGATCTATGACTTTATTTAACATAATAATATGTTAAAAAATTAAAAAAGAATGAAAAATATTGATTGCAAAACTAAAATTTTTTAAAATCCTAAAAAACTCAAGGCAAAGGCTTTAACCATACGTTGATATCAATATCAATGAATGAAACTTAATAGTATTGTAAGCATTAGAATAATGAAAAAATTAAAATGCGAAAGAAAATTTATCTTACCTTTGCCGATTGAATTTTTTTTTATATTTACAACTATAAATGATGGTATTCTAACCTTTTTTTTTTCAATCTCTTTTAATATTATAAGTATTTAAATGAGATGAAAAGGCGTAAATACGTTAAATGCTTTTTATTTATAAACTTCTTCGTTTAAGAAGCTACGAAAAATCTTTTAAAAGAGAATAGTAATTTACTTGAGATGGGATTTATGAAAATTACAACTGTTAGAAAATGGAATATAAATTCATTCTAGCACTTTGTGCATTTTTCTAATTTTTTTATTATCTACTTTTGTTTTATAATTTTTTTTTATCGATGACGAATTGAAATGTCTTCTAAATATTTTATTTTAAAATAATATAAAATTATTAAAAATTAGAATATTTTTTTAATGGTGCCTGAAAGATTTAGAATGTGAATTTCACTTGCAATATTATTACTCCTGATAAATTTTTTATCTCAAAATATATTTTAAATAAGTGGTAGATGAATTAACATTTATTGATTAGATAATAAATATTTATAATTTTTAAAATTTATTTATTTGAATTGTATTTTAAAATAAAAATTTTTAACGAGTAACGTTAATCTTTCACTTATTAACAAATTATTTATTTTTACATTTATTTAAATATTAAATAAACATAAAAACAAATTGAAGTCAAATATGAAGTCTTATATTCAAGGAAAAGAAGAATAATCCACTTTTGCATTATTGACTTCTCCCTTATATAATAATAAATTTTACTTTTAAAATATTTTAAAAGCATTATTAAATATTTTTAGAGAAAATATTATTGGGTAAAAATACATAATTAGTAGTATTATTTCTATTTTATTTAACTCGTTTGACAAACGAGTTTCAAGTTCCAACCTCCATGAGTACACGTGGCTTAAAATTTTAGAGCTTTGTGCCGCCTATCAGGACTTGGAATCTTTTCCTCTCACAAACAAACCGTCCAGCACAAGCTAAAAATCATTAAAAAGCAGCGGCGAGTAAGTCATTCCAAAAAAACAAAAATCCCCGATTAATCGCCCACCAACCCGCGGCAAACCGTTACTTATTATTATTATTACCCCACGAGCGAAACTCGTCACGTGTTGAATATACGTGTCGATTTTTGACTAGGCATCGGTACAGATGTTCGGTACTACCGACGGGTGGACACCAATGCTGATAATGTGTGACTTTAACGCTCAAGCACGTGGTAAGTTACGGGATGAAACGGTCACTTACTGGGTATTACCGGTAACCCCAACTCCCGGTTAATTATTATTTTTATTTTTAAATATTAGCGGTCAAGATCTTATAAAACCCAAAATTTTAATATAAAGAATTCCACTCTTCCCCTGTTCCTCCCTTTGCCTTTTGCTGTAGTGCAAAGCTTTTGTTTCTGTAGTTTTTCGCGTCTCTCTGGTTTCTGGTGTCCAGCTTCATGTGAATGAAGAAGTGGGTTTTTTTCCCTTTTGATCTTTGAAGCTGTTTCTAGGGTTGTAGGGTTGGTTTTTGTGGTGGGTTTTGTGTGAAATTGAAGTTTTTTCGTAGTAAAAATGGAGAGAGATTTCTTGGGTTTGAGCTCGAAGGAACCAGTTATTCTTGTGAAGGAAGAGGTCCAGAATGATGGATACAAAGAGATAGGTTTGCATGTTCTCATTTGCTTCTCTTTTGGTATATGTAACTGCTCTTTATTTCTATTTTTGATATTTTTGTTGTTGCCATTTGAGTTAATTCTGCCTTTTCGTTGTTCTCGAACTTTTACCCTGTGATAACTGGGCTGGTTTAGAAGTCTCAAATTTGCTACCTTTTTCAGTTTTTTTATTTTATTTTGCATGTCTGGTCAAATTAATATATGCAACCCATAATAATATTTATTAATTTTGTTAGGTTGACTACAACTTAATTTTGTAAGTCTGATTCTTTCTTCCATTCTTAGGTGGTTTGAAAATGCTTAATTTCATTACAGATGTAGATGAATGAGAGTGTCTGAACAATTATGTGACACATGAAATTAGAATGGGAAAATTCAGGATGCTAGGGTAATAGTCGATAATTATAGTAATATTTCTTATTTTGGAATTTCAAGGATAGTAGTCAAGTGTTAGAACTTAGAATTTCATATTTTTCTTTGATTTGTTTGAAATAAAAGCTTGCAGTGGATCTAAGTGAGCAGATTTTGGTCACTATGTTGTGATTTATAGGATTTGCTAAAGGCGAAGGGATTCAGGGGCCGTTCTCGAACAAGGTCTCTGCAGTTCCTCAATTCAAGTCTCTCAGGGTTGCTCAAGAAGATAAGACAAAGAAGATTGTATCCGATCCCCTGGTGTCCTCTGGATTCATGCCTTTCCAGGCTGCTGGTTCGATTGCTGATTTTCAGGTTTGGAATCATTTTCCCTTCATATTGACTGCCTTTGTTTTCATTCAAAGATCAGAGGACATTTAATGGAAATGTAAGCTGACATTTTAGTTTCATCTACATCAGAAAAATTATTTTCGAGTCTGCTAAGTTGACAATTTGGGTAAATTGTTCAATAATTGTGATAAAATAAGGTTGTTTTTCTTTATTATAAACGAATACAGTTGGATGGTTATTTACATGTTTGTTTTTACATCTCTAAAATGGATTGGTTTATGGTCGATGAACAACTTTTGTGTAACAAAACTGATATAAATACTCTATTGGTTTTTACTATATAGAAATCCTTTGATCACAGTAGGCAAGGTGGGACTCATATTTCACTGACAGCTTATTCTGTGCAGCTTGATGTACGTACTCCGCACCATCCTCATGATCTAAAGACATTTCCAATCTCAAACCAAGCAATTTCAGCTTCTATCAACAACCCTTTCTTCAAGAATCATTTTGCTACAGTCGGCCAGAATTTGGGTGGCACTAACATGAAGCAACAACTACTTGGAGGAATCCCCATTACAGCTCCACATTCAGCTCTTCCTACCATAGGCTCTGTTGGTGGGATCTCTGAACCATGGTAACCGTTTCAAATAGCTTGAATTCAGTTACTTTGACATTTGATAAGAAAGAACCAGGAAGTTCATTGCTTGTCTGAAATTTATTTCCTAGGAACAATATAAAAACCCATGGATCTCCTCAACTGACCATCTTTTATGCGGGTACAGTGAACATCTACGATGATATCTCACCTGAGAAGGTTCTTTTTCTCTTTTCCAAGGAAAACTTTTGCTGGTTATCAGTTCTTTATTGATTCAGCTTTTACCATAAAACTTACCTCTGACATCTTTTCCAGGCTCAAGCTATTATGTTATTGGCTGGGAATGGATCTGCCGCCACACCTACTACAGCACTACCAAAAGTTCAAGTCCAGGCACTGAGCTCAAAGTCTGCAGCAGCTGATGGTGTTACTGTGAACCAGCCTACAAACCCCCCTCCTTCCTCTGGTTTCTCAAGCCCTATATCTGTTTCTTCTTATAATGGTGCTCAGTCGGGTAGTGGCTCTAGTAGTACTGAAGAGCCAACAGCTGCTAAAACCACAGGGGTTGCAACCACTCCTATTTGCAAACTGGAGGCACCAAATATGGTGAATGCTGCAGGATCTGTTCCTAAAACAGCTGGTATTAACTCGTTCTAATATGTGTCATCTCTAACAGAATAATTCTGATTTATCCAAGTTAGAGTTTCCTTGATTCCTTGTACATGCATGACATGGTAAGTTAATTACAATCACAATGGAAATGGAAATGTTGAAGAACTTTTGAGTTGCTCCAGATATTATACAAAGGAAAACAACTTGATTTAAGCTATTCATAATTTACCAAAATGACAATAGACGCATTTATCTTCAGAATGCATGGTTTAACCATGTTCTTAAATCTGTCAAATTTCTGGCACTCTGGGATGTTACTAGTTTGCCCTATGATTTCTTTGCTTGCCATTTATGAAGGACCTTCAAACTTTTATGCGGGCATCCCGCAAGCACGCAAAGCTTCCTTGGCTTTATTTTTAGAGAAGCGCAAGCAAAGGTAAGTTGTTGCGACAGAATTTTTTACTATTCTACTATAGCAAGTTTTCCTATAAAACATATCAAATAGCAGTTACTGTAACTGAAACTTTTCCTCTGTGTGTATGCAGGGCGATGAATGCAGCCCCATACACGATCAGCAAAAAATCCCCCGACGGCTCAGTGCAAGAATGCAATGGTTTGGACCTCTCTGCAACCTCTGCAGCAGCAGCATGCAAAGATGGTAACCACGAAAAATGATACCAATTTCGAAGGGTAATTTTCAAATTTTCATGTAATATGTTTGAATATTTAAGCAAATGGCATTTTGTTTGTTCTAGAAAAGAAATGTAAACCTGACTTTGTTTCCATTCTGTTTTAATTGTGTTTCTTATGTATAGTTTTTGGAGAATTTTGTTTTAAATTTTCCTCCTAATTTCTATTTTATGTTAATCAGTATGATATTGAGTTTAAACCATTGTTATTACATTGTGGAAATTGAAGGTAATATATTATATGATGTCATTCATAATCGTTTTTTCTTTTTTCGCCTGTTCAAAGGTTTTAGAAGTTTATTTTTTTTTTTTTTTCCATTTATGGAGCAAATTCCACGAGCCCAAGTAGATCCTTATTTATGATATTCAGATATAACTATTTTTGTATATTAAAATCACAAAAACAAGAAATGATACAGAAATAGAAGTGGGAAAAATAATATTGTAATTTTTTTAAATAATAAAAGTAAATACTTGAAATTCTTTTTCAGCGTGAAGTGAATTAAAAATTACATATTATTATCTAAACTCAATGTATTTTTTTTATTGGACGATAATAGTTGATTAGATCATTACGAGAATATTATCTAATGGATCCTAAATGACGATATTGGTAATGAATCCAGCTAGAGCGGGAGAAAATTGTGGTGTAAAGATGGCAGACATGATTTGATTGATGTAACAACACATCACGTTTGGAAGGAACGCGTTGTAATTCTATGACGAGTAGTTCTCTTATATTATTAAAATGAAAGTTAATTACTTGATTTTAAATAAATAAATGATTTTACAATATAAAAAAAAATATAAATAATAAAAACATGATCCCTTGATTTTATTAAAATTAGTTTTATTTATTTTATTTAACGGATTATCTTAATGCTATTATTGATACCCGAAAAAATCTATTGTAGAATTTTTCTAAATTTAATTGTTAATTCTCTCATATACATATAGTTTCTATTATTATTTTCCTTAATAATGTTGTTGAATTTTTTATTAATTCATAATCAAATATTTGTTGAAATCTGAACTTCCAATGGGATTGAAATCTCATGATTTACGTGATTCGTTTTCTACCAACCAGGGATATGCATAATGATTTGGTTAATTGATATGTTTGTTTGTTTGTTTATTTTTTTTGTTTTCTAAATTTTAATTGTTTTTCTCTCTCTCTCTCTCTCAAAAATTGAAAAAAAAAAATTTAAATAGTCTATAATTTTGTATTAAACAAATAACTTCTATTATTTTCTTTAAAAAGCTTTTTTGTACTAATAATTTATGAATCAATGCAGCAAACGGATGCATTAATGCTCCAATTAAGAATCATAATAAATTAAAAATGAGAGAGTAATGCTAAACAAATAATTTATGTTTTTTTTTTCTAATTTTTTTTTTCAACAAATTTTGTTAAATTCAACAAAGTAAATGAATTCTAGCCTTTAAAATAATCTGACAAAAATGCATCAATTTTAACGACCACTCTATTAAAAAGATCTTTAGTACAGAAAATTAAATTTATAATATTATTTTATAACAAATAAGTCCTATTTGTTTATTAACTATTCATTATTTTGAGTTCAATTAAATGAATGTCATTATTTTTTGGAGATCAAGAATCCTCATTCAAGATATCTTATTCCTTACCCCTAATACTATTTTAATAAAATATTATTTAACAATTTTGTATTGAAAAATTTATTTATTTAAATAAGGGTTGGTTAATTAGATTTAGAAGTTCAAGATAGTAGGGTCAATATAATATATTTAGACGTTATATGATTAAATTTCTTCTGTGATTTAAGTATTAGAAGTTTTACATCTCTTTTTATCTTTTACGTTCTCGGTTTCTTAACGTTGAATTTTTGTCTTAAATGAAGTTGTCGGCCCTTATATTGCTCCATGCACCTACTTTCAACCATAATAATGAAAGATGGTGTTACCACCATATTCATTCCATGCCTATCCAAAGGAAAACGACTTCGTCGATGTTACTCCAAAATTATTAAATCATCCCACAGGAAAGCTCAAGCTTTTACGTCGTATAGCCTGAATGGCAATTAGAAAAACTTGATATCCAAAAATGCATCAATCAAAGTTCTTTGTAAATCTTCTATTTTTTGTATCGGTTAATGTTCCGGCTGATACTTTTCATGAATTTTACATCTGTAGACAATAGACATCCCCAAATGTTGCCCTGCAGTACAGAGTGTTGTTTTACGTAAATTTTCAATGAGAACAATGTGTCATTGCTAAATATGTTTTCAGCGATGATAATGAATCGTTGCTAAAAGATATATTTACAATAATAATATAATATTGTTGTTAAAATATTTTTGCGATCTGTCTTTAGTGACAATAATTTTATCGTCCCTAAAATTTTTAGGCGATGACAATATCATCTTTTAGTGATAATACGTGTTGTTATTAAAAGTCAATTTTCTTGTAGTATATACACGGAGGGTAGTGGGAAGAAAAAGGCTTCATTTAACTTTTTATTTAACTTTATTTTCAGTGTTCCGGAACCAAAAGCTTTATGTTTTTAAAATGGTTGTAAATTGGGCGTCAAGTTCTTGTAATAAACGGGTTCTTGTAAACAGACGAGAAAAATGGAAAGAATAAGGTGATCGTAGAAGACATTGATTATAAAAATAGGTCAGCATCTTACAGACAATTGAAGGAATCTCATGTAATTGTACAAAAGTTTCAAGCTCAATCGTCAAGTTAATTCCAAGGAAGGACGTAGCTTGATGCACTGGACTATTGAATATGAGAAGCTGAACGAGAATGGTCCTGATCCGAAAACAATGCTTCAGATTGTAGTTAATTACTGCAACGATACTGATTCTCATCTTGCCCAGGAAAATACATAAGTTAATTAAGCCCTCCAAATGTGCTTTTATACTAGGAATACATAAATAAAACGTTGGCTGTTTCAGTTGTATTATGTTTGTCTTATTCGTTAATATATGCGTCTCTTATAATTTATGACTAGTCGAAACTTCTATTTGCTGAAATTTCTCTTGTTCGTTTAATAAATATAATTGGAACATATCATATAACTGCCCCTAAGTTGTTGAAAAAATGATTCTAGGAATTAATCCGGCCAATTCTTTATGAGCATTACAGGGAAGAGGCCTTAAAAGTTATAATGTATGTCAAAGGTGTTGTAATATTATGAGTCATATAATGGTCTTTGTTATCTACAAGAGTAAGGTTACGTTTTTTGTTTCTCCATTTTGATGGCTGAATTTAACCTAAGTTTTGATTAATATGTAAATGCATACAAATAATATATTTTATATGAATTTCTTACCCATGTTTGAATATAAGGGCTACCTTTTTCATTTTTAACAAACTAAAAGAATTGAAATCAATATTTTAATAATTATTATGACAGCAACATATAAACAAGTGGAAAACCAGGCATAAGAAAAAAGCAAACGAATAAGAATATAGAAAAAGAAAAAGATAAGATATAATAAAGAAAGAAAAAGATAAAGATGAAGAATACATGGAACTCATAAATGTTTAATTTATTATTGATTCTCCAATAAATACATTTTCATTCTATCGTATTATAGCTATAACCTAATTGTTATTAATTACATGTTCAAAATTCATTCACCCTCTATAAAGTTTGTTTAAAACAGCCTTCTTGGTTTATCCTCATTAAACAAGTCAATTTGGTAATAGGCCAAACTTTCTGGATCTCAAGGGCGAGTGAGATTTCCTTATATTACACTAATGGTAATTATAAAACTCTTTGGATATCTTTATTTATTCAACGTCATGGAACCAAATTGTAATCTTTCTAAGAATTTTTTTTAGAAGAGATTGGCTTAATTTCCATCGTCCCTGAAATTAAAAAGCGAAAGAGAATAGAACACAGATATAACTTCACAAGGCTAGAAAAGTCTTAGTACGGCATAAGCAAGTAGACCACTAATATCCCATTATACATACACTAAATTCTATATAAAGTCTACATGCCAGTGTATTTCTTCACAACATCCTACTGTTTTAATAGTGAAAACTAGGTGGTTCTTGAATATCATCAGGAAAAATAATGCTCCTAATTGGTCATTTGGAGACTGATCTAGAGAGCAAAGCTCCAGCTGCTTTGTCACATGAAGTTTACAGCTGCAAGCCAAATTATATATCCAATGCTTCCCCTGAAAATATACAGAGCGCTGATTTACTTGAAGGGAATTGGGGAAGAACTGGCAGTGTCCTCTGCTGGAATTATATCCTTGGTAAGCCCATGGTAATTCATAATTTGTTCTAAAATTGCTAATTCTCTTCACTCTCCCTAGTGATCATTATATGTTTATTCTTCAAGAGCGCTCATATTTTCTAGAAAATTAATTCATCAAGTATTCATCCATTTGGTATTAGATTTTCAGGGAAAGTTAATTAGAATAGATTTTTGGTAACAACATAATAGCTAATATATAATTCAATAATGCAGCATTTGACAATGAATCGATCATGGTTTTTCTAACTGTTGATAATTGTGAAAAATCATAAATGGAATCCTGAATATTGCAAGGCGTTGATAGAAGAAATTGACGATGAAAACATGATAACAATCTGTAAGGTGATCGAAGGGCATGCATCTAAAACAGAAGGACAAGAGCTTTGGCTCCGTGTTTCAAGTCACACCGAAGGGTGAAGGGAGTCTGGTTCATTGGACTCTTTGGTACGAGAAGCTGAAAGAGGATGATCCAGATCCCAAGTCCATGCTTCAATTAGCAGTCAACATGATCAAAGATACGAATGCTCAACTGGTTCCGTAGGCATAAATCCAACGTCTAAGATCATTCAATTTATATGTGTGTTTGTTAAAATAAAAATAAATAAATAAACTTTTTCGGTATAAGCAAAG
>JAWDEX010000012.1:1229696-1243716 GCA_035221805.1 Trichilia hirta
GGAAACCTAATGGGTCGCACATTAAATCGGAAAGATGAAATATCAAATTCATGAGATGAATTTATTTAATACTTTGTGTAGTAATGTTTTTGGCCAAAATCATTATTAAGTTGGGTTTGAAAGTCAAAACTAATTGGACTTAAGAGTTAAGTCATATCCAAAGTGTTTGGATCAAGCCCAAAACACATTACAACCCTAACCCTAAATATTGCCTATAAATATAATTATTATATTAGTTTATTTTAGGGTTTGTGTGTGGGAGGCACTTTTGTTTTAGGGTTTTGACAAACACAAAATAAAAGAACACAAAGTGATCATTTTTGAAGAGTTAACACTCGTTTCTCATCATTCCGATCGTGTGAATACCGTAAGAACGCAATAACCTTTTGCGTTTGTGGTTCTTTGTCATCAATCGCGTAACTAAAGTATGAATATTCAGATTCATAACTTAAAAATAATAAGTTTGTTACATGAATCCTGTGAGAAAATCGAAAAATTTTGTTTTTTCGTTATACGTATGATTCCAATTTCCTGACAAATACTACAGTTCTTAGTATTGAGAATACTGAGTCATTTAGGGGTTATAATTGTGCTAGCGACGCCCTTACTCGTGTGTTAAAATTGAGTTTTGCTTTACCACACCTCACCTAAAATAAAGGCCTCAAATATTTACTCCTAATATAGTACTTATTTTCATATACATTTAAAGTATTTTAATAAAAAAATACTATATACAATATATGCTTTAAAGATCGTAACTCGATAGTCTAATATTATTTGGAAATGTCTTTCTTTTTTTGTCTAATTTGAATTTGTAGCAGGACGATGCAAAATAGGGATAATTAAAACAACATAATGCATTCCATATTAAAAAATTGTGGTGCATAAACGCCCATTATAGAAAACAACCTAAAAAAATTTAAAATACAAAAGGTTAAAAATAAATAATTTAAATTTTATGTTATTGGTCAACACAATTTGTAATTTTGTACCAGAGGAGAGATAACTATTAATTTTAATAATTATTATATGCATTGATTTGATCAAAATGGTTATAATAAATAAATAATTTTAATTGATTTTGATATATAAATAATAAGTGCCCATCCGTATTTATTAATTAATTATATATTATAAAAAATTAGAGCATGAAGTTGACATTTGCAAGCCTAACTTGGCGTTTACCATGTGCACGTTCAAATAATTACAAGATATTTTTTTTTTTTTTTTTTGGTTCACGAGGACTTTTACGATGATTAAATATAAAATTTTATTTTTGGTTCATTTGTTCCACAACGCTCCAATTATTCAATGAGAGAAGAACATGTGGGTATTTTTTTTATTTTTTAATTATTGTCACCATAATTTTAGTTTTTAATATGGCTAAATTACAACAAAAGGAAGAAGCAATTGACCTTCCTTATCATTATTTTTTAGTAGCCAAGGGCTAAAATTAAAAAAAAAAAATTAATAAATAAACCTTGACAAAGTCAAGAAGACTTTAATAATTCGTATTTAATTTTTTTATTTCACTTTATTTTTTCTTTAACACTTCTTGGCTTCTAGTTATCCAAGACTCAAATCTAGCTTGAATTAAGGTTAGAAAATGGATACTAATTGTACTTAATTTAAACCTCCTAAAATAATATAAATTTTAAGCCTTTTAATAATTGGTTGTTTAAACCTCTTAAAATGGTACCAAGATTAATCAGTTCTAATTTAGACTTCATAATATTTATTATTGGACAATGGTAAATATTTCTATAATTTAAAATTTTTTAAAATATATCTATTTTTTTTTTAATAAATATGAAGGCAAATTATAAATAAAAATATAAATTAACTAATAAAATGACACTGTTAAATATTTGTCTTTCAAATTTCAAAGATATCTATAAAAAAGATAGAGAATATCTATAATTTTTTAAAATTATAGAAGATATTATTTATTCTTCCATTTATACTTTCTGTCTAGCTATTTTATTTTAAAATTAATATTACCCTAAAAATAACAATTCAATAATAAAAAGAGGTTTATAATATCAATATCATTATGATTTATTGCTTATATAGTTTGTTTGCTAATGTATTGAAATAAACAATTTTAATCCTAAAAGATAAGACGTTCTAATATTAAGTTTAATTTGTATAATATATATTCCTTGCTTAAATGATGAAATTTGTGATGTCTAGAATATTGTCAACTTTTTATTCTATATAATCGTGCATAAATTAATATTGATTGTGATAGGCGATAAAGATGCCTTTATTTTTATGAATGAGAACGCATGAACTTTTACAAAATACAAACAAAAACGAATTATTCCACATTCACGTGGTTTACTTAATTTCTTTATTTGATTAAGAAAATCTTAAAATTATTTGAATACACATTTTGAAAACCATAATTTAAAATATTTAAGATAAATAATAAAATTTTAAAAGTTAAGTTGAAGTGCCAAATTCAAAAGGATTTAGTATACGATAATCTTTACTATTAATTTAATTGGTTCGATGCTGTAATCTTTATTTAAAATAATTAATCATGATTAGCTATTAAATTAATAAAAAAATTTATTATGTTTATCTGTATGTTGTGCAATTGTATCAAATATTAAAATAATGGAATTTGCTTTCTACTGTGTCAATTTCGAGAATTCTTCCATGTTAATACATTAAAACCCACTTGTAATCCTGTATGTAATATATTATTATTAAATAATTTTATACTTTTAATAATCGCTGTTGTACTAATTACATATTCATAAACATAAGTATTAATTATATACACGATTACTTGGTCCAAAAGCACATTATATTTAATCAAAAACATAAATATTTTTATTTCCAATCAAAGAGTAGTAGTTTGACTGTTATATTTCATGAACATTTAAAATAATTTTTTAAATAAAACCTAATTTTTCCAACAAGCATGTTGTATTATTTTACTAAAAAAATCACGTGTCGTTGTCTTGTTTTCTTTGTTTTTAGAAAAATTAATTAATAATTAAACAAATGTAATTGTTAATTATCACCAACTACTAATACTATCACCTGAATCCAAACCTCTCGACCTAAGTTTTTCATATATATTATCGTAATTAATTGCAATATTATTTGTTAATATAAAAAAATATTAAAATTGTATTAACGTGTAAATATGATATTTACCAAGTCAAATAACATATCAAGGATATATTTATTATATAAATTGATCACCTCTTAAAAAAGTTTTATTATAAATTAAAAAAATGATAAAGAGAATTTTAAAATAGATTTTGTTAAACAATATTTTTAGAACATTTATTAAAGTTAACGTATTTAATAAATTATAATTTATAATATATAAAAAATACTCATTAATTATTTATATTAAGAATAAAAAATTATTATAAATAATAAATATAAAATTTTAAATCAGTATCTTAAGAATTTTCGTAGGCTATTACTCTCAATTACTCTCTCAGTTTTATTATATTTTGATCTAAATAAAAAATATTTCTTATGTTTAATGGTGTATTAAACAACTATTCTTTTTATTATCCGAAGCGTTTATTTATATGGCAAGTGTATTAACGATTACAATGTTATAATATTTAATTGATAATTGATTATAAAATATAAGCGTGTTGATAATAAAAATTAACTATCAAATAAAATATAAGAGTGTAGATCATAAATATTAGCTATTAATTAAAAGACGTTATTTTTTAAAAAATTTATTTATTTATGTTAAAAGTTAAGTTGAAGTATAATAAATTCAAGATTAACACTTCTGTGGACCCTAAAAATAGTAGCACGTGCGGTTGTACCGCCTCAGTTTCACCTCCAATTGTCAGAAGTACTTAAAATTAGTACAGCGAACCTTTGCCCATTTACATCAATACACGTAAGCGCTGTCATTTATTGAACTTTACAGCTTGTTAATCTGATCTCCCTCGCTCTTATAAATTTATATATTGAACGTCATACTTTAATAAATTGATAAATAAATGAATAGAATAAAAAAAAATAGTACACGGTTTCTTTGCGTGTCTTTGATCTTTGTGCTCTTTTTAACTTTTTATCATCTATGTTTGTTTTATAATTTTGTTTGTCGATGTGTTGGAATATTTTTTAAATATTTTGTTTTAAAATAATATAAAATTTTAGATAACACTTCAAATTAATTATTAAAATAATTATCATAAGTTCTTAAAGTTTTAGATGACACTTGAAATTAATTATTAAAATTATTATCATAATTTTTATAATAATGTATAAAATATTTTAGAATGTGAATTTCACTTATATCTATTTGCAAATTTTTTGTTTTTAATATATTTAATATTTTTAAAAAATTTTAAAAAAAATATTGAAGTCAAATTTGAAGTCTTGTGTTCAAGCAAAAGAAGAATCATCCACTTTTGCATTATTGAATTATCTCTTATATAAGAATAAAAGTTACTTTCAAAATTTTTAAAAGCATTATTAAATATTTTATAGAAAATATTATTCAATAAAAATACAGAATTAATAATATCTTAAAATAATATTACTTTTATTTTGTTCAACTCGTTTGGTAAATACACGTGGCAACGCGTGGCATGAAAATCTTGACCTTTGTGCCTCCTTGCAGGTGTCATTATCTATCCCTTGCACTAACAAACCGTCCAGCAATGAAACAAAAAATCATTAAAAAAAAAAGAGGCGAGTAATTCTTTTCCCAAAAAAAAAACCCGATTAATCGCACGCCAAACGCAGCAAATCGTTATTAACCCACGAGCGAAACTCCTCACGTGTTGAATATACTCGTCGATTTTCACCAGGCAGCGGTACACAGGTTCGGTACTAGTGGCAGGTGGGCACCAATACTGATAATGTGTGAATTTAACGCTCAAGCACGTGGTAGTTACTGGATGAAAGGGTCACTTAACAGGATATTACCGGTAACCCCTACATCCGGTTAATTATTATTTTTTTATTTTGAATATTAGCAGTCAGGATCTTGCATCACCGAGGCTTTTATAAAAAAAAAAAAAAAATAACTCTCTTTCTCTCGCTCTCTCTGTTGTTTGCCGTACTTCAATGCTTTTGTTTTTGTAGTTTTTGGCGTCTCTCTGGTTTCTTTGTCCAGCTTCATGTGAATGAAGATTTTTTTTTTTGTCAATTTTGATCTTTAAAGCTGTTTCCAGGATTGTAGGCTTGGGTTTTGGGTGGCTCGTGTGTGAAAGTTTAGTTTTTTCAGAGTAAAAATGGAGAGAGATTTCTTTGGCTTGACCTCAAAAGAACCAGTTATTGTTGTGAAGGAAGAGGTCCATAATGTTGGATGTAAAGAGATAGGTGTGCATGTTCTTCTCATTTGCTTCTCTTTTGGTTTATGTAACTGCTGTTATTTCTATATTTCATATTTTTGTTGTTGCCATTTGAGTTAATTCTGCCTTTCGTTGTCTTGAACTTTTTCTCTGTGATAACTGGGTTGGTTCAGGAGCCTCAAATTTGTTATCTTTTTTCAGTTTCTGATTATTTTTTTTTGCATGTCTGTTTAAATTAATATATGCCGTTAGGTTGATACAACTTAATTTTGTAAGTATGATTCTTTCTACCTTTCTTAACTAGGTTAATTTTCATTGTAGAAGTAGATGGATGAGAGTGTGTGAACAATTATGTGAGAAATATGAAATAAGAATGCGAAAACTCGGGATGCTAGGGTAATTGTTGATAATTATAGTAATTTTTCTTATTTTGGAGAGCGGTAGAACCTAAAATTGCATATTTTTCTTTTGATTTGTTTGAAATAAAAGCACACAGTGTATCTAAGCGAGCAGATTCTGGTCACTTTGTTGTGATTTATAGGATTTGCTAAAGGGGCAGGGACTCTGTGGCCCTTCTCCAACCAGTGTTCTGTAGTTCCTCAATTCATGTCATTCAAGGTTGCTCAAGAAGATAAGACAAAGAAGATTGCATCTGATCTCCTGGTGTCTTCTGGATTCATGCCTTTCCAGGCTGCTGGTTCGACTGCTGATTTTCAGGTTTGGAATCATTGTTCCTTCGTATTGACTGGCTATGTTTTCATTCAAAGATCGTAGGACATTTAATGGAAATGTAAGCTGACATTTTAGTTTTGCCCGCATCAGAAAAATTATTTCCGAGTCCGCTAAATTGACAATTTATGTAAGTTGTCCATTAATTGTGATAAAACAAGATGTTGTTCAATAATTCTGATAAAATAAGGTTGTTTCTCTTTATTACAAACAAAAAAAGTTGGATGGTTATTACCGTGTTTGTTTGAACATGTCTAAAATGGATTGGTTTATGGTCAAAGTGCTACTTTGTGTAACACGAAATACCACTTTGTGTAGCAAAAGCTGATATAAATACACACTCTCTATTAGTTATTACTATATAGAAATCCTTCAAACACAATAGGCAAGGTGGGACTCATATTTCCCTGACAGCTTATTCTGTGCAACATGATGTACATACTCTGCACCGTCCTTATGATCTAAAGACATTTCCATTGTCAAACCAAGCAATTTCAGTTTCTATCAACAACTCTTTCTTCAAGAATCATTTTGCTACAATTGGCCAGAATTTGGGTGGCGCTAACATGAGGCAACAACTACTTGGAGGAATTCCTGTTACAGCTCAACATTCAGCTCTTCCCACGATTGGTTCTGTTGGTGGGATCTCTGAACCATGGTAACAATTACAAATAGGTTGAATTCGGTTACTTTTTACATTTGACAAGAAAGAAACTGGAAGTTCATTGTCTGAAATTTGTTTGCTAGGAATAATGTAAAAAGCCATGGATATCCTCAACTGACCATCTTTTATGCGGGTAGTGTGAACGTCTACGATGATCTCTCACCTGAGAAGGTTCTTTTTCTCTCTTCAAAGGAAAACTTTTGCTGGTTACCAGTTCTCTATTGATTTAGTTTTTAGCATAAAACTTACATCTGATATCTTTCCAGGCTCAAGCTATTATGTTATTGGCTGGGAATGGATCCTCCATTACCCCTACTACAGTGCAACCAAAAGTGCAAGTCCAGGCACCAAGCTCAAAGCCAGCAGCAGCTGATGGTGTTACTATGAACCAATCCACAAAAACCCCTCTGTGGTCAGGTTTCTCAAACCCCATATCTGTTTCTTCTCATACTGGTACTCAGTCGGTAAGCGGATCTACTAGTACTGAAGACCCAACAGCCGTTAAAACTGCAGTGGTTTCTACCACTCCTATTTGCAAACTAGAGGTGCCAAATACAGTGAATGCTGCAGTATCTGTTCCTAAAACAGCAGGTATGAACTCATTCTAATATGTGTCATCTCCAAAAGAATAGTTCTGATTTTTCCAAGATAGAGTTTCCTTGTTTGATCATGCGCATGACATGGTATGTTAATCACAACCATCAATGAGAACTGTAAATATTGAACGACTTTGAGTTACTCCAGATATTATACGAAGGAAAACAACACAATTTGAGCTATTCATAATTTACCAGACGGTAGAGGCCTTTTATATTCAGAATGCATGGTTTAACTGTGTCCTTAAATCTGTCAAATTGCTGACACTCTGGGATGTTACTAATTCGACCTACAATTTCTCTGTTTTCCATTTATGAAGGACCTTCAAACTTTTATGCGGGCATCCCGCAAACACGCAAAGCTTCCTTGGCTTTATTTTTGGAGAAGCGCAAGCAAAGGTTAGTTGTTGCCAAAGATGTTTCTTACTGTTCTATTTTAAGCAAGTTTACCAATAAAACATATCAGATACCTTTTACTGGAACTGAAAACTTTTCCTCTGTGCATATGCAGGGCTATGAATGCAGCCCCATACACCATCGGCAAAAAATCTCCAGATAGCTCTGTGCTAGAATGCAATGGCTTGGACCTTTCTGCAACCTCTGCAGCGGCAAGCCAGGATGGTAACCGCGATACAATGGCACCAATTTAGAGGGGTAATCAGTAAATTTTATGTAATATGTTTAAATATTGAAACAAAAGACTTTTTGTTTGTTCTAGAAAAGAACTGTGACTCTTGACTTTTTTTCCATTCAGTCTTAATCATGTTTCTTATATGTAGTTTCTGTAGTTTTTTGTTTTAATTTTATCCCCTAATTTCAACTTTATGTTAATCAGTATGACATTGAGTTTAAACCATTGTTATTCCATTGTGGAAATTAAAGGTAATATATTACATATTTATTGTCATTCATAATATATATATATATATTCCCCCTTATCTTTTTAAGTTTTTAAAGTTGATTCAATTTCCATATTTTTTCCATTTATATCACAAATTATTTGAGCACAAAAAGATAACTATTTATGATATTCAGATTTCTCTTTCTTATGTTGGCATGTTATTCTTGCATATATTGAGCTTATTCATTTTATTCATATCTGTAATGTCCTAATCTTATCCAAGAATTTCTTTTTCATCTATTAATTTTTTAATTCTTGGTAAAGTCTTTATCTACCAATAGATTAATATTCTAATATTATTGTATATTTAATCACAGAAACGAGGAATGATAAAGTGTGTTGACAGATATAGAAAAATAAGTAATATTGTAATTTTCTTTTTATTGTTCCTGAATTTTTGTATATTATTTATTTTTTAAATAATGAAAAAAATAAATCAAAATTACATAATTACTAGATTATTTAATAAATTAGATCATTGTGACGACATCACGTATTATAATTTTGAATACTGTTGTTTACTAAGTTATTTTTTTAAAATTTAATATTTCAATCTCATCTAATTATATTATTATAGAAATTTCCATTTTCAAATTTGACGAGGACTCTGTTGGCAGCCATGATTTGATTGATGTAACGACTGGTCAAGTTTAGAAGAAACAATTATCACGTGATCAACAATATGCATGGATGCTATTTTTTTAGCATTATTTTATTTTATTTTTTAATTTCATTTTTCCATTTTAAGTCTTCGTTTCAAACTTTGTTTTCACACGGTAGCTAACTGTACCCAACAATTTTTTAATTTTTATTTAAGTGACATTTTTAATACTTTTTTTTTTTAATAATGAAAAAACTTCTATACTCAGTTGTGGTGATCGGCTATATACGGGTCAAACACTCACCCTCCCTTTAAGATATATATTCGCAGACCACACAGCACTTATTTTAAATCAATTGAGATAATATACAAAAATTACACAGCATAATATTTTTAATACATATTATATATTAAAAAAATAATTGATGAGTACTTAAATTTTTTGTCAAAACAACGAACAAAAACATGTTTTAATCATGTTAACAAGTAGTTCTCTTATATTATTAAAATAAAAATTTATTATTTCATTTTAAATTTTATTGTTGCATAATTTTTCTTTTATCTTGAAAGCTTTAACAGCTAGTGATGTTATTAATGTTGAATTTTAATTTAATATATAATTAATTGAGTGCTATGTTATCGTAAAGATTAGTTTAAATTAAAGTTATGGAATAAAACTAATAAGATTTAGTCTTAATGTATCTTAAACGTATGGGATTTTTTAATGTGTAAAAAAGAAAAATAGCTATTAAAAACTAATTATTCTAATAAAAAAGTAGACAATTATTTTATATAGGATTATGGTGCTAAATCAGAGTGCAAGAATTTTTTTCTTGACATTCGATCATCTTAAAAGAAAGAGATAAAAATAGAAAAAAAATTTTATGAGATATTCTTATATTTGAGATTTAAATATATATATATTAGGCCGGTTGTTGAGTATGAGTCACGTTTTCAATGACGTCTTCTTTTCAAAGAATTTTTTCCCACACAACACCACTTGAACGAAATGTCGGCCTTTTTGTCAAACCTCCCAACCAATTACAGAATAACATAAAAAGCTTTATTCATATATCAATCCTTCCTTTCGCTATTCTACTATTCATTTTGGTTTGCACCATTTTCTTTCATAATTCTTTCTTTTTCTTGAAAAAAATTGATAAATGGGATTGTTTACTGACCACAATTATATTGTTATAATTGTTATTTTTTTTGTAAATTTTGTATTTTATAATATAAATTTTATATTTAAGATAAAAATATATATATATTATACCAACACTAGTATCTTTATTACATACACCCTAGCTAAATCTCTTTGGGCCGATTTTATATTCAATTTATTGCCATTTTTTTTTTCAAGGAAATAGACAAGACTGATGAACCGTAAACACAAATTTAAAAATTCAAAAGTAACTTTGGGTAATCAATCTTGTGTATAGTGTGGAACTATATACAATTGTAACTGAAATTGAAATCAAAAGAAATGCTGTCCAAAGTTAAGGCGTAGGTGGTCCATGCAAAGCAGTCTTTTTCAAAAGTGTGGGTTGTTCGATAGTTATTTTGATTCCTTACACAATTTTGCTTGTTTATAAAATAAAATAAATATTAATAAAATAATAGTATTTGATAATTAATATTTTATTTATATTTTAACTTTTGAAATATAGCCAAAATACCTCAATTTTAATGGAAACCTAAATTTAGGCTCAATCCAAAAGTCTTAGGGTCACAACCGTACATTTGTTATGTCAGTGACAAAATAACTTAAATATAGCACTTTTGTTACAATCAACATGCATCTTTACCAACAAATTTGCAGTGAAAACGGAGAACTATCTCATAAAAACTTTGATACATGCATGCTTTTGTTTCTGCTAAGTAGGAAGCATCCCTCCATATTAAAGAATTCTACCATTGGTAGAGAATAAATCCATCTTTCTTATGCAATCCATACAAATAATTACACAAATCAATCAACCAAAGTAACCTAGATTGGACTCAACTCATTATTTTATCACATTTTAAGCTACAATAATTAAAAATTGATGGCATTGTAATACTGCAAAATCCACGGCAGAGTGTCAATGGGTTATACAAGGCCTTCGTCAAAGCAACATATCAGTTCTAAGATATTGCCATCAGCTTTTAAGGAATTCTGATAACTTAATTTTCAAGAGGGACTCTGAACCAAAGCCATCTTTAGGTGGGTAGCAGCATACATTGAAGAATTCGGGTTTCAAATTGGAAAGAATATGTTGTACATCTGGACGTAGATTTTCTGCTGCTCTCTCACAAAGTGCCAAAACCTCCGGCTTAAACAGGTTTGCTGATGAAGGTCTAGGCTTGCTGCAGGCCTAAACAGGTTGTCCTTGCCCTTTGTAATGGACAACATGATGGCCGAAAAATACACGAATCATATGCATAATAAGTACTTTTAACATCAAATCACCTTCTGCTGAAAATTGATACAATAATACATAAAGGCAGTTGATGAGATCTGCTATTTCTGCTGCTTCAACAGCAGTACATGGTTGCGTGTTCTTCCTGGAAAGTGGAAACATCTCCCATTGTACTCAAAAGCAATACACGGGTCTGAAAGACAGTAAATTGTAACTGAGTACAGTGCTCATTGTTAAATATACAACCAATAACCATGTTCTTTTAATTGCAATTATTGTGAGAAGGGCACATTTCACATTAGCACTGTGATTTTAGTGAAACTATGAAAGAAGAAAAGATACATAATCAGCTAGAAAGATATGACCAACAAGGAATTTTCCAGACCACCCCATTCTCTTCAGCTATATGAGCTATAACTCATACACACTCCAATTCCTCACATGGTATATTAAATAGAAATATGCACAAACTATATGAATGACATGAGCTGCACATGCAGAGCATGAAAAGTTGTGACAAATTTTCTCCTCTCTCTCTCACTTTTATTTTCCCTCTCAGAAGACACTGCATGTTCTATGAGAATCCAGGCATGCTTGACTTCTGCTTGTTAAAAGTATTTCCTCTCGTTATTATTATTTTGAATAAAAAAAATCTTAACTGAAACTTTTGCCTATTTCTGAGAACCAAACATGTTCGAGATATTTGGCCTGTCTCTGAAACCAAACATGTTTCTTGTATTAATCTTGCTGAAAAGAATGGCATTTATATGGGCAGGGATAGAACCTCACCCGTAGCACTTGAAAACAATTTTGCAGTTCCAGATATGTAACCAGATATCCACAGAGAAAGCAACAGTAAAAAATATGTTCCACTTTGAAAAATTTTTTTAGAAGAAAATGCAGAAAACAGAGCCAAAATACTTTCTGGGCGAATCTTTCAACGTTGCTAATCTAGTTTTGCATGGACATTGTCACCACAGTGATTCTTTTCATTAATATCACAATTGACATAAGAAAAAACCATAAACATGGCTCATCACAACTTTAACAATTCACCTATGAGTTTCGTAAAATTTTGAAGTTTGGTAAACATTGGTACTAGAAAGTTTCTAGATCCCCTTCAGTCCAAGTCTGGTTAAGATTAAGTAGTTTCAAGAACTCATGAAAATTTTTGTTCCAAGCATTTAGGATTTAGGGTCATCACAACTTTAACACCAAAGAGAGAAAAGAAAAGCTTAACCATGTGGAATATGATTTTAAAATTTTCAGATGTCTCCTAGAAAGCAATCAAAAAATAGGAGTGACTTTCCATACCTTGTTCAAGATTGTGTGAGCATTGGCAAGTCTTGGAAGCAATGGACCCATTATACGGAATGCTATTCTTAACATTGCCACTGATGTTATAGGCCTGAGATGTTTAATAATGACGTGTCCCTTCTAGCCATTCTTGTGGGAGTTGACAGCAGAAGAATGAAGTAATGCAACTACACTACCTGGCAGAATAGCTTTAGACTGTAAGATAAGAATTCAAGTCAAGAACATTTAAGTGTAGAATAAAATAGATCATTATTGGCATACTAATATGTTATGGTAACACTACTCGTAAAACTGATGCTCACTAAATAAGCTTAGTTTAAAGTGTAAAATCAAATAATTCATTATGGGTGTCCTAATATGTTATGGTAGGACTACTCATATCAAGTCAAGAACATAAAGTGTACAATAAAATAATTCCTTACATGTGTACTAATATGTTATGGTAACACTACTTGTAAATTTGACGCTTAGTTTGCACAGTGACTCCTAATATGCTAAACCATTGATAAAAGTCAAAATCAAAGGTGAAAAGCTTGTGAAGATGATTTTCTCATTTGTTGGACTTCAATGTAACACCATGAATACACCTGTCATATGGGTGGCATAGTTGATGATCTTCATTATATGAATGTGATTTGATGGTATATTTGTAATAACCTAACTGATTCCATCATTTAACCTCTGAATAAGGTTTGACTTAGAATCAGTTTCTTTTCAAAAAGGAAAAAAAATGGGATTTTGACTAAGGATAATGTTTTCATTGACAGTGAACTGCCCACATTTTTAATGCTTTTTGAGTAATAAACAAATCTCCAAGGCAAATGCATGCAGGGTCAATCAAAAGAATAACTAAAAGAACGACAGTAACAATGGCTGTTAAGGCAGTGTCTTGAGCGGCCCATGTTGGATCCAGTAAGGCATAGCCAACAGCAGAATCTAGTTCACCAAGTGACCTTTTCCCATCAGTGAGCCACCAACTCTCTTTTATAATACGTGATGCTGCCATTGAAAATCAGGAGGGAGTTGAGCCAACAGGAGACCACAAACTTGGATCAATAACCAGGACAGCTGTTGGCATGCATAAACACTTCTTGAAACAAAGCTAGAGGTGTCGATTCTGGATACTGAAGGAGTTGATCTGCTTGCACCCAAGGAATCTGTGCTTCCTCCAGGAGCTGTCAGAAGAACCGAACCTTGCCCAACACTACCTAAGATCCATGTGGACCATTACTGGTTTGAATAAATGTTGGTTGTATATTGACTACTGCTTGAACTGATGATGATACAATATGGGATGCTGATACAGGAAGCAAAAGTATCTCAACGACAGCCTGTTTCCAGAACTAGCTGAGCATATGTTCCAGGGTCCTGAATTTGGTAGAATGCTCTTTGACCGTCTGAAGCTGTTGAGGCCCCAGACTGAGATGTCGGTGGAGTTTTGTTATGGGGGCCACGGGCTGATGCATCCAACATTGACCCAGATTTTGAGTTGCTACTTAATGCAGGAATAACATTG
>JAWDEX010000012.1:1263481-1309839 GCA_035221805.1 Trichilia hirta
CGTAGCATAGGTAAACTCTAGGGGACGCTCCGAGTTTTTCCCTACTTCATATTCAGTTGATAGTTTCTGGACGTAGTATATTAACGACCGGTTGAGATACTCCTGGGCGTAGCATTATTTGTTTTGCCTCAATTTGTTTATATAGATATGTATAATGAATTTATTTTTGTTACAGAATATTTTGATTCATGGAACTTTTAAAAGCTTCCTTTTCTAAATGAAAATTTTTTTTTATAACAGTAGAATATATTAATTATTATTGTATAAATTTTATTATATCTGATAATTTATTTCTTAATTTATAACTTCATTCACTGAGTTTTTAGACTCACTCTCTCTTTCCATAGCTATTTTACAAGACAAATTCACTGGTGAGCTATTGCTTATGACTAGAGACTTAATTAAGGAAGAAAAATAGTGCTGCAGTCGCTAGTGTAGGTCAATTATGTACAGAGAGTATTCATATAAAGTGCCTAATCATTTATAATTTGTACATTTTAATAGTGCATATTTTGTATGTCATAAGAAATTATATATATAGTAAAATTTATATGTATAAAGTGATACATTTTTGGATTATACATGTTTGATTTATTAATATGCTTGTACGTGATTTTTAATAGTATATAGTATGAGGTCATTTTGTAGTTTAGCATGAGTTAAAAGTTTAAAGTGACGGTGGACTCTGTTGCCTGTTGGTAGCATCTCAGTATTGGGGATGTTACAACTCTACACAATCTAATCAATACTAAAAATCTTAAAATATTTTTGCTACATTCATTTCAGTATTTTTGGGTTTAACAATTTATCTTTTTTTCTAAATCTTAGTTTAAAAAAAAAAAAAAAAAAAAGAACACTCTTCACAAATAAAAGAAATTACAAAAAATAAAAAACATTGGCCAAAATCATGGACTTGGTCATGTGAATAACTTGAATGTACTCCCCTTAGGACTCTTTCCCTCTTGAAGTTAAGTGTCGCCAGTTCTTTTTTAAGAAAGAACAATGTGGGTGTAATGAGAATTTGATTGGGGCTTTTTTTAGTATCAATACAAATAATGGAAGACGGTGAACGACAGCCGTTGAGCCCAAGAATTGACTGGGCTTAATCCATATTTTCAATTGTTAAAAAGACTTTTCAGCCACACTTTGACCTTTGCTTCTCTTGAATATATATTTATTATGTAAAAAATAAATATCTACCATTTTAAACTAACTTATGATTTTATTTCTTATATTAAATAATTAGCTTTTAGTGTAAACTCAAAAAAAATAAAAAATAATTCCCATATAAAAAAAATATCCCGATAAGTTCACGTCCACCACTACATACGGCATTACGTATTTCGTTGTAGTGGGCTAACAATGTCATCTTCCTATATTGCATTTTCTCGCCAACCAAACAACACATGGAATTCTTATAAAAATGTATTTATAGAATTGGGACATTATTGAGCGCTCGTGGGGTTTTCCATTATTCCAGAATGAATAAACCCCGACCAAACAATAAAATAATCCAATATACTAAAATGACCATTGAATCCTGCTTCCCATGATATGCCACATCAGCTTCAGCTCTGCGATTTTCCTCGTAGACCGTGAGTTTAAAGCCTGCATTAATTGACCCCACTAAACAAAAAATGCAAAGATAAAATAAAAATAAAAATAAATCACAAGCACCAAAAACAAAAAAACTCATTAAAAATATATGCCTGATAAGACACTGTTATAGGCCTCGCTTCTATGCAACTGCATGTTAATCTCGGCCGTCCAATTTCTGACACACAAGTCCTGATTAGATTCCAGTAGGATCAAGTTTGGAACTTTAAAGAGAATTTGTGGAATTAGGTACTTAGAGTTTTCTTTAAATACAAAATAGTACAATATATTTTATTATATAACAATAAAGTCCATAAACTTCGAAAAATAACTATGAAGATTATTTCAATTAAGTTTTTTAATCTCACCCTTAATAATCTTTTGTTCAAAAAGATGAATTTAGGCACCATAGAATCACATATTACCCTTTTTTTCATTTTTTTGGAGCCATCGTATCTAAACTATAGCACTATTGAATGTCATTTAAGACAATAGACTTTTGTAACTAACAAAATTTCAAATTTGTGGATCTATGGATCATATTTCTAAATATATTGGGGATATTTTAAAATGTAATTAAAAAATAGCAGCTAGACGTTATTTTTCCAACCCTCCCCAATTTTTCTTGTCGGACAAAACCCCCTCTTTCCAATTAAACTAAAACTAAAACAGTTCACTAGTCCACTACATTAACATGATTCTGGCGTTCCTCAAAAGAAGCTAACTTTTCTCTCTCTCGAGTCTTTTTCATTTCATTTTCTCTCGTTGGGTTTTTGGGTTTTATAGTCAAGTCTTGATACTGGTGTTTCTTTTGGGGAAGCTTGTTCGCGTTGTATGATTGGAAGATTGAAGATTCAATGGCAGTGATTAATCTTCTTATTTGTCTATTGGTTGTCTTTGTTGTTTCTGCCCATGAAGGTGAGTTTCATTTTGCACCTATTTTTTTTCCCGTTATTGCATTTTTTCCTGGTATTGTTTCTGTTTTTAATGGGAAATTCATATTTCGCAGAAGCTGAGCTGTTTTTTGTTAATAATCATAGCTAGTTGTTGACTTTCCTTTGTTTTATCTTTCAAAATACTGATTTGTAATCTGATGGGTTATATGCTTTTGCTGTGTTTTTTGCTTTTATTCTTTTCTTTTAAGAGTTAAGCCTTCTGTTGAATATATTCCCCCATCAATGGCTTTTTATCAATGATTTGGATGAAGTTTCTCTTCCTTGTATATAGTTTGACTTAGCAGTAGGATTTTTTTTTTTTTTCAAATTTATGTGCCATTCCCTTAGACTTAGAAACTTTGGACATTGAGATGAAATTTCTGGATTTAGACGCTTTCGGTGACACAAGCTTTCCTGTAATTATGATATTATTCAAGTATAGATTTCATTTGTCATTAATAAGTTGGCTTAAAGAAGAAATAAGAGTAGTTTTTACTTTATTTCAATCTCATTGTTTAAATTTCGTAGAGAGTAAGTGAGAGCAGTTTGTTCTCTTTGGCAATTTACTCCATTGCCATCATATTGAAAAATCATCCTTTCTTTTGAAAATGTCTGATTTCTTCCCTGCCATCTTTAATGGGAATCTCCACGAATTTGGGCCCATCTCATTTGGCAGTCCTTTACCTGAATAGGACTCTGTAAAATATGCTGTAGAGACCAAAATACCCTTAGCTTAAGGATTGATCCGGGTTCATATACATACAAGATATAGATGCATGTACATATGTACATATATATATGCGCGCGCACACATTTATATATATATATATATATATATATATATATACACACACGTAATTTACTTGTATATACCCCGCGCCTTTATATATACGTATATATATGTGTATGTATGTATATATGTGTGTATATATACATAATATACATGTATGTATACGTGCATGTATATATACGTACATATGTATGTATATATACATGTATGTACGTGTATATACACTTATATATACACGTGTATATATGCGTACACATATATGATGTACATGTATATAGAGGTATATATATGTGTATATCCATGTACACGTATATATAGGTTTATATACGTGTATATAGAGGTGATAGCATTATGCGTATAATAAAGTGGACCAACTCATATATATATATACGCACACACTTTAAAAGGTGTTATTGTCTTTTAACTTTCTAGGAAAATAATATATTGTTGAGTTGGTCCACTTTATTATACGCATAATGTTATCACCTTTATATACACGTATATATACCTGTATTTACATGTACATGTACCACCTTCCCCGTTGTTAATTTTCAATAATTCTTGGAAAATGGAAGTCCCTTAGATCCAAGTGGTAGAGTAAACTAGACTATCAAAAAAATTATATTTTCCAATATATCTATTTTAAGGAAGATAATGCTTTATTGGAATTTGAGCATTGACAATTTATAATCAGTGATGATGTGGTCATGTAATTGTACGAGCAGCAGCCATCAAAATATAGTGTGTGATTGTGAGATTGGCCAGCTGCCCATCTAATATGTTGATTTTACGTGTTTTGGTATATAATGTAAGAATTGCATCTGTCTATTGGTATAGAAAATTGCAACAATCTGAAAATCACTTTAATATCTCGCCAATGAATATGGGGAATTTAGTTGGGGAATCTAGATTTTGGTCCAATGGAATTATGCCTTGAGAATAAGTAGGTCCTAAAGATGAATTCAATTTCAGATCAATCATTTATGACATGTTTTTAATGTCTTTAGTTATTCTACCCACAATAATTGGGTCTGCGAAACTCGTGTTCCTTGAGACTTTTATGTATGCCAATGTTAAGATCTCTGTGTCTTAAAAGATTTCTGGTTCTCTTCCTTGAAGAAGTTGTGGGGGGATCCTAAATAAACTGGGCCAACAATCTTGTAACTAGCAGATGATTTAAATCTAGAATTTCAGATATTATTGAAATAATGAGATATTGTTTAAGCAATATGATTAAGCGATAAGATTTGGCAGTGTTTCCTAAAGCACTAGGACATGAAATTTAGACATGCATGTTATCATTTTTGTTATTCAAATATACTTCTTGAAAATTACTACATTATTTTTTTTTTATACGTATTATACTTCCTAAGACAAATAAATTCATTTTAAAACAATATAAGCCAGAAAAGACAAACAAGCCCAAGTGGGATGTTGGCAAATAAGGGTCCTTTTGTTAAAATTTCTTCAAATAAATCATACACTAGTACAGCTTTTATAAGTAGAGCTTTTAATAGAAAGTTTTTGGTAGTGTGATTGTTTTGTAAATGGAGATTTAATGACTGGAGCATTTTTTATAGTTTCTTCTGCATGCTTGCATTTGCAACTGCTTCCTGTTTTGCGCTGAATGTTTTTCCCATGTCAAATTTGTTGGTCAGCTGTAACTCAAGCATCTCTTCAGGTGTTTGTGACATCAAACGAATGATGGTCATTTATACTGTAATTTCTCTCTAAGACGTACTATTTGCTTGTCTTAACCTGCTTTCTTGGGTAACATTATGCAGATGCCTTCATCGGTGTGAACATTGGTACAGACCTCTCGAACATGCCAAGCCCAACTCAGGTTGTGGCTCTTTTGAAGGCTCAAAATATCAGACATGTCAGGCTCTACGATGCTGATCGAGCCATGCTCCTTGCACTTGCCAATACCGGAATCCAAGTGACTGTTTCTGTTCCCAATGACCAGCTGCTAGGCATTGGTCAGTCCAATGCTACTGCAGCCAACTGGGTTGCTCGCAATGTTGTAGCCCATGTCCCTGCCACCAACATCACTGCCATTGCTGTCGGATCTGAAGTCCTAACTTACCTCCCAAATGCAAGTCCAGTCCTAATCTCTGCCCTAAAGTATATCCACTCTGCCTTAGTTGCTGCTAATCTTGATGATCAAGTTAAAGTCTCTACACCACATTCATCTTCTATAATCTTGGACTCTTTTCCTCCTTCCCAAGCTTTCTTCAATCGCTCATGGGATCCAGTCATGGTTCCCTTGCTGAAATTTTTGCAGTCCACCGGTTCTTACTTTATGCTAAATGTATATCCATATTATGATTATATGCAATCTAATGGTGTGATTCCATTGGATTATGCACTTTTCCGCCCCCTCCCTCCTAACAAGGAAGCTGTGGATGCTAACACCCTCCTACATTATACTAATGTTTTTGATGCTGTTGTCGATGCAGCATATTTTGCCTTGTCTGATCTAAACTTCACCAATATCGCCATTGTGGTGATGGAATCTGGCTGGCCGTCAAAGGGTGACTCATCTGAGCCAGATGCAAAGATCGAAAATGCAAACACTTATAACAGCAACTTAATCAAGCATTTGATTAACAACACTGGAACTCCTAAACACCCTGGGATTGCAGTTAGTACTTACATTTATGAGCTTTACAATGAGGATATGAGACCTGGGTCGATGTCTGAAAAGAATTGGGGGCTTTTCAATGCCAATGGAGTACCAGTTTATATCTTACACTTGGCAGGCGCTGGAACCGTATTGGCAAACGATACAACAAACCAAACCTTCTGTGTTGCGATGGAAGGTGCTGATAGAAAGATGCTACAGGCAGCTCTGGATTGGGCTTGTGGTCCAGGAAAAGTCGATTGCTCAGAGTTGTTGCAGGGTCAGCCTTGCTATGAACCAGATAATGTAATTGCACATTCTACATATGCTTTCAATGCATATTATCAACAGATGGCTAAGGCTTCTGGGACCTGTGACTTCAAAGGGGTTGCTACTATCACTACTACTGACCCTAGTATGTAACTCTGGCACGACTTTGTAAATAGTGAGAAATATTGTGAAAATGGATGAATTGTTGAGCATTGCAAGACTTGCACATGGCCATGGTTACCTGATAAATGTGACTTGTTAAAATTTCACAGTTTGACTGGAGTAAGGACATCGTCACTTTTGCAAATTTCAAGATCATAATTTTGAATTTTTGAAAATTGTTAAATCTTTCTGAAAACATTTTGGTTCTTAAAATGCACTCTTTTTCTTATTAAACATATAGAAGCATGCGTACATTTTCTGTGAAGTTATCTTTTAATATGTTTTATTTATTTATTTTATTCATTGCTTGACATCTTTAGAATTGGCAACAATTTTTTTGTTGGTGCAGGTCATGGTTCTTGTATATTTCCAGGAAGGTATTGCGCATTGCAGCTTAGTATTATTATTTTCCCCCTCTGATTGGTCAATCTTTACTAGACAACTTACTAAAGTTTCTTTTGCACTAACTGTTTTTTTCGAGTGTAGTCTCGGAAGAAACGGCACCGCCATCACCAATGGAACATCATTGGCTCCTTCCTCAAATTCTACAACTTCTGGGTGCTCTTCACAGTATATCTATGGTGATGATTATGTCACAAACTCTGTGATTATAGGTTTTGTACTCATGACTGCAACTTTCTTGTAGAAGTACAGATAGTTGTGTTGCGGGCAACTCATTGACAGCTTTAATCAGAATATTCATTCCCATTTCAATTGGAAAAACTTTCATTACACCCAATTTTGTTCCTTCCGAAAGGAGATGCAGGAATGCGAAGTTGATTGAACATAGTGCAGGTTATTAGTTCTATGATGAGATTATTGATTTCTGTACAAACAAAACCAAAGGATTTGTTCAGGAATTATTGTTGTCAAAACCAAAGGATTTGTTCAGGAATTATTGTTGTAACTATCTTTTAGGAATTGGAATGTATTCACTGGACTGGAATTATGAAAGTGTGCATTTTAAAAGTAGTATAATGTTGGCCAAGTGTTTGTGGCTTCTCCTTTTTGTTTTCCCAGCGCTGCTTGATAGAAATATAGCAAACAACGGCTAAGATATAAGAAACTGAGATGAATATTGCAACTGTTGTATCTATTTTTCACACACTAAAAATGTATAGACCCTTGGTATTTATATAAACTTAGACGACATAAGCAATTTATTCTGTAATAAAAGCAAAGATGGTATCTTTTTACTACACTTTAAATTCTTATAAAATATCTACCAGGAAAAACCTGCACGTATTTCTCATTTACCCACGACTGCAACACAACTTATCAAGAAGAGGATAACAACTCCAACTGCACACGTTGTAACAGCAACTTACTCTTTACGGTAACGCCCACTTATCAAGAAGAGGATAACAACTCCAATTATTAAAAAGGCTGAGAGATCTGTATTCTTAAAATTGCTCAAATAGATCAAATTGAAAATTTGGAATTGGAACTCAGAACTTGGAGAATTGAAATTGCAATTCCTCTACAATAGAAATTCTACCAAATGAAATTCCTGATTCTGGTCCTGGCAAACATCGCAAACAAACCCAGAGAAGTCTGAAGAGTTGCTTCCCAAATTGGCATGCATTCTACAATATGGCTTGTTACAGAAATTACATTTAGGAAGTTGTAGCCAACAATCTGAGCACAAATTATCATTGCAAACGGCATCTTCCATCTCATCAAACTCGACACATCCACCACACTCTGCACACCACAGAATGCAAACACAGCAACCCCGGCAGCTATAAGCCGGCAATTTGCTCTTGCAAGTCTCCTTTGAGCAGTCAAAAACCATTCTTACTTCATTGCACTTCGGACATATTTCAACATCAATTATCTGATCACTTTCTTCATTTGCAAGTAATCGGTAGTTTGAGACTTCATGATATAGGACAGGTTTCTGCTTTCTCTGATTTTGCGAAACTGAGTTCAATTTAAGATAGGACTGGAGTGTTAGGAGGTGTTCTTTTGTGATTTTGTAGATACCATTTATGTGCAGACTTTCTAGTGTGTGATTATTTTCGGATAATTTCTTCACAGCGTTTATGATTCCCAGTGGGGTTAAGCCTGCGCATCCTGGTATATACAACTGAATCAAAAATGAAGAAAAAAAAAAAGTTTACATAAGATGAAATACGCACCAAAAAATCTTACCCATGAAAGCAAGCTGAGCAAGAAAATAAAGGCACATCGCTAACCTTTTTAATAAATGGGTTTTTTTCAATGACTTTTTGTAGCCCACGATCTGTAATCCTCTCACAGTTGATCAGAGACAAAGTCCTCAGCCTTCCATTTGCCTTTGAAGTAATTTCCATTAATTTTTCATCGTAAAACCGCCGGTTCAAAGGCCTATCGACGATAATATTTAACCATGGGAGGACATCTTTGTTCACTGCATCTCTCAGAGGCAGACAAACTTCTCTCATGGCTAGAAGCTCGTAGACAGGAAGATAAGCTAGAGTAAGAAACAAAGCTTCATGGGGCCATGGTTTTTCAATTGTTAGACAACTGACGTTTGAATCAGAAGAAGAAGAAGGCTGAATTGACATTATTTGCATAGAATTTTCAATTGCTTCTTGTTCATTCTGCTCCTCAATATCAGAAATTTCCATGCCTTTGGTTTCTGGAAGTAGGATTTTAAGCTGTTGTTCAAGATAAAAAATAGTTTGCTTAACAAAATAAATAAAGGTTCAAAGGGATGATTGATAGACATTTAACAGGATTGCATTTGGAGAAAAGTAAGAACCCAACGGTTTGTATTTTAGCCTTAAGAAAATCTCCAAAGTGAGAAAGAGAAAGTTTTGGTCAAAATGCATTATCACTTCCTTACTCACGAAGAAAAATAAATGCAATTATTTAAAACAATTGCGAAGTGTTTAAGACTATTCTGCATTTATTCAATTTTAAAAACTAAACAAAACAGAATTTAAAATTTTAAAAAAATAAGTTTAATAAATAAAAAAATTATTTATGAATAGAATTTTAATCTAATTAAACGAAAAACTCTAAAAAAAGATAATTTATTATTTTTAAATTTAAAACTAAATATTAAAATTTCACTCAAAAACAATTTTCAGGAATGCAAGTAGTCAAATGTATTTTTGTTTATTAATTTTTAAAAATAATATTACTAAATATGTTTTCTTCGTAATTTTTGTATCCCTATTTTTAAAAACTCATAATTATATTTAAATTTTATATTAAACAAACCATTACTTTGAATTTCTTTTATTTTATCAATTGCACTCTCACCAACTTCAAAAGAAATTAGCAACTAAATTTTATAAGATTTCCAGCAATGTTGTGCATCAAAATTTTCACCAAACATAAGATTCGTCACACTTTAGGCTTCTTTAACAGAAGTGAATTCATCAACACAGCATGAAAATTTATTAAACATTGAACATGAAAACTTGATAAATTTTGCAGTATTCAATTTACATTCAATTGACATTGAAAATGTATGAATTTTTATCAAGATAGGCACGTGTAAAGCTAGGACGGATGAAATCCTTTAATGGTCCATGGGCTCAACAGCTGTTTGGAAGAGGAGGATGTAAACCTTGTCAATTGAAAAATACAAGAAGCCGCCGAGGGAATGTGTGACATAGGAACCAAAGCTAGTTCCTACAATGCAGTGCCATGCTGGACCATATGAGGAGTCAAATTCCTGAAAAATTCAACATAACTTCATTATTTACTGTCCATATATAACATAAGAAAAAACAGAGAAAAGAATTTCCAATAATTTTCAGACATGAATTTTATGGATAGAAGACAACGTCCTGATTCAACAATTTGATCAACAACATATAGCGTTAATAAATTTATGGATGGAAGAAACTCTTTCTTCAGGCTTCAGCGAAGTTCAACTTTAAATCAGTACAATGCACCCATCAGAAGCTACACTCTCCAACTAAAAATGTTAGATGTCGACCAGCCTCAAGTTAGTAGTTTAGAATCATTAACTTCCACTGCTTGCATTAATGTATCGACTCATTTAGTAGTTCAAAACAGCCAGAAGTTTAACAATCAATCACATTATTGAAGTGATACATCAACTCTCATTAAGTCAATCAAGTTCATCCTAAATGGAAATGGGAGGCAAAATGCTCACACATTGTCTTAAATGACTCTAAAGACATCATCATGGAAACTGTTGTCAAAAAAGATCTAATTCATTCTGTAATCAATAATTATCTACTATGGACATAATGATTTGGCTTTTGAAATCACCCAAAAGCCTTCATACAGTTTGTGAAAGGGTTTTATATATGTAGCCCAACAACCCTTGCTATCAAGATGATTTGGTATTCTAGTCACCCAAACCTCATCTCATTCATTTTGGCCTTTTACTCTATAGCCTAGAGAGTGTTGGAACTTGGGTATTACAATGCATGGAAAAGACAAAAACGAGGAAGTTGTAATTTTCTATAATTTTTGGCCTTAGTAAGTCTAGACTGTCTAGTAATGGTAATGGTTGGCAAATCAATAAACAAAAGAAAGTTATTTTTGGTTTTTTGTCCTTACTCCTTCACATTTGCTGTTTAAGAGTCCGGAACCAAAACCAACTTGTCTTTCACAAACAAGGTAATTGATGCAACCATTTTCCCTTGTTGCACCTAGGACTATCAGTACAATATAATGTCAATGGGAAAATAAACTTGATCCTTTTAGGTTATTGGTGTTGGTACAACATAACAAATTCAAAATTCCGTCTTAACCACAAGTTTTGCCGATTACTAGCAAGGGAAGCCATTTGTTATGCTACAGAAGATTTCATACCAAACGAGGGCAAGTGATGGAAAGAATACTGCCAGTGCCATGATAAACAGCAAACTTCTAAATATAACTTAGGAAGCCTACAAGAACAATCTTTGCATAAGGATGTGAATTTGGTGACAGAAGGGGACAAAGATAAACCTATATTATAAGAGTATAAATATTTTCATTTATGATGTTTACTGGTGCATTTGGGAAAGCTTTTCAGCTGCTAAGAGTGCTTCCAAATAGCAAAAAGTACTTTTTTTATCTTGTCCAATTGGTAGTGATTGATTGAATAGACAAAAGTACTTTTTCCAAAGTAAACACAATTAGATTGTTTAACGAGGAAGCATCTATAGGTTCTTTCGTAGAAAGTGGTTTTGATCCAAGCTTTAAGAACTAGTATTACTAAGTGCACCTTAAACCAACTGCATTTAGCATATACATTCCAGCAAATCGTACCAGCCACAATTATGCTTCACTTTTTTAACAAATAGGATATTGGGCTATTAAGTGTTGTTATAAATGACTAGATTATAACTAAAATAATACCATTATACAGTCGCAAACTTACCAAAGGGGTGATATTCCTTGTGGGCAGTGTAGAAAGATGATGTTTCTTAATTACAAAGATGGTATTTTGGCCATTTTATACTAAACCTGCGCTTAGGGTTAATCAATTTGGAGATGCAAAAGATAATGGAAGTTCCAGATTACAGAAAAACGTGAGGCATAAAATCTCATTTTGATTAAAGAAGATTTCCTACACAGTCTAATCATAGGCCAGAGTAAAAGACTTTCCTTTTGTGACTAGAAAATAGCAATGTACATATGTTAAACTAACTCCAATGATCATAGCATCTTAGCAGGTCAAACAGAGTAACTAGTTGCCAGAGTAATAAAAAGTTGGCTTCAGCTTATGCATCTAAATGTTACTAACTTGAACCTGTAGATTTTCAATATTTTCAATGAACTCTCATTGATTATTTTTACGGTCGTAAGTGATTTTTAGTATTTTCAATTTTCAGCTTCTCCATGATCTTAAAATCACCGTAATAGAAAAATGAAACCCTAGACCTTCATGGAGAGGACATAATTGGCCTCAAATGAAGTTAAGAAGAAAATTCCTGCTCGAGTTAATGTAATAACCCAATCTTGACTAACAAATGAAGAATATAACCAAGAATGAGGAAACTATGAAAAGGAAAATTTTATGACATAATTTAAAATAGCAAAAAAGCGTGGCCAAAAACATACAAATTGTTGAAGACCTTTTACCTCGGAAATTTTAATGGTGAAAGAGAGATGATTTTAACAGTGAGACAGTTCCCAAAAGGGCAGAGATGATTTTTTAACTAAATAAAAAACAAGTCTTATATTGAAGATGCCCACCACTGACGATATCAAACAATTAAGTTAAACGCATAACTATTAAATCTTTGAAGAAAACAAAATTATATTAACAATCAAGAAAGCCACCTAATTGATTGACCTAGAGAAGCACTGGGCTAGATCATTGTTCAAAGCCAAGAAGTAAAATAAAGCCAATAAGTTGGATGGCAATATAAAGTCATAGAGGAAAACGAGATGCAAGGCATGAATTTCAACAAATGTGATCATATAATACAATCAACAAGACTGTATACAGTTATAATAAGCCCTTTGTCAACATTACAGTCAAAGATACAATTACTGTTTGCAATAACTAAAAAATAAATACCACAAGCCAGAAAGATAAGAAACAGAAATTCTCTCAGCTGAATATGAACCATTAATAAGACGCAACTTCCATTAATACCCTTCGGTCTGAACTTTCAGAATTAACACTTTTATCTTAGTCCACAAAGTGAACATCAGAACCCAGAAAAATACATAATTTTAACTAACAAGAAGTTCAAAATAAACTATCATAACCAGCAACAGAGAATGCAAGATTTATTCCACGCCCAATAATCTAAAGAACTTAAAGAAGCAATTAAAAACAAAGAAATCAAAGATCGAATCTTGTACTAACAAAAATAAAAAGAAGAGAGACAATCTAAAGCGAAACATTGTACCTTCTTCAGGGCAAGAGCAAGACGTTTACTGTCAACCTTGCCAGACATGGAGTCAAGCTGATCACGAGCACACTTAAACGCTTTATTTTGCAAACAAAGTGGCATGTCAGAAGCTCTAACACGAATATTAAGCTGATCGTTTTGTTCTTGCTGCTCTTTAGCTTTCTTCTTCTGAATCAAACTGTTCAAAAATTTGCTCCTTCTCTCCAACTCCTCGGCAACCTCCATTTTCAACAGTATTATCTTCTCACCCCCTCATCACTATTAACCCAAAACTCAAAAGAGCAAAGAGAAAGAGGGGGAAAAAAAAAATTGTTATCCTCACCCAACTCTGTGATAAATCAACGGTTACTGTATTATATGTTGGAGAAAAAGCCATGAGAAGGCAAAAAGCGAAAAAAGAGAAAGAAGGAATGAGTCACATACAAAAAGGTCGAATGGAGAAATAACAATATAGCAAAAGGCCTCGATTGTATTGTATAACATATTATAATAACAACTATAATAATAAACAACTAGGAAGCATAATTTTCATGGTGGGTCTTAAGCCTTAATGTTTGGGCGTATCAACGAGGCCAATGTTCGTTTAGGGACACAGCAGACAAAATTGGTAGCCGACCAAAAACTAGCACAAATCCGGAATTGTTGGGTCCATACATCAAGTCAGATCATCAATATTTTTTGTTAGATTGATGATTAAGATTATGAAAAGTAAAGCTTAGTCTCTAGTGGACGAGGTCCTGAATGGACACAGAACAACATTTCGACTACTTGGGAAATTGGTCGTTAGGTTCGCTTGTCTTCTGCTACAGCCTAGATTCGATTGTATGCGCAATGTTTACAGTAAGTTTCTCGTGTTTAGCTTGTTAAAACAGTTTTAATACGGTGACGTTTCACTCGAACAACGTGGATTACGTTTATGTATTTATATTATAGTTTTATGTTTTTAGTACGCTTTTTTTTTTCAAGTTAACTTGTTAATTCAACATAATCTATAATCTTTTGATTTTTAAGTATTTATATAGCGACAAGACAAAGAGCCCAAAAATTAACATAACCTTTTAAACTATTTTTAAATTATTAAATTAATATTTGAAATAGTAAAATTTTATGCAAACTTATTTTTTATTTGATAAAATATCGTATTTCTAAAGTTGCAATTATTATAAAATTAAAATATTAAATATTATAACAAATAACCAAAACTCTTTCCAATTCGACACGAGTGAAATTTTAATTTTAATTTTTTTATACCAACTTAGAAAATTTTATCAATTAGATTAAGTGGAACCTGAAAAAAAAGAAAATTGGCAAAGATGGGTATGGAAGCTCGGGCGAACCGATGCATCATTTCAGAGGTTGGACTAGAAATTAGAACTTGGAAATCTCCTCACCTTGTACGTCGTAGGTCCCACCTAAAATGAAAAGCGAAGCGCTTCCCACTTGAAATAGCTCGGACAAACTGCCAAAAATTGCGGGAAAATAATGGTGCAGCCGTGCAGGTTCTACCTAACTCATAAAATTTCTCCAAAGGGCGTTCAATGGTCGGGAACCTCATTGGTTTTACTTTTGTAGTGTTGTAAACAATGCGGATTCGGGCCAAATGTTGCATGATCCAGATTTGAATTGGGATTCGAATTGCAAAATAGGGTATCAGATTTGGCTATTAATTTGGTTATATGACGGTCCAAAATGCGGTGTAAATTTGTGGGTCCGAATATCCGAAAAAAGTTGGGACGATTTATCGAAAAAATGCCTTTGAGCGGATCACCGGAGATAAAGGAAACTGGCTGCCTGATTGACCCAAGGAGGACAGGCCATTCTGCACTTGCTTGCTCTAAAATTTTTAAACCAAAAAAAAAAATTCCAACAAAAAATATTTCCAAAAGTCAAAACTCACACACCCAATTGAATATCTCCCCATTCAATTGAGCAGCAATTTCTTCCAACTCCTTCTTTACACTCACACTTCGACTCGCCATACCCATATCGCATCATAAAACCCGCGACCAAATTCACCTCAATCACCGTTTTAATCTTCGGGCCCGTCAATTTCTGAACCAACCTCGTTGACGAGTTGTCATTTCTTGATGATGTTGAAGGTGAGGTTGGTGAAGAAATCAAATACCTCGTTGTCGATGAATACTTTCTTTTCGAGCTTTTCAATGTCGGCGCCTGTGAATTCGAGGGTGTTGTTGGTTTAACCGACGTCGGCAAGGGCTAGAGCATAGGTGATGGGGACAGTTAGAATTAAGCAAAGAGAAGAAAAGAAATAGAGTTTAGAGAAAAGAGAAAGGAGTTGCAGATAAGAGAATAACTGAAGGATTAACTCAGGATTTTGCAATGAAAATGAAAATGAGTCCAAGGACTGGAATTTACGAAGGCCTTTCATATAATATGGATTCAGGCTGGATCTTTTCCGGGTTGCAAAAAAATCGGATCTGTTCCAGATCCTAGTGTGGGTCAACACATTAGTAATCATACATGAATTTTTTATAGTGTTCCGTACTAATATTTCTGAATTCAATTTATATAAATCTTTTTCCGTACGAATCGATTTTTTTTTTTTTTTTTTTCACATCCCCACTTTGCTAAAGAAAGTTACGATTAAAAATTAAATTCGAAGGCCAACCTTAAGATATTTCATCTTAAATTAAAAGCTAAATTTAAAGGGCGATCTCAAAATGTTTTTTCCTATACTGTGAGCCAAATGCAAATGTTAGACATCTTAATCAATTTCCGGACAATTACATCGGCATTGGAGAAAAAAAATGAAAAATAGTTGGAAGGAGCAATTACTAGTAACTTTTAGAGTTATGTGCTAATTCTTAAGGTTATGTGATAACTTTTAAAGTTACGTGTCAGCTCCAGGGTTTTATGATAATCTCAAAAAATTGCGTGATAATTTTTAAAATAATCACCTATTAACACATTTTTCAGTAATTTTACTTTGACCATTTTTAAATAATCACCTATTAACATATTTTTTTTCTTAAAATTTTAAATGTTCATATATTAAAATTTTGCATATTATCAACGTATAAAATTATTAATCTAACATAAATTTTTTTTGTAACTCGAAACTCTAATTTTAATTAAATTTTACAAATTCTTAAGACGACACCAAATTAAAACGTGTCTAATATTATAGACCCCCTCTACTAAGATCGAACTCAAAACCACCGAAGCGGAGAGTGTTTGGCACTGTAAATCTCCTTTATTATGGATACACACTTATTTAGATCTTGCGTAAAAATAAGTTTTAGGTTCAAGATTAAATCTAAAATCTGTAAAATTAGAGATTACGTCATTTTATCAGTTTAATTGCATTTTTAAAAATTTAAATAATATAAATGTAGACGAAATATATAAAAATTTACACTATACTACTACACTGCTCCAAATAAATTAAAGGTTTTAAAAAGAAAGAAAAGCATGTGTTGACACAATTTATTTTTTCTGAATATTACAAAAATTTATTGAATATTAAGTACTTCATTGTATCGGTATTTATAAAAGTTTATTCCAGATTGACGATCTTAACCCTTAAAAATATTACAAGTGACTTTATATTTGTAAAATGAAGACATGGTCCTCACATGGTTGTTGGTTGCGGTTTCAATATTTATTATTTATTATTATTTTTCTTTTTTAAAATTATTCATTGGTCAGGTTATGGAGAAATGGGTAAAGAGTAGTGAATTAGGAGCGAGAAAATTTACTTTTTTATTAATTATTTTAAGGCTTTTCATTGGATTTGTAAAATTGAAGGATAAAATAATATTTTTTGTGTTAATGGAGATCAACTGTTAATATTAATGAAAATAAATAACTATTTAAAAGTTTCGATGATTATGTTTAAATATATTAGAAATAAATTAAATATTGAGAAAATACGAAGAGTTTAAGTGAGTAATGTATATAAAATTAGTCCTAAATTACAAACCCACCTCTATCTTTGCTTGCAGCTATTGTTGTGAGATAAAATTAAAATATTAAATATTGATTAAAATATAAATAAATTTTATTAAAAATTGGTATTATTAAATATATTTTATAATTTTATTTTCAAATAAAAACCAATCATATGAAACATGTCCTAAAACAATACACCCGTGCTTTCTTCAATAACGGGAGGAAGGGGAGCCGTTGGATCAATTGGGTTCATGGCCATTGCCATTGCCACTCCTCGAGTTAATTTCCTTCTCCAAATTTTTTATGCCATCCTATAAATACAATGTCCATATTAAATTCCCTGTTTCTGAGTTCCCTATGTTCTTGCCACAAGGCGCCATTCAAACAACAGCAATGAACCAAGCAATCACAATTAGGGCTGGCAAGAATATGGGCAAGGAGTAGATATTGTCAGAATTGGATTTTGTATTTAGATTTAAAAAAAAAAAATACCGTATTTGAATGAATATTCATTTTTTGTTCAATACAAATATCATATAGATATTTTAAATTCAAATATTCAAATTTTTGAAAAAAATTCGGATTATAAAATATATTAATTTAAAATAAAATAACAATAATAAATATACAAATATACTATTTTAATATAGAATAATAAAAATAAATGTGAAATAATTATAATTAAATATTTTAAGCAGTATATTAAAATTAAAGAATCATAAAATTAAATATTAAACATTATAAAAAGATAATAAAATGAGTAAGTTTTTATACAACACTATCATCAAATTTTATTTAAATAAAAATAAAAAATAATAATTATAAAAAAACAAAAATATCAACAACCTAATATTTATGATATTTACACTTATAAGCATATAACAAATTGCTAAATATTATTAGAAAGAATTATTATTTTTTTTTGTTTATGATCAGATTTTAATATTTTTTGTTATTATTTTTTAAAAAAAATTTACAATATTAGATAAAATTAATCTAATTATTTATGAGTTATCCTAAAAATTAAAAATAATTATTTTAATTTATATCCTAATTGAAAATATTTTAATAATGTGAATTTAGTTAAAAAAATTTCAAGATCGCTTCTAAATTATATTTGCATATGAAATTTTTTTGAAATTTATCGTATCCGTATTTTAATTAAGTACAATATAAATATTTTTCAATCTAAATTATCTTAATTTTTTTATAGGGTCGAATTCAATTATCTTTGTCAGCCCTAATAACATCAAGGTTTGTCTTTCAACGCGTATTGCTTCCTTATTTTGGATGGTGAAAACAGTAACATGGCAACAGTTCACGCAACACAGCATGCGCATAGGGCTATACACATCCCATAGGTTGAAAGATTTAAAAACTACAAATTATTTCAACCAAAACTTTGTTACTTTAAACTACTAATCGTGAGTACATCTATCACAGTTTCAGTCAAGAACTTTTAGGAGCTTTACACCTCCCTCACAAGCTCGAACTTCAGTTTCTTCAATTTGTTTCTCTAGATCAGTTTTCTTCTTGGTTTCATCTTGAAACTCCACCTCACACTGAACTCTATTACAGCCAGTTCCAAAAATTAATTTTGAGCTCATAAAAGCGGAAATTCTTTCTTCATCAACCTTAATTCTATGAATTTTCCTCAGCACACAACATTCACAGAATTTTAATCTTCTACCCGCTATATTGCATAATAAGAATCCTTGCTTCTTTAGTTTCAGCAAGTTTCTATCATCCAGGTGTCCTTTACTTTGATGCCTCATCATCAAACTATCCATCTGTTTCAAGGAAGCTGCATTGATAGCCTCCGACAGCCACTTTTCAAGCAACATATACAGTCTATTCTTTCTGTTAGCTTTCATAACTACTAAAGAACTCTTGCAAACTTTTGACACCCTATTATCTACATTGAAACTACAGCCTATTGAGTCTAACTTTCCCGGAGAAACCAGATTTGTTCTCACACTAGAAACAGTCTTACTTCCTACAATTCCACCAATGTTCCATCCTTTATCTTCATCCTAAGTGTTACTATTCCTTTGACTTTCTAAGTTACATTATTTCCCAGTATAACTTTCCCAAAATTATTAAAGGTTAGACTAAAGAATGAAGACTTACATGGACACATGTGAAATGTGTATCCAGAATCCAAGATCCTTCACCAGTAGTTTCCTTCCTATCTTGCAAAGCTAAGATAAGAAAAAACATCCTGAAAATTGGTGCCTTTTGTTGCTTTCTTTCAGGGCAATCTTATTTGGAATGACCTTCTTTATGGCAGTGGAAAGATCTCAAGACTTTGTCTCTTGATTTTAATTTAAACTGTCTAACTCTCTTTTCCTTTGTGTTCTTCGTCGGATATTCAATCCTTTTCCAAAATTTACTTAGATGTTACTTCTGTAATTATCTCTTATCTTGCAAGATCTCTTCTTCAATCAGAATTGATTGTCTACAGATTTCTTCTTGTTCGATCTGCTCTTCAAGGAACTGTCTTGGTTTCTTAACTTATAGACTCAAAACACCAGCCAACAAACTAGAACAAGAAACAACCTTCAAAGAGAACCAAGATCTCAAGTTTCCATACTCAAGTAATCGGGCTTGCTTTCTATTGCATTTCTCTTGTCAGTTCTTCCTTTAATAGTCGGACTTTCACCTGTGTTCCCTTCCCTGTGATTCTTCATGGTCTGACTTTTGTTTTCTGCAAATTTCTTCTTCTTCTTCAGAACAAGTAACAAGATTTCACCCAACAAGAACCTGCAACTATTTTACAAGAGTTTTTAGAATACAGAAGATGAAAAACTAATAATACAGACTTAAAGAAAATAAGATGAACACAAGAAAACTAATCAGAGATATATTCTAGAGAAATGATTTCTTTTCATTGATCAAAGTCTAGAAGCATCCAAGAAAGAATCATAGTATGTATATATATCCAGTCCGGGCAACGAAAACGGAAATAACAAATTTCTCCCTCCCGTAACAAACTAACTCTCTTTGTTACAGGACCAATTTGCCCCTGATTATTAGCATGACTCATGAATAAAGATAATAGGCATAAATTAAAAATGGTATAAAATTTTTTAATTTTTTGTATTTTTCTATTTTTAAGAGTTTGATCGAACGACTTTCGTGTATTAGAAATAAGTTATCTTCTCTACGTTTATTATGAGATGGAGTTTGAAAAAGAGGGTATATATATATTGTAAAGGTGGGTGTATATGCATAGTTAAATGCATAGTTTGAACCGGTGGTCTTTTTTTTGTTTTTGTTTTTGTTTAGTAACCCAAAACTGATTACATCTTTCGAATTCTCTAAACGGCGGCTAATATCATAATTCCTTCCATTAAAAACATGCATTTACTTATAATTTGCGCAAAAATAATAATCGGACTAAAAATCGAAGTTAAAACTTTTAAAATGCCACCCAATTTAAATACATCCTTAGAAGCATAAATATTATTAAAGTACTATATTATACTCTTCGATCAATTTATCATTTGTTAAAATTTAGGTTAGAAATTTAAATTTACTAATAAAAATAATCAAATAGCCAAATTTTTTAATAAAAATATTATATGTAAATACTCCAACTATTAATATTTTTTTGCAATTATTTTATTTACTAATTTAAAGGTGAAAAATGAGTTCGTAAGGTACAACATGATCTGAGTCCAGTGTTTGGGTTCACATAATTTTAATCATGTTCACAAATTAGAATTGAAAATCTAGTGGTAATAATATGTGGACCAATACAAAGCATAAATAGTTAATTAAAATATATAAAAATAAAAATAATAATGCACAACATCATCATCGACATCATCATCATCATAATAAATTATTATTATGTAAAAATTAGATTTAATAATATTTCAATAATTTCAATAAATTAATTCAAAAAAAATATAACTTAGCCTGATATATATAACATAATATTATACAAATTTAATAAACCTAAGAATAGATATTATACGCAATGTAAATTAATCAATCTATAACAAAATACTCTATTGAATCAAACCAAAACTATTCCATTGAATCAAACTCATTCAACTCGTGAATCCTTTCAAGCTGCCACAAACAAAATCAGGCAATAAGCGAAAGCAAACTGATGGTGGTAAATGGAACAATAATAAAATGCAAACCCAAGTTTTACATTCGTCAAAGCAAAAACAATGGCTCGGTTTTTTGTATAGTGCTGGCAAGTTTTTGTATTTCGAATGATGGAATCAAACAAGAAAGAGTTCAAGAAATTACAACTTATACAAAAATTACCAACCAAACGTTAAAGCTTGACACAAATATAGCATTACAAACAGAAACGTACACAATATAACAAAATACTAACTGATTCATACGCTGATATAGGCAATAAATCCAACTTTTTATAAAACATATTATCTATCATGTTGAAATTACAAACAAATTCAAAAAATAAATGATTATAGTAAATCATCCTAATTTTTAAATTTATTTTAATATCCTTTTCAGTTAACAAAAAACAACAATCACACAACATAGATGTATATGTCAAAAGAAAATCTCCCAGAAATATCAACGTTCCAAGTCCAATTTCATACTTGTCAATTCTAGGGTTTATCAAAATGATGACAAAAGAGCAACAGTAGGAAACAACATCAAAAATCAACAATCAGAAACGATTGTTTGCCAAAAATTAAAAGTAAATAGAGCGAAATATTACCTGAGTTATACGCTTGCTCAACTACGAGACCTTCACGCTAGGAAACAATACAAATTAATCTCGCGTTTAAAGAAATCGACTATAAATTTTAGAAAATAATCATTTTTAATTATCGTCATAAGTGAAAAAATGGACACAAAAGATTATCAAGATCCTGTTGGCGTTAGTATGGTGTTCCCATAACAAAATTTTATACAAAAATAAGAAAGTGAACAGTGGTTAGGGTTTTGTTTGTTAGGATTCGAAGGTGTATCAAGATTGGCATTGAAGGAAGATGATAGAAGTAGATTGTCATAACGGCAAGGACGAAAATTTTATTTTTGACAAAAGTGTGTCCACAAATGCTGTTTCTTGAAACCTAAGGGACTAAAATATTGTTACCCGAATGAAATTTTATGGATTGGATGAGCCATGCAAGTTGGCATGCAACCTCTATGACAAACTCAAAAATGGCTGTAGTCCTTTTATTTTGCGTGCTTCGCTGGCTCAAGTGGTATAATAAATACCGTCTACCGTTTTCGTGGTTGATAGATGGGCCCATTCTTATCTCAAATAAACAATTTCGATCAATAATATAATTATTATAATCTCTTTTGCAATTTATTACTTAATATTGCAGTTGAAAATGAAGAGAAATGTTTATTAAAACACTTAATTATCAAATTTAATTTTTTAACTGATCATACGTAAATTAATTTATTTGATAAGATTCCTCTGATGGTACCAAAATAATTATCGAAGTTTACTAGAACATTAAACTTTATAAATTCAATGTCACGATTAGAAAAGACTGAAGAATATAAAATAAAATATAGAGTTGTTGAGAAATCCTTCTCAATTTTATTATGCTTCATAAAGGAGAAAAAGTACACAAAACATAACAATCCGAAATGCTTCAAAACTAAAATAATTAAAAACTTCAATAATGGGAACTATCTTATTAACTTAATTACTAATAATTAGATAAAATTAAGCACAGTAATTAACGATTATAAGAGGATAATCCACTCTATCTTTTCATGCCAGTTTCCGTAACTGGAGCCGACTGAGCCATTGCCACTCCCCGATTCTGTCTCTCCACATTTCCCTGCCATCCTATATGTATAAACAATTTCAAAGAATAAGAACAAATAAAAATAATAATAATAATAAATTATATCAAAAAAATTAATAGATTTCAATCAAGATTTGATATAAATAATTCGATATTATTTTAATCAAGTTTTTTGTTATGAAGAAATTTATTAATTAAGAGAAATTATTACCAATAGACATGTCAAATCCCCGGCTTTGTAGCTCACGGTACTCTTGACATAAGGCGCAAGACTCGCAGAAACAATGAACCAGACAATCATTACAAGGGCTTTCCTTTAACATCAGTTGCTGCCTCATTTTCGATCTATAGCAGCAAGAGTAGCAGCAGGCACAGCCGGTCAGACATGAAAGTATGAAGTAAAGTGCTCCATTCACACCACAAGCTGCAAAAGAAATTAATGAAAAATGATCCCATTAATGAATATTTAATCAATTAATACTTGTAAAATCGAGTACTGAAACTATATATAATTTATTTTGGTTTAACGTACACGATGATCCTTTGTCTACAATCTCAGCAATTCTTCCAAAAGTGATGCATGGACACCAAAATGTCAAGCAACCTGTCAAAAGATAAATAAAATTTTCGTAATCCTCTTAATCTTCGTCAGTATAAGATTATAACCACGAGACAATACTATTGGTGCATCATATGCATTAACGTCTTTTAATTCATCCAATAATAACTAGTAGGAGAACTTACATGTTGAGCACTCGGAGCAGCAGTCGCACAGGCCGGAGGACCAAGGGCCCTCTTTGAGCTGATGTCCATGAAAGTTCTCGTTTCCGAAACCGGCTGATGGAACTCCGGTTGCCACATGCTGATGATCAACCTGCTGACCGGGTTTTGATGAGTACATGATGATCAGGAATTACAATGCTCTCGGATAAATCGATCAGATGATGATGTATATGCTAAAGAAGAAAATGCAGTACAGTCCGGCATATATAATTAATAGGTCAACGTGATGCAAGGATTGGCCTAAGCTGGCGGCTTGTCCTGGTAGGGTAATATGTTTTTGGTTTATTATATTTATTGGTATTTGATTTATTATATATATAAAGTCTTCTCTCAATAAAAAATTAATGACCTGATTACAATCTTCTCTATTATTTTTAAAACTTTCACAGATTGAGCACTTTTTATTTTGTATAAAAGTTATTATATTTTTCTCTTTAGAAGAAAATATATATTTTTATAGGTATTCATTAGAATTTTAAATGACTTAAAAGAGATATTATAAATGTATAGGCTTCCTATCTCCAACTTAAAAATAAAATAAAATAAAATAAAATAAAATTAGATCTATTGATTTTATAACTCATTTAATTTTCTAAGTTAATTTTAATTTATTCTATTAAAATTTTAAAACTATATTCTGATGATACATATTAATAAAATAAAAGTAGTTCATTTAATTAAAACTCTTTTAATTAAATTTGACTTAATTTTATATTAATAATAACCATTTAATTAATGGTTAAACCTATGATAAATGTCATACCTATTTAATTATCTTAATATTTTTATATTTCTAAATTTTAATTTACAAATAAATATTATTATTTAATAAACAATTTTATTGAATGAATTACAACAATAAATTTAAATATCAAATACCACAAATATCTTGAGAAAATATCGTATTAATGGATTCTATTTTATAAGTATATGTTTTTTCTATTTATAAAGTCATAGATTTTGACTATATTATTGAGTCTAACTCTTTATAATTCGAAATAATAGAATATGCGAATTCAAATTTACTTCTTACTTAAAATTAAGATCAATTAATTTTATTAAAGTTTATGTGAATTAAAATTAATTATATTTATTTTATTAGTTTTAATTGATGATAGTCTAATTTAATGTGTAGTTTTTTACTTAAAATCTCTACATTAATGATAAGAATAAATTATTCATTTTAAAAGTAGAAAAATTATAATTTTATATTATACATTATCCAATTCATATATAATTGTGAACTATCCTTTATATATAAACGACATATAATTTATAATTTTCTGTATTAGTAATTAAGTATCTAATATATAAATCACAAATTTTAAAATAAAGGTTAAATAATATACGATTAAATTATATGTAAAATAAAATTTTATTAAATAAAAGGTAATATGATTACATCAAATACTTTTAAAAAATAAATAATAACAATAACTTTATCTTTAAGGATCGGTTCTAGTACTCAATTCAAATCAAAATCAAATTGGTACTAGCCTCACACGTTAAGAGCTTGAGTATGCTTGGATGAACAGTTGTATGAATGTGTCCTTTTTTTAAAATTATTTATTGGTTTTTTGTTTGATCATTCTTGGATATTTAGGTTTTAGGGAGTCATTTTGTTTTTATATTTTATTCTTGAAATAGATCAAGGAGAAAAATTCATATACCAATCCCATCAATTAAGTTGAAACAGTTGTTGTGATTGTGATTGTCAGATTTTTTTTGGAGTACTTTGGCAGCTCATGGCCATGAAAATAATGTTGTGGAATTAATGGGATAAGAAATTAGACTTTGATGTAAGAGACAAAAAGGTCCTTCGAATTTTCTTTTTCTTTTTTTTTTCTTTTTTTTTTAATTACAGATATTTTTAGTCAAGAATCTACTAGAATGAGTCTTAAAATAAATGAATAATAGACGTAACCAGAATTTTATGTTTACATTAAATAATTTTTTTTCTTTTTTCTTTATTAATTTAGAGAAATATCTACCCTCCAAACAAGGTATAAGGAATAACACGTATTTAATTTTCTTTTTAAAACGAGTCGGAGTAATTTGAATCAATTTTTAGATATGTAACTGGAAAATTGAATTTATAAAAAATGATGTAATTAATAACCTTAGGGTTATTCAATATGACCCCCTGGCATTCGATTTCTTCCTTTGTTATATAATTTGAGGTGTCCATTCAAGATCGGATTGAATGAATTTAACCCCATAAACGAACGTTTCATATCATAGATTCCTTATACATAATATGGGCTTATAGGCTCTCCAAGAAACTTAATGATAGCTACCTTTTAATTATAAACTCTGATCGTGGGTGTAAATTTCATTAAAAGTAGATGTAGAATTTCATTCTACTTCATAATAAGACAAATATATGCGGTTCCAACCATATACCGAACTAAAAAATGTTTTGGGCATGCAGTAACAAACATATAATGCTCATTTTACTTTAATTGACACAGAGACATCAATTGAGACATTGGGTTACAATTCACTTTTCTTTATAAAAGAGAACTTCAAGACAAAAATCGAAAAAAGGAAAAGGATGACGTGCTCTTGAGTCTTAACTATATACGAAACCAAATTTCTTACTTTATAGGGGAACATTTCAAATCTAAACAATATTTGTAGTAATAGGGAGGCAGGGTGACCATTTTGCGCACCACTAATACGAATGTTGTCATCTCTTTTTCCTCACAATATTAATAATGGGCTGAAAAGAATGCAAGCAGGCCTACAAGAGGAGCATTGATGTACGTCGTGGGCTCAGACTCTTGGAAAAAAGGCCTAGAATCTGGAAAAGCATCGGTCACATTGGGCCCACCAACAACTGCCCCAACTAGTAGGTTCGGGTTCGGATTTGGGCTTAGAAAATATCTAGAACCGGCTTTGCAACCTATGTGGCCCGGGTGGGACTTAACCGATGGTAGCGAACTTCCCCGGTGATGGATCCTCTGTGGGTACCGTGCACCGTATCCAACCATGTACGACATACCCAGTGGATTGTCTCCAAGTATGTAGTCCACCTGGAGGAGCCCCACAAAAATCGTTAAATTATTCATTTTTTCGGTCACGTGAGTGAGAAGAGGACCATCATCGGGCCGTTAATTTGTCAAAAAAAAATTGAGATGGTGCCCACGGTTAAATGGGTATGTAGATTAGACAATAGAGGACCACTGAAATTATTGAATTATTTAATAATAATGAAATGTGGAATTTACCTGACGCTTGGCCAATTGTTTAAGAAGGGCAGGGGATGCGGATCTCGAGCCACATGGCACAGCCTTATTGGCATGGCTTAGATAATTAGAATAAGCTAAAAGTAGGAAAGATAACGACGTTACATGCTGCATGTTACTTCCTCCAGCCTTGAAGATCAATCCGCCTTTTTCAAATAAAAAATAAATAAAGAAATTATAAACCCTGATTTAGGATTCCTTTAGCCGCAAAATCACCCTATTTAACACGCAAACATGTGAACTGCACACGCTAAGTACAGTCTGTACAAACCGTACCTTAAGGCTTCATGTATATACACAAAATATAATTTTTAAGCAATACTGCTTGTCATAGATGTACTTAAAAAAATATTATGAAGTGCCCTTTTTAATAGATAAAATAATATATGCTTACCGGGAGAGTATTGAACTTGCGGGTGAGAAATTCCAGGCAATAAGGAACAGATAAACCCATCAGCATTTTGCGTGAAAGAGGCGAAGTAGGCAGCTTTCCCCATGAGCACTTCCTGTCATAGGTAGAGGCCATTTAATATTTAGAAAGCATATATACGAGTATAAATGTATGATACGTTCGTACAAATATTAACTATACATTTGTCTTATACATTCGTTCAATGTATGTATTAATTTCTCTCTCTTATTTTGCAAGACCCTATGAAGTCGTCATTTATGCACAAAGATAATATATTTCTTTTTCCTTCTCTGGAAAGGATATTAAAAGCATGAAAATGACAAATTAAAGCTAAGTTACATCTGGATATCTGCGAGGGAAAAGCCCTTTCAACAATTAGTCAGTCAGAACCACTTTCGAGAAAAGCTATTATTATTGTCATTGGAAAAATAAGGGCTACGAGTATGGGAAGAACCGTCGTCGTTGCAGCTTTTAAGCACATGCATACAACGGTTTGATTACTGACCTAGGACCCACAAGAAACCGAGATCTAAGAATACTATATAAGTATAAATTCATAAATAAATAGACTATATAGATTGAGGCCGCACTTCTAGCACAAAAGCACTTTTATTTTGATTGAAGGAATAAGACACCCTAAATCCACACAATGGGTAGGGGACTTCCTTGAATTAAATTTATGAATCTATACATTTTATTTGCTTTCTCTTTTTTGGTAAAGGAATGTACAGATTGTACTGTCAAGAAAATTTAGTGTCTAACATAAAAGCCTAATTTAATGCTAAATCATCTGCAATCATTGACTTAATATTCCTGTGTTACCACTATTTTAGTCACAATTTAGGGTATAATCTAACCGAATAATCCAAAGATCTTAGAGGGTCCAGCACGTTACACCCACCATAATCATTCATTAAAAGAAAAGTATAGATCGATAGGAGGAATAATCTTTAACTTTCCGAAGACATCAACTACAACCAAAATTAATAAAATATATTATCTTTACCAATAAAAATTCAATCAATATAATATGACAAATTAAGAAAATTCTAAGAATATCTAAAATCTTTTTTGATAATGCAAGAAAGTAGCTAAAAAAAGCACTTAAATGTCACCACAAAATGAGGTAATAATTATCATGTTAAACTGTTTTCGTTGATTTATTAAAGTTTATATGTCATGGGTCCAACATGTGATAAGGGCGTTACCAAATATTAACTTCCATCTATAAATTCTCAAAAAAAGGCAAAGACTCAAATCATGTCTAAATTATTCTTAGCCACGTGATCCTCAGACACGTCCCATAGTTTTTAATGCCAATATTATTTGCTAACATTAAAAACACAAGACATGAGGAATAAAAACACGAGAGAAGACAATTATGTAAATAATTCATAGATTTAAATAACTACGAATGCATATCATATGATTATAGTCATAAATAATTAAAAGATTAATGACCTTGGAAATGAGAATGTTGATCCCAGCATGCTTGTTATCCCAACCGAACTCGTTGATGGTATCTCCAGCGTGCAAAACGACCTCGTTTCGTAATATGTATTCTCTGTATTGGCGCCTTCTGGAGGCTTTGTGCAACCAGGCTGCTCCCCAAAGCAACTCGTCCTGCGGTTATTACATAGTACATGGGAATCACCAGTGATCATCAGTCATAGTTATTTTTACGACAATCAATCAAACGGTTAATATTGAGCTGTGACTCTCACCTGGTAACCGTTGACGTCGCAGTAAAAAGGGCAGACTGCGTGATGCAGACTGGAACTGTACGCACCTCGGTGCCTGTCAGCAAACTCGAAGACCTGCAAAGTGACCGTTTTCACACATAACTGTCAATTTCTCACGGTATTTTTAAGAGAAGTTAAAAATTTCAGTTAAATGGAAAAAAATGAAACGGCCAACGTTACGACGTACGTACCTTAACGGCGCGATTGAGTAGGAGTCTTGAGTATTGTGGGTCACGTGATCTGAACACGATGGATGCAGCTGCCAATGCAGCTGCGGTTTCGCCTGCCACGTCAGAGCCGGGGTGAGAAGCGTCGATCTTGTACGCCGTACGTAGCGTATCCATATCCTCCGGCCGTTCCCAGCAGTTATGATCACTGAACGCGTCTCCAACCTGAACGTAAACGACACCGGGCGCCGCCGTTGCTTTTAGGAGATAATCAGTCGCCCACTTAACGGCCTTGACGGCGTACTTCAACTCCGGCCCCATGTTCCTCCCAAAATCAATAATGCTCCACGAGAGCATCGTCGTTGTGAACGCCATTGGGAAACCAAACTTCACGTTGTCTCCGGCGTCGTAGTAACCTCCAGTTAAGTCCACCTGAAACGACAGTAAAATGCAGTTGAGATGACATTAGTTACTTAGTCGATTAACAAAAATAATAAACGATGACATGAGTCACAGCAGGAGGGTGCATACGCCTGCAGTGGCTCCATCGTGCAATGCAGAGTCTCTGCGCCATCGGACGCGTTGATCTGGCGGAAGTCTGCCTGATCGTTGTCCCTCGAAGAAGAGAATGCTCATGTGTAAAGCTGTTCGGTAGTTTTGCTGGCTGGCGATGATTGGACGGAGAGGGTAAAACAGGAAGAGAAAGCAAAAGGTGCGGAGCACAGGAACATTTCCCGGGAGAGAACGTATGTCTCGCGCCATTTTGTTTTGCTAGTGCGGGAGTTTCGAGCTTAGCAAAGCGAGTGCAACGAAGCAAGCGAAACCAAACTTATTTTATAACAAAAAAAGTATCATTGGATTCCAGAGTTTTCCCCTATAGGGTTCCACCACGTGGAGGAACATGACTGGATAGAAGTTATTCCGATGCAAAAACATGCTCGACCGGATGACATCGGATTTTTGACTAGTTGATGAATCGGTTCGACCCGAATCGAATGGTTTTAATGCGGGGTCGGTGTGGGTGCATTGCCGTACAACCAAGGGAAGGGAGAGTGAAGACTGAAAGGGAGATAGAGATGGGAATAATCTCTGGCATGTGTGGTCCACCGACCGATTAGTTTGAGGCACGTGGATGATTGTAATAGGCGGTGGCCCATTGATGAAAATGTTAAATAGGCAGTATTAGTATGATTGATGATGTGGTGTTTGCTGAAATGATTGTCAAGCGTTTGATCCTTTAATTGATTATCATTGCAAGTGTTGTTTTGTGCAAGAAGGCATGTGATGTGATTTTGGACCGAGTGGCCCATTATTCAGATAGAGATTGTTTGGTTTTGGATAATCGATTTTTTGAGTGATGTAAATAAGTTGCAGTTAGATTCTGTGTTCACTACCAACACTGGATAACACTGAGGGAATCTGCATTGCAATGGGTTGATATTTTTTTTTTTTTAAAGATTTGTGAAAAGAAACAGAGAAGTAGGCTAAGATCCTTCCCAATTCTCCGAAGAATATTATTCTTATGATATTAAAAAAATAAATTATTTGCTGGTATTGGCTTCCCAACTAATTTTTATTCTAACAAAAATTAGAATTTACGGTGTATTGAACGTTGTTTTTTCCCGTGAATGTAATCTTATTTTTTTCCCTGAATCACAAGTTTCTCAATTCTTCCAAAAGCAAAACTGTTAAGCTTTTGCGGCGGTTAGGTTTATTACTCAAAATCCAAAAAGCAAAAATAAAGAGGGGAGACCAAATCTTTTGATGAAAGGAGCGGAGCGGAACGGAACGGAAAGGACGTTGCTAATTTAATGGCGTGAGGAATGGCTTTTTTTTTTTTTTTTTTCTTCTTCTTAATATTTAAAATGGGATTATACCGTAAATTATACTTCGTCCAAATGATATGCTATAACTATACACGAGAGGCTGTCCTCGATACGTCCTCAGTTGTGAGGGAGTCATTAGATTCGTCGGCCAAATTCACATAAAAAATTGGGTTAACATGATCCATAGTGACATAAAAATGTGCATCGTCTTATAATTGTACTAGTAATGAAATTATTCCAAGTTTAATAATAATTCATGATAATTTGTTGTATTTCTATTTTCAAATTAAGAATTGAAAATCAATTAAGTAGGTACTTCAATCTCACACAAAGGATATATATGTAATTATGGTTTTATAAACGATTAATATTAAACATTCTAAAATAATTATTCCATTAGAAGATAAAATTTTATAATTTATAAAATTACTTTTTATTACTTTAAAAAACTAATACAACTATAAAACAAATATTAATTCATCACTCTAAAAATTTAATACAACTTGAAATTGTTAGGTTGGTTGGTTAGAGTATATTATTTCAATAGTATGGATGCTTCAACCCAACATTTATTTTCGTTTCTCGTGGAAGTGTAACCACAAATAACAACATATAAACTTGTGGGCATTATTTTCTTTGGACCAAAACTACTAAGTGTTATCACTCTTTTAATTTATTCCAATAAGATTTAAATATTTTTTGTTTCATGAGAGAGTAAAACCACTTGAATTTTTCTTTAAAATAGAGTTTAAGGATAAATAAAATGAAGAAGAAGATGATGAAATAAAAGAAGAGTTTCATAGTAAGGAAAGGGAAGTGAAAAAGGTTTAATTAAAATTGCCACAAAGCAAATTTCTTTGTATTCATTTAATTTTTTCTTTAATTGTCTCTAATATTTTTAATATTATATATGATATTATTTGTTATATTTTAATGAAATAAAATAAGAATATATTTAGCCTCCGTAAATTGATATATATATATATATATATATATAAAAGATGGGTTACAAAGAGTGATTATTGTGTGTGAAGTGCGGAGAGTATGTTGTAAGATGGACAAAAAGAAATAAAAGAATGGTAAGAATGAAATAATAAAAAAAATTATAAGAATTTGTGGGAATACAAAAGTTTTTCATATCTATATGAAAAGATTTTACTTTAATAAAGGAGTAATATTAAGCATCTTATAAAGTATATAGTTTTACTTCATTGGAGGATAAAATTTTATAATTTTTAAAATGGGTAATTACTCTATTTTACTATCAAATTAATAAAATGATATTATCACTTAAAAAGTAAATACTGCCCGAAATTATTCGGATTTTAGAAAGTGAACTTATATGTGTAAGTGGATCAAGATTGGGGTAGTATTATTGAGCCCAACCCAATATAGGACAACCCAACGAATTAACAAAATATAAACTTGAGTATATTCTTCTTTGGGCCAAAACCACCAAGTGTTGGAACTTTTAAAATTTTTGTACAATAAGATTTATATGTTTTTGCTTAAGAAAACGACAAATACCATTTATTCTTTTATAAGAGTATTTATAATAATTTCTTATGACTTTTAAAAATATCAGTTACCTTTTTATCAAAATATATATGATAAATACTTTTATAATTTAAAAAAATAACAAATACTACATTTATTGAAGAAAAGAAGTATTGAGTTTTATTGCATAAGTTTTTAATTTTTATGTATAAACTTATAAATATAAATTACTAAATTATTTTTTGACAAAAATACTTTTAATTTTAATTTTTTAAATTACAATACTTTATACTAAAAGATTAATAATTAATTTCTAAAAATTAAATTTAAAAATTTTTTTATTTTATATTCATAAAAATTTATAAATTTGTATGTTTATTTTATAATTTAAATTTATAAAGATTTTATTTTATTTTTATTTTTAAAAATTAAATAAATATAATTTAAATATTTTTATTTAAATTATAGAATGACTATAATATTTTATATTATAAAAAATTAATTTATAATTTTATATTCATAAACACTTTTAATAATTAATTTATTAAATACTAATTGAAGGGCAAAGATTACCCTTAAATATTGTAACAAAATATTTCTACATTACAAAAATATATATTTTGCAGAAAAGACGTCACGTGGCCAAATTCTTCGAAGATCATATGGTACTATTTTTATGAAAATTTATTGTCCACTCACTCCCCATATTTAGTAACAACAAATATAAAAATTTTGACAAAAATTAAAATTAATAATAACAAAGATAATTTTAGCAAACATATTATAAATTATGAGTTCAGATTAGTTTTAAATTATTAAATATAATATATTTAGACAAAAAAATTAGATTTGTTAAATTGTAATTAAAATTGATAATTAAAAATAAAAAGTAAATAAGAATAAGCGCTAAAAATTTAACTCTTAAATTAGTATTTCATAAAAATAACATATATAAAAATAAATACTAAAAAAATTAGATGTGAAAAATTATGCTTTTCTATTAAAATTTATTAAATATGATTAGTATTTGATAAGTTTATTTTTAAAAGTACTTGTAAATATAAAATTATAAATTAAATTTTTTTATAGTATAAAACATTATAGTCATTCAATAATTTCAAAAAATATTTAAATTATTTTAATTTAATTTAATATTTAGAAATAAAAATAAAATATTTAAATTTAAATTATAAAATAAAAATAAATTCATAAATTTTATGGTACAAAGTATTATGGTTGTTCAATAATTTAAATAAAAATATTCAAATTATCTTTATTTAATTTTTAGAAATAAAAATAAAATGAAATTTTTATAGATTTTAATTATTAAATAAAATTAAATTTAAAAATATTTTAAACTTAACTTTTAAAAATTAAATTATAAACTTTTTTAGTATAAAGTATTAAGAATTAGAGTAATTAAATTAAAATTAAATTTAAAATACTTTTACTTTTTAAAAAATAATTTAATAATTTATGGTTAGGAGTTTATATAATAAAAATTAAAAATTTATATAATAAAAGCCAAAAATTTATATAATAAAATTCAATATCTGTTGTTTTTATTAAATAGAGTATTTGTTACTACATTAAATTATAAGAGTATTTGTTACAAATATTTAGATAAAATGATAACTGATATTTTTAAGAATTATAAGAAAGTTTTTTGTCACAAGCATTCTGACAAAGAGATAAATAATATTTTTAAAAATTATAGGGATATTTGTCCTTTTTTCATTTTTGTTTTTGAGTGTGTGATCTTACCTTCTAATTAATTTTTTCTAAAGATATTTTAATTAAAAATAAAAATATTTATTGAATGGAGGATTTTGATATCAACTTTATGGGCATCACATAATCATCCAATAATTTGAAAGGAATAGAATTATAAAATATAAAAAAGGATAAAATAAAAATAAGCAATACACATTCACATACTGCAAAATCGCTTAAAATTGAAGTGTTGGATACATTTTTGAATCGAAATCACCCTTAACACACGAACATTAAATTTATATGAAAGTTTTTCTCATTCGATTTGAAGTGATATTCATTTTTTATTTGCAGAAAGGTAACACACATAATGGTATTGAAATTAATAGTAATAAATTAGTTTCAAATGTTATTGGTGCAATTCAGGTTAATTAGTATATATTCAGATGAAAGATGCTTGTGGGTGTGCTTCAATCAATTTTATGGAGGTGATATAACTAAATATTAAATGACTCTTTAAATAATTATTTCAGTGAATGATTATGTTGTCAATTGGTGTAATGAAGGAAGTCTTAATTAGAATTTTTACAATAGAATTATTTAATAAAATTTTAACAATTTTTATTTATTCTAGTTAATACCATAATAAATTAATTTTAAAAGTAAATATTTATATAAACTTTTAATTAAAATTGAGTTAACTGAACATTATTTTATAAATAATTAATTGTATTATAAATAAATTTACTTATCAGTATTTAAATTCAAAATTGATACAATTAATAATCACATTTTATCTGTATTACCTGTTTAACAATTATATCAAATTAATGCAAATCTAATTATTAACTTTGTATTATATTTGTATCAGATTGAGAGATTGTATCATAATTATTTTTACCTTATTTTATAATAAGAAGATGAAACTCTCTTTGTATTGCAAGTTTCTCCATGTAAAAATTTTCAATCAATTACCTTGACAACATAAGATGATCCTTTCATTTTAGATAAGCCGTAAGTCAATCCAAATTCAATAAAATTCAGACCTAACCTCATTTTAGAGAACATTTCTGCCAAAAATCAGAAAATCATAAACCAAATTCAAACAATACATTAGTTTGTGTCTCCGAATTACCAAAGAAAGTTAATGTAGGCTTTCAAAATTTGAACTACATTTAATTTTAAACTATAAAATTCCAATGAACAAACAGAAATCAACGCTACCAAAAGATTAAAGCAATAAATAATTAGTGGCCACACTTATCTTCAAATACTACTGGGTACAGGCTAGTTTACTTGGAATTTTATTTTCCCTCATTCACGGAGACAAATTAGCCAGAATCTTCTTCTTCTTCTTTCCTTTTTTCTTTTTCATAAATCACAATGATTTGGTGAGGTGGTGGGTCAATTATTAATGTATAGGGTTTCAACGGGACAGCGTTAATTTTCTGTTTCTGCTTTACGTTATGAAAACAGAAAAAAATGTTTCCCACTTTATATATGAAAAACAAAATTGGAGCCTTGATCATGAAGCCGTTTCCCACTGATTTGAAAATTAGGGAAATATTTTGATTCCTTTTCCTTTGACCTTAAATTCTTTTCAGACCAATCATAAAAAAACAAATTTAACACTATATATACATCATAGAATTTAACTTAAGAATGCTAATATATATATATACATATATACAAATCATAATCATTTGTTTGAAATAATTTAATATCTTACATTAGTTTGAATAAACAGTATTTGTATGCTTAAAATTATTTTGATGAGACAGCTTGTAGACCAATAAATTATATGCGGCCCCTCGATTATCTCATTATTCATATAGTTTATTACAAGAAGCTACTTTTGAATGAAAATTACTGCTGTTTGTGCATGAATCATCCACAGCCAAATGTTTAGTCAAAACTATGATTATTTATTTTTCCTATGGGGAGCGATCAAAATTAAAAATGTGTTTACTTTTTCTGTTTGTTGTCAATATTCTAGTTAAAAACATGTTTTAACTTTTTGATCACATGTTCACATGCTATTTTGTCAACAGATCGATCACTCATGGGCCATAGCGTAGGTATTTTTCTTGAGCATCATCATAATTTTCATATTGCCAGAGTATTTATATAGACATATAGTTGAGTGTTGGAACCCCTTTGATGGCTTTACTTTCTCTTTTTCTTATCAATGATTTTGTGTCCAAATTCTTACGTTAAGCCATTACTTGCATGTGCATAAACCATGTTTGGCAACCTTTATTCCCAGCTAAAAGGGGGAAAAATCATCTATCCTAGCCAAAACAATGACAACTCCAAAGCTCGGAAACTATATTAGGCCAATTTCGGATTGAGGTGCTGTGGTTCATAACTGCTTTGAAATAGAAACGCAACATATTAATTTTGTTTTTAAAGTTAAATAAAAGCTAATAACACTAAATATATCGAAATGAAAATATTTAAAAATTTAATTAGTCACACATTATAATACTAAATTTGATGCTATATATTTTAGGCTGTCTTTGGTAGTCTTAATTAATTAGCACTTTACGGGGTGTTTGGTAATTTTATAAAGAGTATCATATTAACACTTATAATTATTTTTAATTTAGCACGTGTTGAGGTGCTTTTAAGAAATTATCCCTATAATACTTAAGGGTTAGTACTTGGGAGATTTAATGAATTTTTTATAATTCCTTAAAATACTCCCAATTAATTCTCAAAATTACACTATCTATCCCATTCATTTATAAGAAATTTATTTATTTTTTTATTACACACATAATAATAAATAATTATTCTTTTTAAAAATATTATAAAATAAAATAATTTAATTGTACAAGAGGCCTTTATAAAATATACCCTAACACTTAATTTAACACTTAAATCAATATATAAATACTTTTGATATGTATTAACCATACTCTAACTGTTTTTCTAAAATCTATTGAAATGGAAAATAGTAAATAATGTAAGTGCGAAGTATTTAGTGTGTTTTTTTTTCAACATCCCCAAACTTACTTGTAATTTGACAATCGTATAAACATATGTACTTAAAGATATACCATGCAACTTTTATAGCAAACATTATTGATTTCAATTCTAACGATTCATGTTTCTAATCTAACATATTAAATTTTAAATCTAATGTAAAGTAGAAGGTTCCAAAATATATAATGATTTTTCAACATGTTAATAAATTAGACATTTCAAATTATAAATATACGTATCCATTTTCAATACATGTATCAATACAATGCATTCTCTGTATATGTATATTGATTTTCAGTAGCTACTTGGTAATCGATGAGGAGTGAAACATGTTGGATGCAAGGTCATTATATTGTAAAACCTTAAAGCAATAAATAAGACTTAATGAGTTGAACGCTTGCACGTTTAGAAATAGTGGGTAAATGGGCATGTTGAAGAGGCTCACTCTTCTGAAAAACGACTCAAAACTGAAACACAAAAAGAAAAAAAAAAAGAAAAAAAAAAAATTAGGATAGCAAGTCCAAACTTGACTGCCTGCTACTCCACAGTGGGAGGAACTCCCCCTCGGTGCATGACCTTTGGTAAAATTTATCTTCACTCAATCAATTTAGAGTTATGTCATAAATATTTCTAATATTTTATCTTTGTTTCATTTTAGTCCCCAAACGGAATTCGTAAACAAAAAAGTGTAATGAACTAATTTTGTAAAGCTCGTCAAATTAATTTTTTTTTCTAAATTTTATTTATTACGTCATTTTATATCCCTCAAAAAATCAAAAAGAGGTAAAGAAGTTAAATTTTTACAACAAACTTTTAAATGTTTAAGAATATCATAATTTATAACATTAAAATAAAAAATAAAGATATATTAATTTTTTATTACAATATGTATCAAAGATAAAAATATGTCTTTTTATGATATTTAACATATTTTTTAGAAGTAAAATAATGCAATTTTACTGAAAAGGTTAAAATAAAATTGACAAAAGAAACTAAATTAAAATTAAAAGTAGGATAGAACTGGGATGTTTGTTATATCGTCAAATTATCTTGAGTAACATACAATTTCACAAAATATTAGGGACTATATTATCTTGAGTAAATTAAAATTTTCTTAGTTGGTTGCTCTCCATTACCTCAACATGCAAGGCAAAAGGCGGGCAAGCCGCAATTGGTGGTGATGGTAGTCGAATTCACGATCAACGAATAACAAAGTTTACTTCATTAATTTATTGGTTTGATTACCGATCAACGGATTAAATGGGTCCCACAAGAAGTATTAAGATGTGATTCTAGCCGTGATTAAGTTGTGAGGCCGATTTGCCGACGCGCTGTGGGTCACCCGGTAAGCAGCCGCTATATCTGTAGCCTTCACTAGTCCCCGTGGTGTTGTTTTCTCACTTGCATACATGCGTCGTTTTAATTGTATAATAGCTCATAAATTATTGTTATATAATTACTGTATAATTTTTTACTTTTATAAAATTATAAAATAGGTAATGATAATATAATTTTATTATATATTAAACTTTTATAATTGTTGTATAATAAAAATTGTAATAATAAAATAATAAGTTGACTTTTATTTATACAAAATTTTAACTTTACATTTAAAGTTGACTTTTGAGTTTAAGTTTGAGTTTTATAAAGACATATTTATTTCAATAATGTTTAATAATCACATGAAATTACTATTTTTTATGGTTTTTAATATTTTACTCTAAATCTCAATAATAATTCTCACAATATTTATATATATATATTTTTTTTAAATTTAAGAAAAAATGATTATAACCAACAAACAGAAAAAATATTTTGTTATTTCTTTTTTCAAAAATAAAATATATATGGATAATTGTTGTACTTTTCTTTAAAAAAAAATAAATTAAGTTGCTTTTATTTTCATTTTAGAAAATTTTATTCAACAACACTAACTATTAATAAAACATTCTCCAATTTTAAAAACATTTTTAAAGATATAGAATACCGTACATATACCATTAATTCTTCAACTTCGTTAATACAACAAACAATAATGGGCAAATTAGTCAATCTACTCCAATTCTGGGCTACTTAAACCTACGGACGGAGCAAACAATTATCGCGCTCAAATCCTTCTAACCATTAAAATCACGGAAACAAACCGACCTACAATGAAATCTTCATGTCCTCAACTTCTTGTCTCCCTTCTCTTATTGACTTTCGTACTACAACTCCACGCAATACAAGCTGTCGATTCCTTCCCCGCCCCTCAACGCCCTTCCACCGCTAGCACTGACTTCATCCGCACACGCTGCAGCTCAACTCTGTACCCCGAACTCTGCTACTCCTCCTTATCTGGCTACGCCAACAATGTCCAACAAAAACCCGTTCAGCTCGCTCGAGTCGCCATCGGAATAACCCTGTCCAAAGCCAGGCGCATGACAAATTACGTCTCAAACCTTTCCCACCAAGCCGACTACGGAGGCCAGACACGAGCCGCAGCCGCTCTTCACGACTGCTTTTCCAACTTCGGAGACGCCGTGGAGGAAATTTACGGCTCGCTAAAGCAGATGAGACAACTGAAATCATCTTCTTATTCAACGTCGAGTTTCGGATTTCTAATGAGCAATGTGCAGACGTGGATGAGCGCCGCCTTGACGGACGAGGACACGTGTGCGGAGGGATTCGAGGATATTGAGGACTGGCCGATGAAGAAGGATATATGTGACAGAGTTGAGTATGTGAAGAAGTTGACGAGCAATGCACTTGCTCTAGTGAATCGTTGCGCTGAAACGGAAACGATCTATTGAAGATGATTTCTGAATCATGACCGTGATGATGATAGATTTGGGCCGTTGGATTTTAGTGGGTGGGGTAGATAGAAATTGATTTCTACTTCGTGAGTTGTGGCGATAAATACTAAGGAGAGTGATCGATGTTTCTTATTCCTAAGCGAGCCGCTTTCAAGTTTGTGTATGCTGTTATTTTTTTTCTTTTCGTTTATGATTCGGAATCCAATTTCCTGAGTCAACGATTCACACTCGTGTATTTTTACCTTTAAAACAAAATATTTTTGTTAAAATCAGCTAAAATAATAATGAGACAAACAAATTTGGTTAAAATTAAAAATACCCTCAAAATTTGGACTATTTCTAAAATTTTTTTAAAATTTAGCTTTGAAATTAAAAGGAAGTGTAGTTGTAAAATAGAAATACGAAGCTATTTAGCGATTATTATATACCCTGGCTAAATTGAAGGATTTCGGTGGTTTATTCAATCAACAAATCAATAAAACGAGACGCTTTAAACATATGACTGATTTAGGCTAATGCCGTTTAAAAGTTAATCATAATTTTGCAGTTGTGCGGGAAATAAATTCATTAAATTTAACGGCTGAAAAGCCCACTTTTGACTTATTTTGTAAGGATATTCTAAATAATATTTTATTTAGATTTATATCCTTTGATTTAATAACTTTATAAATAAGTCTTTAGATAACTTATATTATCTCAAAAGTTATATAATTAAATTATATTTAAATATGTAATTATATATATATATATATATACACATACATACATGCAGCCTCTATATTATTTTCGAAGGTACTAATCTTCTATAGATATTACTTTTATCTTTTTTATATCTTTGTAAATACACAAGAATATTAATATAATTATAAAGGTTCGTCGTGAATTAGTCGTGAGCATATTTCGAACCTTTTACCTCTGAATTCATCGAAAATCTAACGATTGTGAGTAACATCTAGTAATGCGCAATAATCCTTAAATTATAATGAAGAGATTTTTTTATCAAACCTTATATTGATTGTACATACCATATGGATTATATCCTTCTGTTATCCAATACTAATCGAGTAAGGGTTTATGAAATATTAAAATTCTAAACTTGATATATTTGCGAATTGTTGATCAATGTATCATAAACTTGTCACTATAAAATTTTTTCGCATGGCATTAAAGTGCTTTGACCAAAAATTTTAATTTTACACATTTATTAATGTTTGTCAAGGAACTCAAATCCAAATAGAGTTAATAAAACTTCTATCTAATTAATCGACCCAACAAGTCTCATTTTGATCATTATCCAAATTCTTATATAAATAACGTATAATCAAATTGGCTTTATTATACAGAGCATAGCTAGTCCTGTACTTATATACAACATCAACTATGGGAAGGTGAGAGTTTGAGTTTGAGAGAGATGTAAATGGAAGCACAAAAGAACTAAAGTGGAGAAGAAGGCCCCAAACAAATCTATTTAACAAACCCTATTTGTTGATACAATAGAGGGTGTGGATGATGCCAAATTAGTTGCAAGGTACTTGGAGACTTTAAAATGTAACTGTCAAATTTGAAAAAGAGTCCTAATTTAATGATAAGGGAGATGACTTAGTAGCAGCATTGAGAATAAAGATTTTTTTCCCTGTGGCTTGCAAAAAAAAAAAAAAAAAATGATACGTGGCTTAATATTTAAGAAGATTGAAGTCCCATTTAAGACTTATGTTTGAATGGTGGTTATGCATTTAAAAGATGAGTTATCAAATAATGGTCAATTTAGTCTAAATTTAAGTTTTTGTTAAAAGTCAACTCTTACTAAAAACTAGGGGGGTTTAATGTTCAAGAAAAATATTTGAGAGTCTGAGAACTCTCCATATGATAACACCAAATAAAAGATCTATTGATATTGAGAAGAGTGCCATAGAAGAAATCATAGATCGAGCAATTATAAAACAAACCCTAAAAACTCAAAAATTTGAATATGCAATCGAAGGTTTTAAGAGTTGATTGGTTTTAGGTTTTGAATGTTAATCAAGTTAGAAGACTATCATGATTGGAATAAAAAGCTCATTGTCGAGAAATAACCACCTGAGATTAGAAGGCATGACATTAAATTATGAGATTTTCTCATCAATAAAGATCTCAGTTATGCATGAGGTCTAAGACCTCCTTAATGAAAGTCTTAAACATGACATTAAACTTAAAACCTTATTAAAAAAAGTCTTGACCATGATGTAGAATCCTAAGAATTTCTTATTAAAAAAAGCCTTCGTCATGACATAGAACTCTTAGACTTTTTTAATCAATAAAAATCTTAGCTTTGATATAAGATCTTGGGACTCTTTTACGACAATTTTTTTAATTGTAAGTTCAAACTCACTAATTTTTTTCATTAATAAAGAGGGATTTTCTAGCTTAATGTTTATATCTTATGATAAGAGATTGCCACCTTATGATCCCTGAAAAAGTTATAGCTATAGAAAATGTGGTGATAGTTAAGCTCAGAAAGCAATAAAAAAGTATAAAATAGAAAATAAGATAAGCATCAAGATAAGCTACCCAATTGTTGCTATTTTCTCTCCTAAGAAAAACTCTTTCTAAGAAAAATTTTGACTTAAGCATCGAATAATTTTTATTAGATAACCACCTTTACTCTTGATGAACTTTTTTTATTATTTTAGGCTATTGTTACTCTAAAAAGTAAGAATAAAAAGTACGTTTTAGTGTTCGAATCTAGAAGAATTTTTATATGCTAATAGTTCTTAAACATTGATCCATACTAATGACTTTGTAACACGACTCTCGTTATCACTAGTGATATCATCTTATAATATTCATCGAAGACTTTAATATGCCTATTAGTTGATATTGTTGTCCAATTAACGCCGTATGCAAAGAAAATATCTTTGATAATTTTATTTAATGATTAAATAAATTATCTAAACAATTCGCATACATATTTTATTATATAAAACGTAGCGTAATAAAGGAAGCAACTTATGTATATAAATAAAAATATCTTTTTTTATTATTGATAAAAATATAATACAAGATTTTACACTTTGAAATCGACAATATAAATAGTTTTTAGAATATACATTAATGGTAAGAAAAAAATTTCAAAATTTCATTGATATTTCTAGGAGATCATCCCAATTATACTTGTTTTATTTGTTATATTATATGTTATTAAGTTATAATTGACATTTAGATTTTATTATGAATTAGTGGAAAATCACTATTTTTAATAGAATAGTATTAAAAATGCAAACATTTTTGAGGTAAATGGAGAGTAATAGGTTATAATTAGAGAGACTTAGTTAAGGGACTTATTTTAAATATAAATCAAGTTTGTTCCTAAATTTTTGTTGCATTTATCAAAAAATAAATTATTAATTTTAGAATATAAGCCAAGAAAGATGTGAAAAATCTTTTGTGGTGAGATGAAAATAAATGATATCTTAATTAAATTATAAAAAATAAATAAACGAAAATGTATTAATGATATAAATTAAAGTCGTATTTAGATTTCAGTTAAAAAAATAACCAAGGTTTAATAACATAAGAATTTGTGAACTATATTATATTACCTAAAATTATTATGATGCAATCACACTTCAAATTTTACTTGTCAAATAACGTAGTAGCTTATTTATAAAATTTATATCAAAATTAAAAAGAAACTAAGTTGAATTTAAAATTAAATTATTGAGGTAGGTAAAGAGTTGGGCCAACAAATCCCTCTTTGTAGGTTATAATTTATAATTTTGGGTTATAGTATTAAATAAAAAGCCTAACGATATATACTCAGTATTTTGAATTGATTAATTGATTAATTTGTTTATTTATTTGGTTTTAATTATTTAATATATCCATGTCTCGCAATGTGAATGGTACCAAGTTCCTAATCCCAAGCTTGAGATTCTTTAAAAATGTCGTTGTATTTGAAAATTTAGCTGCGGTTGCATTTGAATAATTTAGTCTTTAATTGAAGGATTGCATATTAGTTCATGAATATTTTATTAGTTTTCTCTAATATTTTAAAATCATTTATACCTAAAGAAAAGAAACAAGAAATTGTAAGTGGTAAGAGAAAGATTATGAAGAAACAAAAAGCAAAAACCTTTATTTATATTTATAAATATTTCATTAGATAGGAAAACTCTTTAATTGTAGTTACAATTTTTTAGTTGTTTTTCAAAGAACATATAAATACACAATAACAAATAAAAGAAACCATGAAAAAAATCTTTATTTGTAGTTGCATTTGCTCATAACAACAACGTAAAATTTGTTTTAAAGACTATTCAAGAATATGTAATACATGCACCTCCATCTTTTGCTGATAAACAAAGGAAATAATACATCCGAAAAACCTGTCACAAACCCAGTTCTCTTGCTTATATAAACACCCGATTTCCTCCAATCTACTTCATCTTACTATCATCATCATCTCCTCCATTTTCAGTGTCATTTTGTGGCATCTTCACATGGCATTTCTAAAGAGGAGGTCCAGACCCATAAGACAAGATCGATAAAGGCGTTGTAGTTGAGTACTTAGAGGGATTTCTCCAATCAAATTGTTATTGGATCAGTTCAAGTAACTCAAGAATGTCAGGTTTGAAAAGCTCTATAGAATTTTGCCATAAAACTGATTTTCGGAGAAATCAAAGGGATTGTAATGATTTCATAGCGCTGATGCTCTTAGAAATTGTTCGATAGTGATTACAATACTCCAAGATTTATCAATTCTATCAGAATTTCAAAAAGATCGATACTTTTTATCAAATAAAAATTAACACTATATTCAAGTGTTTGGCCTTTCGTTTCAAGTAATGCATTCTCTGAAATCATTTTAGATGAATACCTATAATATATACATTATATGGTGAATCCAAATCTGTTGGCTGTTACAATAACACTAAAATTACTTGCACATCTTGGTATGGTTCTAGAGAGATAGTTATAAAAAAAGGTTTAAGATTTGTAAATGATTTAAATGGGAAAATTCCACTAGTAGATGTCCATCAAAGTTGTCGGAATGAAGGTTGAAAATGTTTAACAGTAAAAGACTCTCCCTAGTTCATACTGAAATATTTCCCATAAAATAATGTTCACCAAGGTTAAGTACTTGTAAATTCGTACAAATTTTTCAATGACAGAGAAATTGTTTTAGAAATGTTGTTTCTTTGGAGATGAATTGACTGAAGGAAACTTAAAGTTCCCATTGAGATTGGAAGATTGTCTATAAACTCCTTGTTAGCTACATTCAAGTCATTCAAGTGTCGCTAACTCAACCAATAATCAGATAATTCTGCAGACAAAAGATTGTTTTGAAGGTCGAATATTTGTATATCGACTGGCTCTTTTCTGTCAATGCAAAAGAAATAAAAACAGATCCTGAAACAGCATTATTGAAAGATCAAGTGACAATATTGATATATTGGAGGATATAAGAGGCAATGAATCAGAAAAATTATTCCAGCTCAAGTCAATCACCCAAAAACATAAAATTAGATTTGGAATCATCCAGTGAAGTTGGTTATGAGAAAGATATAAATAAGACAAAAAATTTAAATAAGAGAAGAAAGAAGATTTTCAAAACCAATTGGGAACTCGATCATCAATTCTTGAGTTTGACATATCTATTCGATTTCAATACTTTTGTGAAGAAAGTCAAGGCTAAAATTTAGGCCCTAAATGACAAGATCTCAAATCTAATTCAATAAGCTTAAAAGGAGGAATCCAGTCACGACTAACTTCTAATTTTATTGAATTTTCATGTACATCAAAACTCTCTAAACGTGATAAATTGAAAAAGTGAATTTCAGAGTTCATGAATAAATGTTCTCTTAAAGATACTGGGATAAGCTGAGAAATAGAGTTGCCATACAGATAAAGAGTGTGTACAATTTCAATTTTCCAAGTTGATTGGTAAAATAATCGAAAAGCTAAGGAAATGTGTTATGTCCATTAGACAAGCAAAGGCTTTACTAAGGCTCACATTACTCAAATCAAGGTGCTTCAGGAATGAAAGACCAGAAACCCTATTTAAAATATCAACATACAACATGCTGATAACATAAATATAATACTGCTTATTAAGATCAAGATATTGTAGATCTAAGAAATTTCCAAGTTGAGGAGGAATCAATCCCGTACCAAATGGACAAAACGGGAGATTAAGATATCTTAGATTTGTCATAGATCCAAGAAATGAAGGTTGGAATGCCATGGTTTCCTGAAAAATTATTCCCACTTAAGTCCAAGTAAACCAAACGCATAAGATTAAGTGAGGATAGATTTATCTTACCAATCAACA
>JAWDEX010000012.1:1309939-1373509 GCA_035221805.1 Trichilia hirta
ATTTTCTTTTCTTAAGCTATGTAATTCTTTTTTATTAATAAAATCTTCTAATTTTCATTTAATCTTATTGTATTATGAAAGGTGATACCTCCTACTTCTTTTATTTTATACTTTGTCACATATATTTATATTTATTTGTTATTCCTTAGGCGGGAATATTGTGTTCGTTATTTTATTTACTTTCTTACAATTTACTTTTATACATTTAAGTGGAGATATTATGTTTCTTATGTTATTTACTTTCCCTTAATTTACTTTTATGCACTTAAATGGGGATATTATATTCTTTATGTTATTTACTTTTTCGTAATTTATTTTTATGCACTTAAGTAAGGATATTGTTCTCGCAATTTATTTTTATATACTTAAGTGAGAATTTTGTATTTCTTATGTTATTTATTTTTATGCATTTAGGTGGGGATATTGTGTTTCTTATATTATTTACTTTCTCGCAATTTACTTTTATGCATTTAAGTGAGGATATTGTGTTTCCTATGTTATTTACTTTCTCGCAATTTACTTTTATGCATTTAGGTGAGGATATAGTGTTCCCTATTTTATTTACGTTCCTACAATTTACTTTTATGCATTTAAGTAGAATATTGTGTTCTTTATATTATTTATTTTCCTGCAATTTACTTTTATACACTTAAATAGGGATATTATGTTTCCTATGTTATTTATTTTTTTACAATTTACTTTTATACATTTAAGTAAAGATATTGTGTTTCCTATATTATTTACTTTCCTGCAATTTATTTTTATGCACTTAAGTGGGGATATTCTGTTCTCTATTTTATTTAATTTTTTGTAATTTACTTTTATACACTTAAGTAGGAATATTATGTTTCCTATTTTATTTACTATTATACAATTTATTTTATATTTTTTTGTGGGGTGTTTATGCCCCTATATATTTTTTAATTCATAAAAAAATTAATTTTTATTTATTTTAGTTTATACAAATTATTTATATTATTTTTGTTATATTTAATTAATTATTTCATTTGCACAAATTTTTTTATATTTGTTAAAATAAAAAAAATAACCAAAAAAGCATAATATTTTCTCTGTTCTCTTGGTTAAAAATTTTGATTAATAAAATGGCTAAGACGGCGAAATATTTTTAATATTCTCCTTTCTCTTAACTCAACATTTTTTGAAAAACTAAAATGGCAGAATATTTTTAATATTCTTCCTTCTCTCAGTAAAATAGTAAAAAGGACAAGAATAAAATAAAATAAGAGAAGAAGAAAAATTAACTAAGACGGCGAAATATTTTTAATATTCTTCCTTCTCATAGTTAAACATTTTTAACTAACAAAAAAAAGTTAATACAGTATAATATTTTTAATATTCTATCTTCTTTTAGCTCAATATTTTTGAAAAAACTAAAATAGCGGAATATTTTTAATATTCTCTTTTCTCCTAGTAAAAATTGTAAATAAGAGTAAATTTTGAAAATTTAAGATTCAAGATCAATTTTTTTAGTAATCATTTTTATGAAAGTTATAGGGTGCCTAACACCTTTCTTACACTTAATTAATTCTCTGAACTTGAAATCTAAATTTTTTAGATGATTTATCCTACCATTATTTGAATATATAACCACTCTATTTTTTATGTTCAAATTTTAGACGACGTCAATAATCAGCCCACAAGCTTTAACATTCATCTTTGCCTAGTCTTTCTCATTGATATATTTTAGTTTAGCCTCATCCATAACCATATCCAAATCTTGTTAATACAAACTATCAATTATCTCATTTTACCACAAGCCAAAATTATTTTTTTCATCAAATTTTTTAACATCTATTTTTATATTTGTTACAGTCAATATTTTTGTCAATGATGACGATGTTATTTATACAATTAGCTTAGTACACACAATCAATAACCAAGCTCCAATCTATTAGATTTAATAGGTAGTAAATTAATAATCACAACCTTCGGCTCTAATACCACTTCTTGAAAATTTTACCGTAACTATTCTTAACTACTTGTTCTTGCAGCGAAAATTCTAAATTTCTTAATCAAATATAAATCTCATATAATAACAAAAAGTACTATACTACTTAATTAAATATAATAGTAATTTAAATAAAAAAATGGCACAAGAAAATAAAAATAGAGAATACAGAATTTAACGAGATTCGATATAAATACCTATATCATCGGACGTCGCAAAAATTTCACTATTTTTAATTTTATAAATATTACAAATTTTTTTGGGACTACAATGCAAACACCCAAAAATACAATGTAAAAAAGAAAATTTTTAAATTATAGAGGATTTTTTGAATAAAAAACAAATCTTAAACTTTTATAATAAAAATCAAATTAAAAAAAATTTTAATTTTTTTTTTTAGGACTAATCACTTAGTCTCACTTTGTCTTTTTTTTATAAGTCAAACAAACAACATAACAAAATTATTTAATCAATGTGAAACATTGGTTAAAGAGCCGATATTCAACAGTTTAATAATTTAAATTTTTAAAATTATTAAAAATCAAATTTAAATATTTTGAGAAAAATTATCGCCAATACACAAATTTCAATAACAAAGTTTACAATCTAAATTATGAAATTCGACTGAAAGGTAATGTTAAAAGCAAATAACAGCAGCAGCAGCAGCAACTACAACAACAACGACAACGACAACAACAATAATAATAATAATAATAATAATAATAATAAAGTTTCTTCCAATTCGGTTTCAACATCACATGCGAAGTTGACAAACTAGTTCATATTTAAGCCATTCTTTTTTATTTTCATTAATATTTAATTATTAAATTATAATAGTACCTGGTATGGCTTAATTTGTTGTCAAACACAAACAGTAATCTAATTATATTTATTAATTAAAAATTTCAAAAATAACATGAAAAGTCACATCTAGACTATAATTAAATTGAATAGAAAACTAGTGGTCGAGTAATTTTACTTTTAAATCATTTTTCGGTTTGATAACAAAAATTAATTAAAAATACGCTTGGGTAGATAGTATTGTGTTTAAAATTATAAATAACAAATTAATAACAATAATTTGTTAATTTTAATAAATAAATTATTTTTAATATCAATTTTTAGAAATTAATTTAAACAAACACTAACAAATATATTTTCTAATTTAAAAAAATCAATCTTTAAGATGTATTTTTATAAAAAACACACTAATTTAAACCTTGTTATTTTTCGAAATAATGATGGGCAAATTAGTCAATCTACTATTGACACACCTCAAATTACTCAAACCTTCCCACAGAGCTCGCATCATATTCACTTACTTGAAACCCAAAAAAGGGTAAAAGGAAAAAGGCAAAATGAAATTTTCAGGTTCCCAATTTCTTCTCCCCCTTTTATCAGCATTCCTCCTCCAGGTCCAAGCAATCCCAACCGTTGATTCCTCCCCTTCCCCAGCCCCCTCGACAAAACCCTTCGCCGCCATTGGTGGCAGCACTGAGTTCATCCGTAAAAGTTGTAACTCAACTCTGTATCCGAAACTGTGCTACTCCTCCTTATCAGGCTACACCCGCGCTGTCCAACAAGATCCCGGTCAGCTCGCTCGAGTTGCCATTTGCATAACCCTGTACAAATCCAAACGCATTATCACTTACTTCTCCAACCTCTCGAGACAAGCCGACTACGGCACTGACACACGAGTCGCAGCCGCACTCCACGACTGCTTCTCCAATTTCGGCGACGCCGTGGAGGAGATTTACGGGTCTCTAAAGCAGATGCGACAGCTGAAATCGTCTTCTTCTTTAAAGTCGAGTTTCGGATTTCTAATGAGTAATGTGCAGACGTGGATTAGCGCCGCCCTGACTGACGAGAACACGTGTACGGACGGATTCGAGGATGTTGCGGACGGGCCGATGAAGAAGGATATATGTGATAGAGTGGAGTACGTGAAGAAGTTGACGAGCAATGCGCTTGCTTTAGTGAATCGTTATGCTGAAACAGAACTGATCAATTGAAGATGATCACGCATGATAATGATGATGGTTGATTTTGGGATCTCGATTGTGAGGAGTTGTGAACTGTTTAAGTATGATTTTTATTAGATTATTATTATGATGATTATTATTATTACAGTTTCCAGGTGTGAATGATATTGAGAACGTTAACGTTTATGTTTTCAAATGAAAATTTGGGCAATTTTATTTTTATATTTAATTTGGTTAATTTTTTTAGTAAACAAACATTTTAAAAATTAGTTTGAGATTAATTACTCTTATTTGATCTGAAATCTGTTTTTCATTTTATTTTTTAATGAAGACATTTTTCACATGAGATCTTATAATTATGTTGTAAACACCATGATTAACTACTATAAAGTTAATCATAACAAATATTGATTGATACCCTTAAACATGAGCGTTGATCTTAAGGACCCACAGAGAACTTTTAAAACTAACCACTAACAATTAGTTGATTAAATAATTTAAATGTACAATCAATTCACATCTCATTCAATTATGACATTCCTTTCTTTAAAAAAAAAAAAATTTAAATATTTTATTATTAATTTTTTCCGTTAATAATAATATATTTGTTTACATTGTTAATCATGCTCAGAGTTTTTGTTTTTATTTTTATTTTATATTTTGAATAATAATTAAGATTTTATTTTCATTGCATTGTAGTATCACAAGTTGCCACACATAATTACACCAACCCATTATCGGTGTAGATGAAAAGACTATACCATGTTGTGAAAAACATATATATATATATATATATAACGGAGCGATTAGCTTATCCTAAAGGTTGAAACCCAAATAATAATACGTTAAAATACTAAGCAATATTCCCCTTTCCACCTCAAATTTTGTCACTTTGTTTTCGAGGTTTATTTTGACCCAACTAACATTACGACTTAAATGGAGAACCGCCCACTACATTCTTAGGTTGATTCTCAACTTCTTTTCCTCGATACACAAAGAAAAAGAAAATGGAGGTTCCATTTCTTATTAAAAAATAGTGAAATTCTCTTAAATATTATCTACATATATAATCACTGGTCATTGTCCATGAAACCAAGATTCTTTTATTTGCCAACGACTCTAACCTAATAGGTTTTTATTTAGCATTAACCAAAAAAAGAATACGGTAAAATAACAAAAATGACACAAAAAGAGAAATAATTTTATGACCAAATAATAGGAATATTAGAGAATTAAGCAGTTCAAATCGAATCTTGATCACCACAGACATATATAACTAATTATTGCAACTACCCTATGATCTCTTCCCTTGCATCAATAAATTTATAATTATTAACTACATAATGCAAGGTAATTTTAAACTAAGATTATTGATTTTGAGATCTATTAATAATTAATCCGCTTGCATTCACATGCTATACATAAAAATGCAAGGTAATGCAAATTAATCAGGCAAATCCGATAATAAAATCAACTATTAATTTGGCAGTTAATTCGAATCATAGCACGAGAAAGAAACAATCACATGCTTCGATCACTTAATTTGTATAAAATATTTGAAACGTGTTTATAAACATTTTAAGGAGTAAAAGTCCAAAGTAAATAAACATATTTTATGAAACATATTATATATTCAACAACGATTATATTATAAATTTTAAATAATATAATAATTAACTTGACAATATTCATTAAAATCTTTTACAATTCTAAACAACTATTTGTATGCATACAAACACCGAGCTTACTCGCCACTCACACAAATTATTATCCTCAAAATATTGTATACATTTCTCAACCACAAAACCTTCTACAACGTTTTTAACCCATAAAATAAAATAAATTAAAAAATAATGATAGCGATGTGGGGAAAAACTTTTATTTCAAAATTGGACATTTTTGAAGCGGCTAAGGGACATAAACTGCCCGTGAAATGAATTGACTAGCAGAGAAGAAGAGTCCGGACAAAACAGAAGGCAAAAGGAATTCAAACTTATTAAGAGTTTCATAATAAACGACATGATTTAAGGGTTCACGGGTGCAAGATTTATTTCATTTCGTTTAACAACTATACAAGTTTTGATGTTGAGAGATGTTTTTTCTTTATATATGTAAGATTTAAATCATTCAATTAGTTTTGATTTAAATGATTGCTTTGTTGAGTGTTAATTGTTAATTATAAAATAATTAAGTTCATGGTTAAATATATAATCTGTATTTTTTAGAATTAAAAGCTTTTATCATTGGAAAATAAAGTTAAAGATGGTATCTCAATTACTGTAGTTTACGAATTACTTATTTCAATGTTATCAGATATCTTTTAGGAGACAGCAGATAAATAGTAACAATAAAGAGAAGGTTAACATGACCTCTCCATAAAGATGAGACGCATACAATCAAGAAATTATACAAAAATTATTCAAAATTTTAAACTCGAGTTACACTCATGTTTTCAAGTTCAAAAGAATGGGTATTAGGAGGTATGAGATTTGAACGTGTAAAATTTATAAAAATAAAAAATAAAAATTATTTCCCACATAATGATTATTAATATATGTTATATTATTAAAGTTGTATTTTTCTTTAACTAAAATATTAAAATCTCAATCCAACTTTTCCTTATTTAAACAATATTTGTAATAAAATAAATTAATGCTATTTTAGAGTTATACTAGATGGTTTTAGGGTAAAATATTGTTAATTTATACAAAATTCGTATTTTAAAACAATAAAACTTCAAAATTATTACATGAGGTAAATCACTTATTTCATTATTTTAAATTTCAAAATTATATTTGATAAACCTCTTTCAAAAATAATTATTAACTAATCTAATTATCAAATAATTTATTTGTGTACTAAAGTCCAAAATCAACTAAATGTAGTTTTTAAAATAAATTAGTTTATAATTTAATTATATAATATATAATACCAAAAAATCCTTTGCACAATTAATTTTAAAATAAATTATATAATTAATTAATATTTAAAATTTATAAATTAAATTTATTAATTAAATATCTTTAAAAAATCAGTAATCACCGTCATTATTTGGGTGACAATGAACGGCAATGTACAATGCACCATTGACCCCATGGATCTTCAAATTTTTCAATATTCACGGTCCTGATATCGCCAACTTTTAGATAGCGCATAAGCCTTTGCCATCAATTTTTGGTTATTTCCAACACCATAATTGCAAATATCAAAAAAATTTTAATGATATCGATGGAGACGATTAACCCCGGTTGCTAGTCTCCGTGGCAGAATATTTTTGCCGATAATTTTTTAAATTGATTTAATTAATAAAATAACATATATATATATAATAAATGTAATAAAATTTCACTACATAATAACACATATCTATTTTAATCATTATACTTTTTGAACATATTTTAAAATTATTTTCACTAAAAATATTTATATGGTTGTTTTAAAAGTGATTACGTTGTAATATATTTTACCAAACACCCCCACAACTTATTTTAAAAGCAGATTATTTGATAATGACCTTTCTTTTTTTAATGTAATGCAATTCCAAACATACCTTTAATATTATCTACATTTTTGTTGTTTATATTTTGTTCAAAACCCTGCTTTCGAATTTAAGAAAAGATATATACTCAAATTTTAAAAACAATAAAAAAAAAATTTCTTTCTCAGGGTACACAATAATTTTTCAAAAATAATTTCCCCAAACACATACGAACTAGAGTCCTAATTTAGTACGACAAAGTTGGACTGTAAGAGCATTCCGTTTACTTGGTTCATTGAAAAATGTATTCCTAAGTGCACCTTCTTAATTCCTTAACATCGCCACTTCTAACATCGGACAATTTTTAATTTTATAGAACGCGTGTGTATTGAGAATGTAGGTGGTGTGAAGATAGTATTTGTAGTTTGATTGCCCCAATATTTAATATAAGAAAGAATGGGCTGAACTTGTAAAATCTTACCCCAATAAAATGATTGAATTTGAGCGCTTGACAACCAACAAAGTTGTTGTTTGGATACTCAGAAAATTCCAGAGTAGTTTTGTTACTCTCTACTCCCAGTTAATTTTGTTACAGTCCAGCTGGCAAAAATTCCATGTGAATGACATGTGAATTATGCTTACGTGGCTTCCATATCAACTGATGTATTAACAGATAAGAATTGAATTAGAGTCATGATCATGATAAAAAAAAAATTAAGACAACTATCAACCAGAAGATTTATTGGCTAAATTAATGAAAAATATATCGTAATCAATCCAATCTTTTCATATGAAAAATTTAGCCTTAAAATCATGAAATTGATTATTTTTATTGAATTTTTAATTATTTCCCTATAAATAAATGCTTGTAATATATATTTTAAAAAATACAATTTATTCTGATTTTGTAAAATTTTTTATTGCAATTACCATTTAAATTATCCCCTCTAATGCAAGTCGAATTTCATTTAATAGGATTAGTTGCCTAGATTCAAAAAATTATACTTTAATTTTAGGTATTTACAGAGATTTGAGTACAAACTCGTGAAGCTAAACATACTCTTATACCATAAAAATTAGTATTTCAGCTATTTAAACATCATTTTATATACTAATAACGTAGTTAATCTAAATTGTGGTTGTATATCCTGTGCATGACGTGTTATGACATCATTATGATAGGCCTAGGAAGTCTTTTTCTTTAACAATAACTTTGGAATTGTTTTAAAAAATTAACACCACAAGTTTGGTGCATTAATACGATGGATAAGTATTTTGAAGTCCAAATTTATTCCATCTGTTAATTAAGTTGCTAATACATTTACAAAAGATAATTGAAGTGTCTCCAAAGCTAAAGAAGATGATAACCACAATTAATTCTAAGATAATGGTCTAAGCGAAGCAATACAAATATAACAAGCATACATCCAATTAATAAAGCCAAATTGATAATATCTAATGTTAGAAGTCGACTTCAGTAATTTCCTATCATATTATTAACGGCAAGGCTATAATGCATACGATTGTTAATTACTTGAGTCTTGGGAAATCATTAGAGAAAATCCAAATGGTATTTTTTGTCCCATGCATGCATGCATGCAAGCCAGCTGCCTGTTGAAAGTAACTCTGACGTTCATGTGAAGCATAATTATCAAAATTGTATCTTTCACACAAAGCAAATAGTGGGATAACTTATTTATCATTCATGGTGATACAAAAATTAGAAAGTTATTTCTGAAAACTAATTAGACAGCAAACGACTGTTAATAGATGATTTAAACAATTCAAACAATAATGTAAACAAAGTCATAATTAATATTTCCAATAATAATGTTATTAAAGTTTGATGATAATTATTGAGTAAAAGCAATATCAGGAATTAGACGACATAACAACCAAGCTATATACAGCTCAGTATTGAAAGAAAAATCAATAATAGAATACTATTTTCTGGCTGCTGCTACACCAAGAATCACTTTCTGGTAATTAAAAATTGAAGACGAGAACGATAGAACAATTTTCAGTAGTTTATGTCTTCATGATGGAATTAGTTTGTTTCTCACGATGCCCTAGTTTTCATATATTTTCTTAGAAGAATAAATTTAGAATAGAGATTGAAAAGGATAGACGGGGAGTCGATTTGTGACAGTAGAAAACGGTAGCATAATATTGTAGCCCATTGGCAAGAAAAGTAAACATTTTATGCTTCGAAATAACTTCAACGAATAATCAGTAGCTTTCTATATTAATCAACTTTTGTGATATATATGTGTTGGATGTCTTTATCAAAGAGGCAAGGGCAAGTCTATCATGTTGAATATATAAAACATTTGTGGAAATTTGAGGATAGAGGAATTAATAGTGTTTGATTCAGTCTTACGATAACAGGTAAATTTTTTTTAAAAGAAAAACTCGAAAGAGGCTATATAAATAAAAAAGAATAAGGAGAATCAGATACAATAAAAGAGGAAAATCAAAATAACAAGTAATTTTTAACTAATGTCTGATGATATCTGCCTTTTTACTTGAAGTCATTTTTGGTCTACACAATTTAGAGCAAGAACCAGGAAAAAAAAAATTTCTTGGATAATTGATAAAACGGTTTTGGTAAAAATATTTTTTGTTTATTTCAATGGGGATAAAAATCTCATATGCACTCTACACCTTTGCAATTAATTGAAAACTAAAGTAATTATTTATATTTTCGTCCTTTTAAATATAATTTTTAGTTTTAGTTTCTTGTAATTTTTTTTAATTGTTATGATATAAATCTTTTGAGTTTAACTCCACATCTATCCTCTTGTATAATTTTAATAAATCTTATTAGTTAAATGAACTTTGATATTCAAATATCTATTTTTATGTAATCAAAATTGTCCAAAACATTACTTTTGATACGAAATATCTTTATTTTTTATATCATTAAAATTATCAAAAATATTACTTTGATCAATATTAAACGTCTTTTTTTCTTACGAGATCAAAATTTTTCGAAAAAATTAAATGCACGAAATATACAATGATTTTACATTTAAAAATAATATTTTTCTTTCTTAAAATGGTCACCAATAATTGTATGGGATATCATTGTGAACTCACTTTGTACTAATACACTACGGTCTTCCAAGAGCACATCAAGAAGTTAAATCAAATAGTTAGAATGATTTAGTCTTAATTCTTATTTTGGTGGACAATATTATTTATAAAGTCTTTGTCATTAATGTAGGGTCTTTTAACTTTAATCCTTGCATAATGCATTCCTTGACAAATTTCGAACGCAAGTTTTTATGTACAGAAGGATATTCATTTGTACCCGAATCCCATTTGTGATCCGAGCACAACTTCTCTAAATTAGGATAAAATTGAAAAAAAAAAAAATTATATTCCGTTCTCAATGATTAGTTGTAATATTTAAATACGTTGATATTATGTTTCATAACTGTTTTCTATAAGCAATATGATGACAACTCAAGGATATCAATTGAATCCTGCTTCTTAATTAATATTAATATTGTTTATAATTTTGTTCTAGACTATGAATGCTATATTTTTGATAATGAAGAACCGTTCTCATCTTATCGTGAAAATGAATGGCCTTTAATTATTAGAATAATCCTTTTTTTTCAAAATTAATTAATTAATTAACTAATTAAATCACTAATCTTGACAAGGACAAAATTGATGAGAATAAAGGTTCCTTTCCTTTAAAATTTATCCAATAAAAAGTTTTATATTAATGGCTAGCTGTCCAAGACAGCAATAGAAAGAAACTAACGCACGCATACAGCAGAAGATTCATCTTCAATCTCCTTCAATACTTCTTTGTACTTCTATCATATTATTAATTTAATAAGAATAATTTCTGGTTATCCATTCAAAAATTCGTGGTCGTCCCTACAATTTCTATTATATATATATATATATATATATATATATAAGTAAAAGAAAATTATTGTTTTATCCAATATAGATCTCTTTTGTCCTTAATCATCATTTGAAATTTGAATCTTTTAGTATAGATTTTTGATTTTGAGTAACAAACTTATTGAATCATATAGCATATTATATTGTGTCTATAATATATATATTCAAAGTTATTAAGGATGCTATGGGAATTCTATATTATAGGATAGATAAATGAATCCACGTAATGAAAGGAAAACACATATTCTGTTATTCTTTACAAATTTAATATAGGGATAGAAAAAGAATCATGATAATATTATTGTTTTTCCTCGACCAAGTTCATAAAATTTTTTCCTTAACCATTTTTTTTTATCACACCCCAGTGGATAGTATAATGACAAATTTGAAATCTAAGTAGTGAAATCTAAACTTCTAAAATTTATAATTATTTCCTATCGTTATATTTACGTGTGATCTTTAATTACTGATATAGGAGTCAAAAGTATGTCAACAATTTTAGATCCATATTATAGCATAATTCAAAATTTCATGTAGAATAAAAACCTTTCAACTCTTACAAAATTTTTATAAGAAATATTTTATTCCAATATAATTAAAAATTCCAACCTTGATAGAAGGCTCACCAAGATTCTCTATTTTATGCATCTTATAAAATCTGAAAACATGTAAAATAAATACATACAGACACACACACACATATTTGAGAATAGCTAAAATTTGCATTTGTTTTTCCATCATTATATAATTAGCTAAATGTTCTTTTTTCCATCAATATATATATAGGGGCATGTGTGGCTTTCACAAAACAAAAATATTTAATTAAGTGGTTCAGAAAGGAAGTCAACCACGGAAGAGACCTTAACCGATTGATAATAAGCATTATCTTTTCATATATTGATGTAATTGGTCAATCAAACTTTTTAGGACATATTTTGTGGTTGTAATCCCACATTCCAAGTAGTTGTGTAGCAAAAATAAGATGTCTACATTGCCAGGAAACAACAAAAGCAAAAATTTAGTTAGGCAATTAGTGCTCCAAGATATTATTGATAGACTGAAGAAAGAGTTGGAGCTAGCTAGATGGGGGTTAGACTTTGATCTTGTTTTGCTTTAGATTGTTTGAAAATTACTTGAATCCAACTTTATTGACCAGTGTATATATTTCAACACAAGAGGTTCATTTTGAAATTATTTAAAATTTAGGTAAGTTTTTATATCCAATTTTTTAAAAAGTAATTTTGACATAAAAAACAGTGCTATAAATATAACTTTTTATTTAATATAATTATTTATAACGATAAAATTCTATTAATAAACAAAAAATTGAAAAGATGCAGTTACGAGTTTTAAATTAGTACAACTTAAGTTAACCATATATAAATTTATATATATATCGAATAATTCTTAAATGAAAGCATGGGTGAACTTAAAATTCACAAGATTTACTAATTTAAATATTTAAAAAAAACTCTTTTAAGAAAAAAAAATTATATAAGGATTTCTTTTCTGTAGCTTTATTAATGTTCGGCAATGATACAGCCTGTAAAGCGTAACTTCACTCAAGTTGATCCCAACCCTATAATTTTCTAATCAGTGAACAAAGTACGGAACAAAATCCAAAGCCTACATTTTCTCAAGCCCTCCCAAAAAATGAATACCAATGTAGTGTGGGGAAAAAAATACCAAAAGAAATAACTCAATGGAGTGATTACATACCACGTTAAGCAAATATCACATGTCTATGTAATCCTCCATTTAATGGACTTTTTAGGTTCCGATTACGATATCAAAGAGATTGATGATTGCATGAATCGATGATTTTATCGTTGATGGGTTGACACTTTTAAGAACAAGAACTTATTAAACAATCCCATTTAGGGTATTTGGTTCACGTAACTTTAAACAAAAAGTTAGAGATGATTTTTATTAATTTTTACGTATCGTAGTCAAAGTGGATAGCAGAAGTTTCACTGTTCACGAGTCATTTCGTGTGCTTTTGAAAAGTTTCATCTACAGCCAATTTATGCAAAAGATTATAATTTAATCTTTTGGATTCTTTGTGGTGTTTGTACATGTATTTGAAAACGGTTGTTGTGGCCTGTGGGGTTCGGAATTTTGATTGATTTAATTAGCAATCTGAAAATTAATTTCAGTTGGATAGAAGCAAAGTTAATGAAATCATACAATGAAATAAATGAAAGTCTGTATAATATTCGAATTTTGGAGAAAAACAAAATAAAAAATATTCTTTTGTAGAGGTTTTAAATATGGTGTTATAAAATTTACATATTGAAAGTTTGAGCTTGAACAGCATTAAAAATAATAAAGAACATTAACTAATTAGATCCGTTCGGTAAGATTGGAAAACAATTGTTCGATTTTGTTTTTGTTTTCAAACCACTTTAAGAAAACAAAGAAAATAATATATTTTTGAGTTATATATAGGAAGTATAGAACTAGCTAGGTTAGGTTATAGATTCTCACAGATGAAATCTTCACACCAAAATCAGAAGTCAATGGCTATTTTTTTTTTATCGTAATTAATTTTTAATAACAAGCTAACACCAAAAAAATTTAGAGCTTAGCGAAGCAAGAATTAATACAAGCAAGTTGTGTACATAATCAATCATAATTTGTCCTACATAGCTGACCTCATACTGACTAATTTGTTCGGGTAATTCAAGTGCGAATACTTTTTTAAGACATTGAAGTCTTCCATTTACGTTATTTTAATTCTTTTAAAATTAAAAAATAAAATGACGATAGACTAAGAAAATCCAATAGCGTATTACAACTGCTTCAATTAAAAACCGTAGGTGGCAGTCAAAAACAAGCAGAAGATAAAACCCTAAAACCACGTATTTCATTAAAGTCCATCGAAGATTCTTTTTTCACGTATGCATCATGCATGGACCCAATTATTCGCGTAGGAGAAACCCAAAAATAAAAAATAAAACGCTAATCTGTCCAAATATCGTGAAAATACCATCCACCAATATACAAGTACGTACCACCAAGCCTAGGTTTTGGGCCTATATAAACAACCCTTCTCTTGCACCTTTTCATCATCATTTAATACATTCATAAAAAAACTTTCTAGCTGCCATTGCCTTGATCAAATTCAAATCTCTGGCTCTCTATGGATAAGCTTATGTTCCAAATATGTGGTGCTTTTCTTCTAATTATTTCTCTAAATGTTGTGCATGGTGAAATCATAACATCATGTAGCCGAACCCCATATCCTGAAACATGCAACCATTACATGGGCACTACTTTTTTAGCATCCTTAGAGATTGACCGAACCAATTTCTCTTTTCGTGACCTAAACCTTAAGGTCACTATGAACCAAGCCATAGAAGCTCACAAACAGATTTCAAATATGGACGTGCGTTCATTTGATGGCCTAGCCAAGTTAGCTTGGTCCGATTGCTTGGAGCTCTATGGTGACACGGTTGACCATCTCAACCGTTCGATGAGCTCTAGCAATCCGATTGATTCTGTAACTTGGTTAAGTGCAACTTTTGCCAATGAACAAACATGTAAAAATGGGTTTGTTGATTTTAATTTGTCTTCTCATCTAAAATTCTTGCCATTGGTGTTAGGCGACTTCTCCAAGTTGCTTAGCAATTCTCTGGCTGTAACTAAGTCCACAATATCTACTTCAGCTACATCCATTCCCTATGCTTATAAAAGGGTCGGTGGCGATCGACGTTTGCTTGTTGATGGATTTCCGACGTGGGTTTCCGCCGCTGATCGGAAGCTTCTCCAGTCAACCTCCCCGAAAGCCAATGTTGTGGTGGCGCAAGACGGGTCTGGAAATTACAAGACAGTTTCGGAAGCTGTGGCTGCTGCAAATGGAGGGAGTGGGAGATTTGTAATCTACGTGAAAAAGGGTGTTTACAAAGAGAATGTTCAGATTAAGAGATCCATGAAGAACATAATGTTAATTGGAGATGGGATTGATGCTACAATTATTACTGGTAGTAAGAGTGCCAAAGGGGGCACGACAACCTTTGGTACTGCAACTTTTGGTAAGATCTTTAATTAATTTATCAATTGATTAATATATACATATATTTATACACGCACAAATATATTAGTAATTTAACTTAAATTGATATAATTGGACTTTGGATTTGTAAGGATTACGTACAAACTTACACGAAGGTGTATATTAAAAAATAATTGTATGCATGGAATCTTGCTAATTGTTTGAACCAAATTATGGGTTCGGTCTAACACTCAAATTACCATTTCTTGATAGAAAGGCACAAATGTCCCATTGGGGTGAAAAGAATCTAAAGTATAATAATATACATATTATATTATATCCTTGATTCTAGTAGGTAAAGACACTAAATTACATATTACAAGAGTCACTATTCTAACAAGATGAATCTTCTGTACAATAAGATGTCAATTCAATAAAACAAAATAAAAATAATTACTTGTCTAACATAAATTAGTGAGATAGAGAAATAATAGTAAACTCAAACCTGTTTCCTTCATTCACATAAATTCTTCAATATTTGTGTAATAAAGAAAAAAGCGCAGGTCATATACAACACTTTCATGTTTCACATTTCATCAACAAAAATAGTTAGTGAGATCCTGTTTCCTTCATTCACATAAATTCTTCAATATTTGTGTAATAAAGAAAAAAAAGCAGGTCATATACAACACTTTCATGTTTCACATTTCATCAACAAAAATAGTGCAAAATTAACTACCGTCAAATACGAGTAACATCCACTCACTACGTTTCCATATTCTTGCAGCTGTTTCCGGCGACCACTTCATTGCCCGGGACATAACATTCGAGAACACGGCCGGACCGGCGAATCACCAAGCGGTAGCCCTTCGGTCAGGCTCCGATTTCTCGGTGTTCTACGGCTGCAGCTTCAAAGGTTATCAAGACACCTTATACGTCTACTCTCAACGCCAATTCTACCGCAACTGCGACATATACGGAACCCAGGACTTCATTTTCGGCGACGCCGTTGCCGTTCTACAAAACTGCAACATCTACATAAGGAAACCGCTGAGCGGGCAAAAGACTACCGTTACAGCACAAGGAAGAAAAGACCCTAATGAAAACACCGGCATAGTTATTCATAACTCTAGGGTTTCTGGTTCTTCTGGTTCTTCTGAGAATTATTTAGGTCGTCCATGGCAGAAATATTCAAGAACTGTGTTCATGAAATGTCTTATAGATGGACTGATTAATCCTGCCGGTTGGCTTCCATGGAGCGGGAATTTTGCTTTGAGCACTCTGTATTATGCTGAGTATATGAATACAGGAAGTGGTGCAGGCACTAGTGGGAGGGTAAAATGGCCGGGGTATCATATTTTAAGCAGCCCAACGGAGGCAGGAAAGTTTACTGTGGGAAACTTTTTGGCCGGAAATTCTTGGATTCCGGCAACCGGAGTGCCGTTTGACTCTGGTTTGTGAAGGATATTATATATGTGGTTCATGTTTCTTTTAATTATAATTTGTAAATTGTAAGTGGGGAAGTGTATGCATGACTTAGGAAGGTGTAAATTCCCATATAGAAAAAATGGATATTCATATACTAGAAGATGCTTTACGTGTCGATTACAATAAAAGAAAATTGTATGATAGTTGATGTTATGTCAATTTTTAAATTGTAATTGTCATGATATAAAAAGTCATAGTGGCTTGTTTATGTCTAACACGTTTTATTTTTTTCTAAAATTGCCATTAATGTAGAAATATATTTTTATATCCAATGGGATGCGAATAATGATATTATACAAATTAAAAAAATAATGATGCTTCTTAATTCAATATGTAAAGTTTTTATTTGTATCGTATTTAATCATTTTTTTTTTTTGAGATTTTATATTTTGTTACCCTTTTAATTATAATTCTTGCTTCATCTTAAGAACCTTCATTAATTTTATCAACTTTATTTTATAAAATATATCATTTGTATTTTTATGGATCTTCTAATAAACATGTGATGATATTGGATGACAGTTTAAATTCAGCTAAAATGGAAAGATTAATAATCCTAAATAATTTATGATAATTTAGCCGCTTAGTTCGCTGTTGATCCATAGCAGTGTATATATTGTCATTCGCCCCAAAGAAATTTGATACCAATAAATCATAATTCTTTTGATTGTGAAAAGAAAGAATTACGAATGGATTATGAATCGGAAGGTACGTAGGAATGAAAACTGACCACTAATACCAATGCAAATGGATTATTAATAAATAATTAATAAATTAAATAGGAAAAGAAGTTTGCCATTATCCATTTGCATAGTCTGAATAGGATATGAATTGATTATATGTCAAAATTATGATCAATCCACTATGTTTGGTCCACCCATGAAAACTGGGGTATGAAATTTGAAAAAATTAATTGAAATTCTTAGATTATCATATTATCAAATTGAAGAGGCAGGTAAGACTGAGACTAATAAAATAACCCTAATTCTTCAAATAATATTAAGTCACTAGTTGTGGTAGCTATGCTGAAAGCTCAACAATGCATGAAAAATTTTATAATAATTATTATTGGACATAAACAACCATTATATGGGTTTGGGTTCAAATCCTGTCGTTGGGTGTCTATTTTCTCCGCATTGGTCCGTTAATTTGCACCATATATTATATTATCATGGAAATTTGTCTTTATAATATAATATATGGTGCAAATTGTCTTTATGTGTATTATAGTTATGGTCAGTATTAAGAGGAAGATACCTTTGAGCTTACATTGCATTATTTGCGGGACCCAACGAAGAGATTGGTCATATTTGTTGGCGAGCACTCAATTCTTAATAATGTAGTATTGAATCACTAATAATTTTGCATAAATTTGTATTTTGTATATGGTTCGTCAGTTTGTGAATGACTACGTATGTTCTCTTCGATTACAATAGTAATTATACAATCGATAGAATCTTGTAGAGCACTACCTTAAAGAGTCAGTTAGAGGTTGGGGATAAAAAAGACGTCAAATGGACTTGAACTTTAAAACTTGTGTAGCCTTACTTCTCCGTCTCCTTCTTGGCCATGGCATTGACAGCAGCACGGTACCTCTTCTGACTACATGGATAACTCACGACTTATTTTAAAGTTAACCAAAGTAAGATAAGGCTCCATCAACACCGGTGGGATTACAAATGGGCCCCGGTGGGATTACAAATGGGCCTAATCATATAGTGATCCATATACTATCATCCAGATTCATTCAATTTTCTCGTGCTTTGTATTAACTCTCACCGCTAGAAAGAAAACCGAACCAACGTTTGCACACTTCTACCATAAACAACAAAGGGAACTGCATATCAGGTAAGGAATTTATAGATAAATTAATGGGGTTGCTTAGAAGCAATCAAAGAAAAATCAACCATCAACACCGGTGGGACTACAAATGGGCCTAATCATATAGTGACTACATGGATAACTCACGACTTATTTTAAAGTTAACCAAAATAAAATAAGGCTCTATCAACACCGGTGGGATTACAAATGGGCCTAATCATATAGTGATCCATAGACTATCATCCAGATTCATCAATTTTCTCGTGCTTTGTATTAACTCTCACCTCTAGAAAGAAAACCGAACCAACGTTTGCACACTTCTACCATAAACAACAAAGGGAACTGCATATCAGGGAAGGAATTTATAGATAAATTAATGGGGTTGCTTAGAAGCAATCAAAGAAAAATCAACTTATTGTAAACATCACAAGGACAGAACACTAATTTCCATGAGTTTTCAGTCGTAAAACTCCAGACAAATCCTTTTCTTATTACCGGTATGGATGACTTTCGATCTCACTCGTATAGCAGTACGAGGTGTTTATGTAATAACAGTGGGTGCTGATCGGCCAGTGAACTCCTCCATTTTGGAAAGTTTCAGAGCAACCTCCACCTGTGATGAAAATGTATTTAAGTGAGACCGAAAATTAAGTATAGGAATTGTTGATACGGTTACGGTGAGAAAGGCAAAGTAAATCTTACAAGAGGAGCAAGGGCCTCTTGAGAATCTCTGCCAGTTTTTGAAGGATCCTTCTCATACTGCTCAATATAGAGACGGATTGTCGCACCTTCAGAGCCAGTTCCTGATAGGCGGAACACCTGCAAAAGTTTCCAGAGAGGGAAAGAAGGTTACGTAGTTTCAGTCAAGTATCAACAATTCTCTAATAACTTGAAACTAGACATTGCATCAAATGGGAGTCCACTTACCAATCGTGATCCATCCTCGAACAAATATCGGATACCCTGGTGTTTTGAGACAGAACCATCAACAGGATCTTTGTATTCAAATTCATCAGCATTGACAACCTTTGACACATCTGAACGCATACCTTTCACAATACTGTATGAGAAACAGTTTAACATGAGAAATAGTGCAAGTTCTTCAACATGCAAACACTGTGTACGATGTTAGCAACTTTGATAACTAAATCAAAGTTTTGACAATAGAAAATTGTGAACCAGACAACCAGTGGTTATTCAAAATGGATAGCACTCAAGATGCATCATGACTGGGGAAAAATCGCTATCACTCAATAAAATCCTTAAAAACAACATAATTTTGCAATGAAGTTTCATGAGCTGACTATATTCATCAAATCGCAAATTGATTGGAGAGGAGAATAATCCTAACATAAAATGGATCAACCAGAATAGAAAATTAACAAGCAATCAATATATTTTTCCAGAATGATATGAATTATAGGCTGCATTACATACTCTTTCTTAAGAAGAAGCAGAAATAAAACAGCAAAAGTGCACCATTTCAAGAGCACTTGTTGTTTCCCATTTTCTAATTAAAATATAAATGATAGGAATAGTTTTTCTGTATCTACATGTTAACACAGATATATTACTACAGTATGTGATGAAGCCTTAAACTTGTAGGACACTTTGTTTGGTATTGAGGTGTTGTATTTTAAAGTTAACATTGTTGAGGTAAAATAATTTGATGTCAAATATAAGTGGAAAGTAAGTGGTCCTACCAAAAGTTAGTGTTTATCAAACACTTTACTTCTTGTGTTTAAAGAACAAGAGAAATACCAGAACCCCAAACAAAGCCTAAAGATATTTGCATTAATGATATATAGAGGTCAGAATAATTACACTGTCCACCTGGTGAGAAGAATATAAATTAAACACCTACATGATGCAACCAAAGAATTGGATTAGAAATGTACTCATTAACTTCAGGCAAGGACGATTGCATTTTGACCAAATTTGCCATCAATTCCTTGGCCGCACCTGCATCAACATTCTTGAAGAAAAATTTGACAAATTAGATGATTTCATATATTTATTGTTAGTAAAAGAAATCAGAAATAAAAACAAAAATCATGCATTACCTCATAGTCATATCGCGTATAATAGTGCCGGCCATAGGTAGCCCAATGCTTGCGAACTATATCTTCAACTGTCACAAGATTTCCCCCGTTGAGGTTTTCCTTATTTCTATGAGCAAGAATGGATAGCCAGGCCAGAACAGCCCAGATTCCATCTTTCTCACGTATATGGTCTGAACCTGATTACAAATTTTTTGATTACCAACCAGCTTGTACAAGCAACAAATGAACCCAAAACAAGAGACACGGTGCCTTATTGATAACAATGCTAAATACTAACCAGTTCCAAAACTTTCTTCCCCACAAATTGAACATAGTCCAGCGTCCATCAAATTACCAAAAAATTTCCACCCGGTGGGTACCTGGTATATAGAAGCAATTAATCAAATTATATGGCAACCAATAAAGGCAGCATAGGAGAACCACCAAATGAAGATATGCAAAGTAAGTTACCTCAAAAAATTTCAAATTCAAGTTCTTGGCTACAACATCAAGAGCAGCTGATGTTGGCATACTCCTATAAATAGCAAATCAAAAAAAGATTACAATTTGGATAGAAAAATGGAAATATTTCAACTAAATTGATGAGATACCAAGAGTCTTAGACAGCTCTAAAGTGAGTGTGCAGAAGCAACCATAAGATAAAATAAATGCAATTTTTTGTCTACCTCTGCATTAGGCATACAAATACAAATGGTGTTTCATCATAACCATGTAACTACAAGCAAGCTCCCATGTGCACTGACAATAAAAATAGTAGTCACATTGCTTGCTGTAATTGTATTTGCATGAGCTTTCTTCACGCTCTTCAGTATCCATGAAACCATCTTGCTTTCAATAAGTTTAACTTGCATTCTAAATACATATATCTCTAGTTCTAACATGCATACCTATTTTGTATGTCATTAGATTAGATTGGCCTAGATCATTGGACAAGATGTGAAGGGAATGTACATTTATTTAACTAATTTAATTGGTAAATATTCAATAATATATATATATATAGAGAGAGAAAAGATTATATATATTTTGCACTATTAAAATATATTTTAATAGTGTTGTTAGCTAAAAGTTATACTATTGATTAATAATGATTCAAATAAAATTAATTAGAAATACAAATTAATATTTTAGCTTTAAAGTATATTTTTATTATAATACTTAAGTTTACCTATTATTTTAAAAGTTTCAATTTTCTAGTTTAATAATTTATTCCCCATCCATAAGATAACTTATCCCAACTTAATGCCCAATACCCATTAAAAGTTGTTGACAATCTCTAGCTACAATTGGCCACTGCATTCCACCAGCATCACTGTTTTAAACGGTTATTGTTATTATCACATACAATCTCACCATACTTATACATAAAACAAAGCAAGCATAAATTAATTAATTAATTAATCACATAAAACGAAGCAAGCATAAATAAATAAATTAATTAATTAATCAAAGGAAAAAAAGAAAAGAAACTTTTGATTGGATTGTAACCAATCAAGATTTGTAGAGTTACCTGCACATTAAATTGGCGAAAAAATAAGCTATACGGTTTAATAAAAATATCAGCCTCTGATCATAATAAATAAATTAATTAATTAATTAATCAAAGGAAAAAATGAAACTTTTGATTGGTTTGTAACCAAACAAGATTTGAGAGTTACCTACACATTAAATTGGCAAAAAAATAAGCTAAAAGGTTTAATAAAAATATCCGCCTCTGCATCTTCAAACTTTACCATTTATGAGCAAAATTTTACCCACCAAATAACCAGTCTTTTTTTTTTTTCAGACACTCTCCACCAAATAACTGATTGCCCTAACAATTTTCATTTTGAAATTGTTAGGCGCTTGCAATAGACCTGGTGACAAAATGAAGATTGTTGGAAAATGAGTTATTTGGTGAAGAAGGTTTAAAGAAAACAGACCGGTTATTTTGAGAAAGTGAGTTAAAAGCTAACAATTATACAAAAAAATTAAAAAACTTAAACATTAATCCGATTAAAAAATAAACATATATTTAAATATTGATTATAATTATATTATTCAAATTTGTTCTATATAATTGATTTTTATTAATTATTTTTATCATAAAATTTAGTGCAATGAGCCTCAGATAAGTTAAACCCATTATCAAAAAATTAAAAAACTTAAACATTAATCCTATTAAAAAATAAAAAAATATTTAAATATTGATTATAATTATATTATTCAAATTTGTACTATACAATTGATTTTTATTAATTATTTTTATCATAATATTTAGTGCAATGAGCATCAGATAAGTTAAACCCATTATCCCTAACCCGAGGACCTAAGACTAATGGTCTTAATCTTTTAACAACACTTCTACCGTGCATTAAACATGAACTTATGTTTGCAGTTTTTCCTCTTTTTTGTCCACTAAAGATTGCATTGACTGATACTTCAGCTCTAATCAGATATATGTTAAAACAGCACATATGCAAGAGCACAAAAAAAAAATGGATCAAAACAATTAAAACCTGGCAACTCCCTTCAAACCAGCAGAAAAATATGGTATAGATTCAACTGCATTTGCAGCAATAATGGCAACTGAATCTGATGGAGTGACAAAAAACCTATCGAAGCCAAAAGGAAGTTGTAAGTGCAAATTTTAGGTGTGATAACTATCATTCATGTGAACCTTCTCTCAGAAAAAACAAAATAAACACTACCTTTTACCAAGGATCATGTTACGATCAGCATCGCCATCAGCAGCAGCACCAAATTCTGGTGGTTCTTCCGCAGCATTTGATTTACCCAATCCCACACGAGCAACCAACTCTTTTGCGTAAGTCAAATTTGGATCTGGGTGCCCTCCCCCAAAGTCCTCCTGTTTGGTGCTACGCAGAAACAAAGAATAAGGTAAATTGATAAAATAAAATAGAAAGCTGGCGAAAACTTTGTAGCAGTAAACTCAGAAGAGTTAGCTAGACCTTTGGCGTGCAGTTTAACAATGAGCTTTCTTGTGCACCTAGCTCTTCCACAAAAATACGTTTTGCATAAGCACCAGCAACTCCATGTAGTGCATCATAGCTTGAATACGACAGTGAAAGCACTTTCAGCATCCAAAAGTACTGAAAAAAATATACCACAAAAGTATATATGCACAACAAATCCAAATGAGGGGCTCCATACCAGAAAGTGAATTTTGGAGATGAAAGTAACTTGCGGATGGCCTCGAAGTCAAAAATTGACCTGGCAAATTGTGAGGAAAAAAAAAAGTTAATACCATAAATACAATTGTTGCCACAATACTATGGAATTACAATAAAAGAAAGAAGCAATGTCACAAGTAATTTTAAAATTCTCATTACTCTTTTTCACTTTAAATTTTTTGTTGTAGCATTATCTGTTTATAAAAAGAAAAAAAAAATCATATATAAATTTCTAATATAATACTTTTTAAGAATAAACTTGATTTTTATATTTGCGTCTTGGTGAAATATTTCAGCTATATTTTATGTGCCTTATTTTGTATAATATGATTAAATACATGAAAATTTATAATAAAATTTATCACATTATAAAACCTTTTACAAATTCTAACTTAAAAACAATGATAATAAAAAAAAAGGCGGGCTACTTAAAGTCACTAAATCAATAGTAAAAAAATTACAAACTTTTTTAAATACCACATAATTACATACTTTTAATAATTGTCAATAGTGACAATTATTAAAAGTACTTATAAATTTTATGTAAAATTATTTAATTCATTTATTATTATATAAGTGTAACCTTCTCAACAAATTTTGTAGCTCCCTCGCCAAGCAGGGGTCAAATTTTCCTCAAGGAAGATGCTTTATAGCTGAGGGGGCTGTACAGATCATATCAATTCTCCTAATTTTCTGCTCTAGGTCATGACACTGAGCATCTCATATCAAGAAGAAATGACGAGAAAGAGAGACAGATTATTACTAGGTTCCTGGCCCAAATAGAGAAGGAAGAAGAAAATGAGAAAAAAATGAAAAAAAACAAACTTACTTCATCAAGTTCACGTAGTCACTGGCTGAATCAAAAACCTCAACGTCAAATTGTCCCTCAGGTCCACCAAAGTTGGTTAAACCTATTGCTGAGATATCCACCTAGAATGCAATTTTAACAATCATATTAACGGAGCCACACAAGTAAGAGAGTGATAAAAAACAATAAAAAAAAAAGTAAGTAAAGGAAGTGTGGCTGGAGGCAAAATACATCAGGTAGATCTTCAGCTATTAAGTATTCCTTTATTGTTTTTGTGTTCTCATAGATCTTGTCAGTGATTCCCTCTGGAGCAGGTCCTCCATTTTCCATGTTGTATTTAATACCAAAATCCTGCAATAAAGCATGAAAAAACAAAATAATTAACATCCAGAATGTTACATATTATCCCAACTGTAAAGAAAATTACAGGTACATTATATTTCCATTAAAATGACAATCAGGCCTGTACTGCAATTGCTTCATCTATTAGAATTCAGACATAAAACAAGGTAGCAAGTCACAACAAATATAAAAGCACAGTAAACAAAAGAAGTAAAGACAAGTATAATCTACCTCATCAGGACCACCTGGATTGTGACTTGCTGTCAATATAAAAGCCCCTGTTGCCTTGGATCCCTGATATGGATATTCATAAGTAAAAAATTATCATTATTACTTTTATATTTATATATTGCAATGACTTTGGGCCAACTTCCCAATATAAAGAATACTGGGAAGGGAAAGAAATATTACAAATTTAAGTATGAAATTTGGGACAAAAAGCTCACATCAGCCCCAACCCTTTCACGTATTACAGCTGATACAGCAGGAGTTGAAAGCAATCCATTTTGACCAATCCATACACGACTTACTCCATTTGCAGCTGCCATCTTAGTTATAATCTGCAGAACAGTAAAATGCATCAGAAACAGGTGACATGTTAATCTCATTAGGCATCATGCACTGAATGGACACAAGTGATGAACAAAACAATACCTTCCCACAGAAAGTCCTTAATTGTACCAACAGAAACCATAAGGCCTTGATTTTGGGTAATAAAGGTGTCTCAATAATCAGATATTTCCTCTGACAGACCAAGGCCATACCATAAAATTACAGAGCTATATACTCTTTCCTAAAATGGTGGATTTTAAGCAACCTTACAACACAAAGAAATAAATTGCATAAAGAATATACACGTATGGGAAGCTCTGCAAACTGGCGACGTAAGAATAATTCAGAAGCTTATTTTCTTCATGAAAGTGGTAACAAGTATTACACCTTACTCTCTAGTAATAATAATTTCCATACTCACAGCACCAGCCATCTTAGATTATCCTAATATCAGTTTTGCCTATAATTCTTCAAGTATCCATCTTGTGAACTAAAATACACTAACCAGGTCTCCAAATACACGACAGAAATATATATTACAACACAATTTAGAAAAATATGGGAACAAAAACTTGGCACACAATGTCTTTTGACACAACACAGTAAAGTTACCTGAATAGCATCTTTCGAGTAGTATCGGCCATCACCAGAAACAACAAGCGTAGCACCTACATATATGAACAATAAGTATGTGTTCATTCAAATGAAATATATATAAACAATAGAATATCCACATCACAGCCATGTAAACCAAAAGAAAGTAGTTTTCCAAGAAAAAAAAAATTGAAGGGGAAAAGTAAGGGAAAGCAGACGTCAACGAAGCAATAGTTTCAATATGTAGAAGCAAATATGTGTTGATTTCCAACAATAATCCTAGTAAAACCAATGTCTTGAGATCACTGCAACACTATGGCAAAGCTTGATGAAGCTTTTCCATTATCAAGAGACTGAATTTTAAAAGCACAGAAAATAACCTTAAGAACAGGACATAAGGCCATGCTATATACCTGTTTGCACAACACATACCAATAGAAGATAACTCGAGGGAAACTCCCAATAATAAAAGCATCCTATCGGAACTATAAATTTAATAAAATTTATGTAAACATATATACACAAACATGTATAGTGATCACGGCATGTGAAACGCATATCTTCTCGAACATAGCATAAAGCAAAACCATAAATTACAGAATCCTTACCTGTAACTTTTTCAGCTGACAATGCATTGAAAGTTGACTGAACAAAGTTGTGAAGGTAATTCGGTTGCATAAACACTTTCACCTAAAATGATTAGCCCAATACAAGTAAAAATCAAAAAGTAAAAGCCATCTTAACAACCAAACAAGTCTTATAGACAATAATCTAGCAACGTCAAATAATTTTTATTCGTATTCGAATTAAACTGGATCCTTCAAATTAAAAAAAAGGCATATTTCTTACAATTTCAGAGATGGATCGTGTATAACAAGCAGATTCCATGACCATATTGAACAAGTCACATAGTCATATAACGAGTTATAGACTCTTAAATATGACGTTGTCGGCAGTCTCAAGCACAGACACATCAGCCATATTATAAGTCAAAGCAAGCTCATTAGACGGACAATATTTAAAAAATAAAGCGATAAATTTATTTTAAAATGCATGCAAAACGAAACTTATTTTAAAATACAGAATATGCATAAACGCTAGCGCCATCAAATACTTCATTACAATATTCAATTCTTAATAGTAAAAAAATCAGAACACAGATTATATCTAAATGGAACACAAGCTAAACTACCATGCATGATGCATAAGTTACTAGTACAAGCCATTCAACCCAAACAATGAAATAAAAGTTCTAATTAAAGCAATGGATTGCAAATTGAATTGAATCCACATAATATCTCACTGTGAACTGAACTACTGAACCCACACTTCAAAGTAAGAATAAGTAAGATCGGACGCAGCACAAAACATTCACAACTCCAATTGTCCGTAAACGTTATCCAGATCAGATTATCTTAACACACTGATCTCAAAATCAAAGAACATTTCCGATTTCAAATCGCGAGGTTTCGAGAATCACGTGGCTAAAGAGCAAAGATTAAAAAAAAAAAAGAGAGTGAACCTTCTTGCGGAGACCAGAAGTACCAGGCTTCTGGCCGTCGATTGGCGTCGTCTCCTTCCGTGTAACGCCGAACATCACCATTTTTTGGACGGAATTTTAATTCGGAAACTGTTTTTTGAGCGGATTTGTTTTGTAAGAGAAATGAGTGAAAGCGAATGCCTTTTATAGAAAATGAAACGAATGCTGGCGAAAGAAGGGAAGGACGGGTGTTGGATTCTGTTTTCCGCCTTTTTTTCTTTTTTCCTTTTTTTCCTCTAAAGAAAAAATTATTCGAGGGAGGAAGGGAGTAAGAATAGGATGACGAATATGCGATTTTGATACATTGAAACCATATGTAATTGCAAGAAGATGGGAAAAGAGCGGTTCCTGCGGTTAGCATTGTGATTACCCGTAACTGGATGGTTTGAAATTGAAAAATAATAATAATAATTTCAATTTATTTCGATTTTAGATGTTTGTTCTGTTTAATTTAATAATTTAAGCAAAATTAATGAGAAGTTACAATGTTTCAATTTATTTTTAAATTGTAATAAAAAATCAACAAAAATTATTATAAATTCTTTTAAAATTCTTACTTTTTATGATAATTTGAAAAAAATTTAATTTAAGTACACTATGATCACTGTCAACTAATTTGATTTGACGAATTTATTTAAATTTTCTGAAAATATGTTTCGTGGTCAGTTAGAGAAAATAATTTAAGCTTTTAATACTTTCTTAAATGTTACCCTTATTGAATTATTATTAATTTGAAAGAAAGTAGTAATTCGCTTCATCAAACAACAATTAAATTAATTTACAAGTTAAATTAAATATTGTTAAGTTACTAATAAATGATATATGCTAGTATTTTCATAAAACAAATAAATAAATTTTCGGTTAATTTATTATGGTATGTTACCAAATTATATTGAATTACCAACCACTGTTTTTTTGTTTTTTTTTTTGGCGCATACTTTCTCTTTTCTCTGTTTTTTTTATAACTACTAATACATGTATGTATATAGACCCAAATATGAATTTAATATTAAATAAATTTTATTTTAAAAAATTTAATTTTCATATTTATTTTTCAAATAATAGAATGGCTGAGTTCTCAATTTCAATTGTTAAATATTAAATATCAAAAATCAAAAGGTTGAATTGTTTTTTTCTTTCTTGTTAATATCGCAACTTCAGTAAGACTTGTTGTATGTTATTAAATATGTATTTTTTTTTCTTCCTTCCTGTTATTGTTATTTATTTAAAAAAAATGTAAAGTAATTTGATTTTGACATAGTTGAAATTAATGTTTTCTAATCTTTAATTTATGATTATTTCATAATAAAATATTAATTAAAAAATATAAAATAATAAATAATACCGATTTTTACTGAAACTAACACGTTTATATGTTAATATTTGATACTTATAATTATTATTTAATATTTTAAAAGTTATTTTAAAAAATAAACATAAATATAAGTACATTGGATATATCCCAATGTTTTGTCCAACGCATGAAAGACTTTGGACTCCCTTAAAACACATCCACGTTCTAGATTGAACAAACTGAAGGTAAAAGAATCAATACTAGAAGTTCAGGCTCCCTCTAAAACCGCTATTACAGGACATCTAGTATAAAATATTGGTTTTGAGAAAATTCTCCTCTGAGAATTCTTCAAGTAATAGGAATATAATAAATAAGTTTCATAGGCTATTTTTGTCTAATTTAATTTTTTTTTGGTTGTATTTTTTAACTATTATTATTGTTATTTTTATTTAACTAAGAATATTTTAGCATATGATTTATTACTAATTAAAAAAATGAAATATAACAAGTTTTAAAAATGTTATTTGAGATTAATTTTCTGTAATTTATTTTTATATTTTAATTTTTATTAATCTAAGTGATGTTGTGGGGGTTTTGTATTTTAAATTGTGCTAAGCTAAGTTGTATTTTAAACTATTAATTTTGCCAAAATTAGTGTATCTCAAATCTTATCAATTTAAATGGTATTCTAAAAGACGAGATCATTATAATAGAATTTGTAATCTAACTAAATTCAGTATTTTGTACCGAATCTTAATCCACTACCTGCAAAGAAAAAGGAGAAGGGAGTGGAATAAAAACTAAACAATTTAATCTTCTCTGTGTTTTCTCTGCAACAGTTAGATGAACCCTTTTCAGTTTTAATTTTCTCCAATACATAAAAAAAAAATAGCTAATTGTTTATATATAAGCGTATTTAAATTTAATTATTTATATCTAATTAGAATAATTTTGCCTTGAAAATAGTAGAAATTATTCATGCTAATTTTGTTCCAATATTGGTGATAGAGAAAATTATGGAAATAAAAATAAAATTAACATGATAAGTGTATGTCGTTATATTCATTTTTTTTTTCAGCCAATATTTTTTAAGACCCTATACGGATAAGGTTTAGACCAGTCTGAAGGTCCTAATTAATACTATATAAATACTAAACAAAAAAATATAAATACTTATCCATGTATTTAGTTATTTGTTTTAAAAATATATATCAAATTTAATTATTATTAATAATATTGTTCGACTAACACACAGTTATATTTTAATAAAAATAAGTATTCTACAAAAATATTAAATATTTTTAATAAATATTAATATTTAAACGGTATATTTATTTCTCTTTCTCAAGCATTTTAAAATTGATGTTCACTCAGAAAAGAAGGATTTTCAAGCATTCTCCAGTTCTCCAAACTCTTCATCATATCCTCCTCCACTGGAAATCATGGCAGAAGCTTGCATCTGGATTGAAATTACTACTGATTTTGATAAGAATCCGGATGAATGCAAGCTTAATCAAAGATTTGGGTTCGCCTTAAATAATCAAGTCGTGTTCTTCGTATTTCAATGACAACTCGAATATACTCTCAACATTAGACAAAATGCCGTGTTATTAAAATATGTGCTTTACGAAGATGCTGAATATTTTAATAATCTTTTATAAAAAATGTTACAATGCATAAACACTATAAAATATAAGCATTTTTTCTTTTGCCTTAACAAATCCTTATTCACTTAGAACTTAAAAATATTTGGAATAAAGACAATATATCAAAACTAAATTATAAAAATATTTACTCTAGGTATAATGAAGATATTATTTGCAATTTAAGTCGTACAACTTTTAAGTTACAATATTTGTGAGATAAAATTACAAAAAATAATATTAATAAAAATGCCAGTGGTTTAAGTGTTATATCGAAAAGTCTTTTGAATTGGGTTTATCTTAGAGATATTATCACTTATATTTTTTTATGTTAGAAAATAAAAATTTAACTTAAATGACAACAATCTAAAAATAAGACTTACCCCTCTCTCTCTCTCTCTCTCTCTCTTTTAATATCCTTTAAACTTACTTTTATACCTTGTATAATAATAAAATTAAACACAACTTTTTTATCATTAAAATATATTTTAATTGTTATAATAATTAAAAAATTAATTAAATATCAACAAAATAATTTCTTGGCACCGTCATAATCACTGTCAATAATAATTTATAAAAATAATTCTAGCTACTTTTATTGAACTGTTATCTTTTTTTATTAATCAATTATATTTTAATAATAAGATATAATTAGAGGGAAAATTAAATTAAATTAACAATAGATTAAAATAAAATTATTGAATGTTGGATTTTTTAGTTATAATAATAATTAAATATATATTTTTTAATAGTAAAAAATAGAAAAATTTCTATGTTAAAATTTATTTTATGTAAAAATATAAAAATAATTACAAAGATACTTTTAAAAAAAGAGAGGAGATGAATCAAAAAAGAATCTAAGTAAAGGGATCGTGACAATAAATTTATAACATTTTATTATGTTGACTTGATTCAATTTATTTATTAGTTATATTAAGAACTTTTAATTTAAATACAATTTATTTATTAAACATGTTGTACAATACGACCCGATATGATTATATTTTGATTAAACAAATAATAAGGTTATTTATCCAAATTGGCTCATTCAATTTGATTAACTAAATAATATAAAATTCTATCAATTTAGTCAATTATCCTCTCATTTGAATATAAACCAAATATTAAAATATAAAATAAATAATATATAATATATAATAAGTCAAGAAAATATAACAAATTAAAATTTTACATGAAAATTCAAATATATTCTAACAATTTCATAAATAAATTAAAAAAAGCAAATGCCATGTCATACAAATTTAAGTACAATTTATCACAGAATCTTAAATAAAATATTTAAAAACTAAAAACATAATATTCACATATATCAATTAGTAATTTAGAAATAGTCTACAAATAAAATTCTAAATATATCATAAAGTAACCGTGTTATAAACAAGTCAAATTGATATAACTTGATTATTAGTTTATATAATCACATCACAAATGAGTAATTAGAAGATCTTAAATTCGAACACAATTCATTTATTAAAAAGATAATATGAACATAATACAAATATTAATAATATCTTCTAACTCAACTCAAATTCCTAATTTATGACTGATACTTGTGTGAAATATATAGATTGTGTTCAAAATTACCATTGTTCGATTTATGTTTATTTTTAAATTCTGGTTATCTAACTAAAAATTTCATAAAATGTTTGAGAGAAAAAACAATAATAAGCCTTTTTAAAAATACTTAATGATACTGCATCAAGTAATTATTTTTTGTCAGCGATTCTCTCTATATATCTGTTTTGTTAGCTTCATTGTCAAACCTAGTTTGGGTTTCATGTAAACATAAGAACTTTAAACTTCATGATTTCAGTAATGGACCCAAACTAATGGAAGTTACTAACAAAGAAATTTTAATTAAACAATTCAAGAATAATAAATCAAATTGTTTCCATTTGAAGTATACAAATACCCATTTTCCTTTAAAATGCAACAGAAATAAAATCTTCTTACTATTCTCAAAAGGACCAAACCAAATCTGATGTAATAGAAAGCTTTCCCAAAAATTGAACCTGGAAGGATTGTACAGTGCTTCAACAGGAAGCAAATTAAAATTTTTTTAAAAAACCCGCCAGACCCGCCAAATATTTTCAAAATGTTTCATCCTTACAAAGGATTAATAATAATAATAATAATAATATTATCGAACCAATAAAAAATATTACATTTTCAATTTCTAAAAATTAAATATTCTGACATGTATGTAGATATGACATACAATTAATACCTATAAAGTCTGCAAAGTCTTCATAAGTAGAAAAGAGGTTAATAAAAAAGAAAAAAAGAAAAAGTAGTCAGAATCAGTCTCCATGTTATTATTTTATAAGAAAGGAGAGAGAATTGGAAAAGAGATGACAAAAGCCTAAATAGCCGCTGAACCATTTACATGAAAATTACAGTCACCATTGATCTCTCAACGTTACAACACCATTACAACACTCACCTCTACATAAATTAATTTTAAAATAAAAGATTAACCAAAAAAAAAAAAAAAAAGGAAGAAGAAAAATTAGAAAAACTAAAACACCAATTAGTAGAAAACTTATTAATTAACACACCTAAACAACCTAATTCCCTCTCCTTCACTCCCTTTCTTTTTCTGGGTTCAGATTACCGTCAACCGGCTACCGGCACAACAGCCCGCTTGACCTTAGGCGGCCGGCCCCTACCTCTAGGGGTACCGGTAGCAGGAACAGTGGCCGAAGAAGCTGCAGGTGGAGCTGTCTTCGCTTTCTTTGGAGGTCTTCCACGTGGCCTACCGCTCTCACCTGAGCTCTTCTTCGGTGTGGTTGGTGGCGCGAATGGATCTCTCGGCTTGGGTGGACGGCCACGTGGTCTGGGTGGAGACAGTACGGCTCCAGGTGGTAACGGCGCCTTGGGTTTCGGCGGACGGCCGCGTCCTCTCTTGGGCGGTGCGTTCGGGTCGGGCTTCATATAGTTGTTCTTCACCATAACCAGCTGTCCGCCTTGTTTCATCTTGTCCAAGTGGTGTGAAAGTAGAGTCCAGTGAGCCGGTGGCAGATCCGGGTGAGCCGACTCCATTTGCTTCGAGATCGCCGCCTTCGACGAGCCGGTTTTCTCGTTCAACACCTCAATCGCAGCCATGATCATCTACAATTGCAAAATGCGATTCAAAACAAAACTTAAATCTCATCCCACCACAAAAAATTCAACTAAGAATTCAGACAAAACAAAAAGAACCATCAACTACCTCCGGATATTGCGGGACAGAAGACGAAGACTGCAGTTGAAGCTCTTGCTGCTGTTGTTGTTGTGGCTGCGAGTGGACAGCTGGCTGTTGCTGTTGTTGTAGCATAAAGTAATCTTCAGTCGAAGCCATTGGAGAAAACAGAGAGCGAGAAACTGTTGGTGCGAGAAGCAGAAGATGAATTGCGGGGGTTTAAAAGGAGAAAGGGTGGTTTTCTTGAGGTTCGGATTCGAGGTGAAAATGGTTTGGATGATTCATCCAACGGTTGGGGGGTGTGGTTTTGTTTGGGAATCGGACGGTTATGGTTTGTTTAAAGTGGATTCACCGGGATTGATGACCTGTATACGGACAAGGATGGTATTTGGGATCCTGTCCGAGTTGGTTTGACGGTTTTGGACATGTTTTTGAATTGATCCCTCATCACGAGCGTTTCGAAATTTTAATTGGAAATTATTACGTGTGAAGATTTTACGAGTAGAACTTTGTCGTGACATTTTCTGGCTTTTAATTACTGGAGGAAATGAAAAGAGCTCTTTTGGTGGCTCGAATAGAATCTCGACACGACGTCGATAGCAGTGGGATCGGACCATCTGATTTTCTAAACAAAGGACCCAGATCAGCATCCAAGTGAGGAGAAGTGGGGCCCCATTTGGACCCGGTAAGCAGGTGAAAAGGAGTTATAATCTTCTGTTAGTGACGAGTACATTATACGTTGGAGATGCATCCTGTGTTGATCCAGTGTTTCGAGAAAATGATGATTTATTGAATCTGGCGTTGACTTCTGTAATAGGAGAATACTCTTGTCGTACGCCATGACAGCCCCATCTGCTCAGAATTCAAAGGTTTTCTGACCGTACATTAACAACTAAAGCAATGCTGAGGATAGAGATAGACATCTATTGACTATCCTTTCCATCTTTTATAATTGCAAACGAGTATATTATATTTAGAGAATTTATATAATTACACTAAAAATTACATAACATTTACTATTAGCCTCATAACCTACGACGAGGTGACCACTCTTTCTTTCATTTATACGTGTAAAATAGATGGTTTTGTGGTGTCCTAAAGGGTTACATCAATTATTTTAATCCGTAGCTTTTTATAAGCTTATGATAGTTAAAAAATTAATAATAATATTTGAAGATAAGTTTTAATTTATAATATTTTATAAATATATAATAATTAAACACTTAACAATACTATTTAACTATAAATCTTAGTGGTAATGCAACAAATTTCAAATCATTTGGAGTGGTGATATTCTACTATTTATTAAACTTAAAATGACAGTATGACACAATGTCACAGTTTGAATATAATACGCTACAATATGGCTTCAGTAGGTTTGCTTTTCGTTTTAACATGTAAAGGCACTTATCGGCGTCTCTTATATTGACAAAATGTGAGAATAGTTTATTAGTCTCTTCTAAATTTTAATTAGATATTGGTAAATTTCTTTTGATATTTAGAAGATCATCATAAATTTTACTTAAGATAGACTCTTATATATAGAATTGTTATGAAAAAAAAAAAAAAAAAAAAAAACAGGAAAATATATATATATATATATATAGAGAGAGAGAGAGAGAGAGAGTTTTTCTTTCTCAAGGGTTTACTAGTACTTTAAGTACAAGGTAATATGTTGAATTAAGATAAGTGTAATTAGATAAAATGATGGTTAAAAAATATTTGATGAAATATGCAAAGATGATCTCATGAAAATTTTCGACGGATTTAGACCCACTCTTAAAACAAAATCTCGCTTAGTCTGCCATTACCGGGCCTGATGTCTTTACATTTTCTGCTTTAATTTCCCTCTTACAATCTTTTTATGTGTTTCATCTTCTGGTCAATTAGCTCCTGGAATTATTATATAGTGCATTTGAATGGTTTGCTAGCAATTTCCCTTCACTCCAAGCACAAAAATTGTGCAACTCAGAAGTTCAACGAAGTAAATAACGGATGCCCTTTTCATTAATGACATACAAAGCATAGCCTTCTCTGCAAAATCCCTCATTGATTACATACTATGAAAAGAAACTAAGTAGATATATACAAGAATAATAATAATAATAAATAAATAAAATTATTTTATAATACCAAACCTAACTCACCATTGGACGTTTCCCCGGGTCTCGCCGTGGGCTAGTTAGAGCCGACGTAGAAGCAGAAGCAGTAGAACTAGTAGTAGCACTAGTTATAGCCGATGTAGAGGCAGTAGCAGTAACAGTATTTAAGCTAGAATCGTATGTACGGGTATTGGACTCACTGAAACTTCCAGCAGTTGACGACAACATTGCCGCTGGTCTTCGAATTCTTCTGTACCTAGAACCTGGAACTCCAGGTCTAGTTGGCTCTTCTATGCTGCCGGGGGTAGGTTTCTTCGACAGCATCACAACTACACGTCGCATTTTTGGCCGTAGGTTTGGTTCACCTTGCGTGCATAGCAACCCTATTTGGATGCACATGGCTACTTGGTCAGCAGAAGCCGATGCTGCTAAACTGGAGTCTACAATCTCCAAGCTCTTGCCTTTCTTGTAGAGTTTATATGCCTGCAATAACAGTAAATTGCTACTTAACAAATATCTCATGATGAGCCACAACTCACTTCACTTACATCAAAATGTATTGAATTTCTTAGAATAACTTCATTAATTTTGGAGGAAGTTTCTTCTTGAATTCCACATGTTCATCAGAAATAATGTTTTCATTTCCGCTAAGGGCATGACTTGGTTCAGATGGTGATCTTACCCAATCAAGTAGATTCTGTGCCTCTACATCTAAATTGAAGTTTGAGTTCCTCTGTCCACTGATGAGCTCTAAAACCACAACCCCAAAGCTAAACACATCTGCCTTTTCTGATAGATGCCCGTGCATGATGTACTCTGGTGCCATATATCCACTGTTTTCAAATTATTTAAAGACAACAGAAACAAAAATACTACATTAGGTTAATACTTTATAATTCAAGCACTTAGACAATACAAAAATCATAACAGTTGCTAGAAAACATACTTGGTACCAGCTACACGGGTGTTAACATGTGTTTGATCTTCTGGAAAGAGGCGGGCCATGCCAAAATCAGCAATCTTGGGTGTCCATTTATCATCAAGTAATATATTGCTGGCCTTGATATCTCTGTGGATGATGCAGTTGTGTGAATCCTCGTGGAGGTAAAGCAATCCCCGAGCAATGCCAGAGATAATGTCAAACCTTCGCTTCCAATCAAGCTCATGCCTTCTATTAGATTCTGTATAGAATCATAACAGTTTCAATCAGTATGAGTGCAATGAAAATTAACCCATCATATTGGATTGGAGCCAAAAGAAGTAACAAATGAAGTTGACATGCTATTTATTTATTTTCTGATGCTCATCAACTTAGTAGTTAAACAAGAGTTGAAATTCATGGCTTTTTCCACTCTCGAAATATCAGGAAAGTTAGAATTGGTCAAAGAGCTGCGTTTCTCAGCACATTCAGTTGTTTGGGGCATACAAATTCAAATTAAATTATAAAAAGATTTGTCAAAGTCTTGGCAATTGTCTCTCTCAAAAAGTTTAAAGCAAGAAAAACACATTACTGGTGTAAGAAGGAAAACAGAAAAACAAAAAAACAGAAAAACAAATGGTAAGATATTTGATTGACTTTGATAGGCCTATTAGTCCCTGTTAATGGAACAAGTGGCGGATAATTAAAGACACCCAAAAGGAAATATACAAAAGAAAAAAGAAAAACCAACTAGCACCTCAAAAATCCAAAAAAGAAGAAGAAAAACTTAATGGAATCTTGTCGCCCCAAGAAGGCATTTCTACATTTACCATAAAGCTATAAGTAAAATGATTATTAAGACTTACAGCTGCAAGCTCATAGCAATTTATCACAAAAGTTGGAATAGATTACACACGCTCAAGATTTTCAATGAACATCAAGCTATTCTGTGACCTACCATATTAAGCTTGTCCACAAGTCTTGCATATTTGCACATACGATTTCCATGATTTTAACGAAGTTGAACAATTTATGCCGCAAGAGAAGGTGAAATCAAAGACTGTCTATGCAACCATTGTTAAATTTAGAAACTAATTCTAACCAATAGCGAGGAGTGCAATTAACTTCAACAGAATCTTAATATTACACAATATTTTCTTTTTCCTAAAGGATCTGGTTATTGAAATAATCTTAACAATAAAAAATAAGTAGAACTTTTGCCAACTCATCCTACTTTAGGTGATTCTTAAAAGATCAGCAAGGCTACAGTTTCACCTGTGCTTGAGCGATGTTTTTTCAGTCTAGCAGAAGTACAAGTGTGTGCTACGTAAAGGCAATGTCTTTTATGATTGGATCAAATAGAATTGATTCGGAAAAATAGGTAAAAAGACTCTCTGATATACGGCTCATGAGTACTATTTAGCTTTTTAAGAACGTTCAAAAATTGAAGCTAATATTTTCGTAATAAAAGAAGGAAGAAGAAAGTGATACTTGAGACCAATGTTTTATAAACTCCGGTCCATCCACTATCTACATTAACATCAATCTGTAACTTCAGAAAAGTCAATTCAATCTTGATCATTTTGAGCGAGCATACAATAGAAAATGTTAAAAATTTGCCAAAACAAGAAAAGATTTTCAGATTTATAAACCTGGCATGCAGCAATGTTTATATGAACTCGGAACAAAAGTATGAAGGCACTATTAAATTGTGCCCTGTTCATTCAGCAAAAGTCATTTAGTTAAATGGACTTGTCATTATACTAGTAAACAGAAAAAGAGGAGAGAAAGGCACAGCAGTAACAGATACTTACTGAAGAGAAGCTTGTCAAGACTCTCATTAGTAATGTATTCATAAACCAATAGCTTCTCCACTCCATGGACACAATACCCAAACAAATTAACCACATTCCGGTGCTGCACACGAGCCAATAACTTGGCCTCATTTTCAAATTCCTTCTTCCCTTGCCTTGAGCTTTGAGACAGTTTCTTCACTGCAATTTCTCTCCCGTCCTCTAACTTACCCTGTAAATAAAAATCCCACAGGTCTTCATGGTCATGTTTAATTACAGAAAAAACAAAATAATTCCATGGTTAAGGATCCAAATAAAGATATCTCAACGACTTCATATATCAAATTTGTCTTTGAAACAAAGGGAAAATGTAATTGCATGTCTTTTTTAGATTCTTACGACAGTAACAAATAATTGCAGATAAAAATGAGATTTCTACTTAGAAGCCATTGGCAACACTAAATGTGCATAAGGTAACTGTGAATGTACATTCCCCCAACAACTTACCAGAATCATTTCACTAAATAGAGCTAAGAAATTCATAATATTATACAATATTAGCCATTTCATTTCTTAGATAATCCATGAAGAGAAAAAAAATATCTTCTTCAATAAAGTCTGAGAAGTCGAATTGAGTTGGTCTGTTAGGTCAATTTCTTCCTCAAAAGCGCGTATCTGAACTTTTCATCAACTTCTAAAATAAAAATTACAAAAAGATTTATGAAGAATATTGCAATTTCTATACCAAAGAAGATATCAATAAAAAACACCACAAAATCAAACACGTAATTCTACTAGTAAAACCAAGAAAAAAAAACAAACAAAAAATTACCAAGAAATGTAGAGACAGCTTCAATTTCATCAATCTTTCCCATCGAAATTTCTCGGAAACCAAACTGAATTTAAGATTCCTAATAAAACCCAATTCTGATAGTCGATAAGATCTTTACCTTGTAGACAGGTCCAAAGCCTCCCTCCCCAAGCTTGTTAGCAGAGTTGAAATTTTTGGTCGCAAAAACTAAGGTTTCAAAAGAAAAGTGCTTCTGTTCCTGAGCAGCAATCTTCTCCAAATCCTCTTCATTGTTTCCTGCTGATCAAATAGCAGAATCCATCATATCATGATCAGTCAAGTAGCAAATCATAATTCATAACATACACCCCAATAAATCAACTTTCCCATCTGGGCTTTTGTTCTTACCTTTGTTGGAACCAAAACCGAACGATTTGATTATTGCTTCAAAGAATTTCTTGGGTTTGGTCATGTCTTTATCTGCTCATTGAAAGTTTCAAAGCAGAAGAAGTCTGAAAACTGTGACTCTTACAAGTTATCAAACAATTCAGTGCCTCAAAAATCCGGGAAAAAATAGGAAATTTTCGAGAGTGGATACAATGAAAAGAAGAAAGATGTTGATAGTTGTAAACTCGTATTAGGTTTTTGTAAGATTTTGACGAAATTGAGTATTTTTTTTTTTTTCTCTTCAGTTTTCTGTGAGAACCAAATGAATCATGAATGTATCCATGTTAGAAAAAAACTAATGAAGTAGAACGACGTGTTGACCTCGAGGCCGAGGTTGACTAATGAGACATGCATTTTATTTTATTTAATGATTTTCTGTCGAGATATCATACGAAAGGCATGCGCGGCTTCTGATGCGAGCGATTGTTTTAGGACGAGTTCACCGTCTTCCAGGACAAACAAACAAAAAACACTTGATTTCATTTGTTACTCGGATTTAGGTCATCATTAAGGTATTAAAATATGTAATGTAATTTTAAAGAATTGGTGTGCCGGATAATATTAAATCTAAAATTTAAAAATATAAAACCTAAAATAACCTTTCAAAATTTAAAACTGCCAAATTAAAAATAAATTTTTCAAAATTTGGGATTTCGATTTCAAATTTTAGTTATACAGTATATCAATTCTTTAAAATTACGTTAATATGTATATAAGTAATCAATATCGGAAAATAATATTTGCTTGTATGAAACTCTCTCAATAATTGTATCTCCATCTGAATGTTTGATCATATAGCTGGATCCGAACATGGATAACCTTTACCCGGACTCAAACACGAAATTGTCATCCCCTATTTACTCAATTTCCGTTCCTTCTTAAACGAATGGAGAGACAATTTCAAAGCAAATTTTAAAAAAATGTTATTTATTTTTCATTATAATTTCTAAATGGAAAGCGCAGAGAAGGTGGGCTTGTCAAACTCACTAACAACTCATCACCTGCAGACTTTAAATATGATGCCGTATAAAAATTGGACACTTTGGCAAACAAGATTGAATTGTATTCAAAATTTCGTAAATGCGGTCAAGGATTGACTACAACAGAACATCAATGAATTGTTAAATTATTTTTATTTCAATTTTAATTTTTGCATGAATTATTTTAAGGTATTTGTAAATTTGAAATTTTATTAATTCGTTTGTAAAAAATTTTATATTTTATATAAAATATTTTAAATTTTATATTATATAAAAAATTTTGATAGAAGAATGCAGCAATAAATTTGAGATTAGTTGTTTTAAGGTAAAGGAATAACATTAATTATTAAATGTAGCAGCCCATTTTGAATGTCGTTTTTAATCAATTTTCTTCTTAATTATTCATAGTCTAATTATTTACTATTGACAAAGATAATATAATTAACGCCATTTTAGCAATTATAATAGAAGTGTGTGATGGTTCCGGATTGAAGGGTTTATTTCTCAAACTTATTAAAGCATAATCAAAGTCAATTAATTGGTTTATAAAAATTTTAATTCATTTTTTATTTGAATTAAAATTAAAATACAATTAAATCCCATTTTGTATATAAAATAAACTAAATATATTTAATAAATGAAAAAAATAGTAAAGTCATATTGTGAAAGCATGAACATTTGTATAAAAGAATTATTTTATAAATGTCTATGAGTAATTTTAAGCATTTTAAATTTTGATCTCAAATTTTTAAATTGATTGATATTTATATGATTCTTTTGACTTATTTCTATTAATTGTAAACAATAAGTTATAATTACTCGTATAATAAAAAATAGTTCATGATTGAAAAAAATCGTAGACAAAAAAACAATAATTTGAAAGAAACAGTTCATTGGTCATTTGGGAAGAAAAACCAGATTTGTAATTTTCCACGTGGTCAACTTAAAAAAAAAAAAAAAAAAGTCAAGAAAATTAGCAATGAATTTGGACAGAAAACTTAAGCTTTTTATGACCCACTAACTCAATCTTAAACGTATTTATTAATTATTATTTATCCATTTAATAAAATATTTTAAAACAATATTAAAATTTTTTACCAACATAAATCAAACATAATATCGTATTAGAAACAAGCTGACATAAATTTTAGTACTGAAAATCACCGATATCATGCTATATCGACATGATCACCAAATTTAAATTAATTTGTATTTGAAAAATAAGTTGAACTCAAGTTTATATAGACTTGCATGTTATAGTAATTTATTATTTTGTATATCTAACTCATATTGTGTGGGGAAGATCCGATCTATTTATTATTTTTAATTTCAATTATTTTTCAATATGAATCACATCACGCGTGTGCCACATGATGCATTCTTTATAATTTTAGAATATTATATATTTCATGGTTGGGAAGGAACTGGAGGATGATAGTAACAAGTCTCCTATTTTCACCGGCCTTTTGCACAAAGACAAATCATTTAATTGTAATTAAAACTAATTATAAAATTATCAACACCAATTAAATCATAATTTAATCCGTTTGACCTAACTTAAAGATTACAGATTAGAATCAGATACACATTAAAAATATTATTAAGCTGTTGTGTTGTGGTTGTTATTTTCAGAAATTAAATTATAATTGTTTTTTATAAATATTATCGAATAAAAAAATTAATTTATAATTTTATAGTTATATTTAATAAAATATTTTTAAAGTACTCATGGATATAAAATTATAAATTAAAAATTTTTATAATATAAAGTATTATTATTATTCAATAATTAAAATAAAATATGTAAATTATTTTTATTTAATTTTTAAAAGTGAAAATAAAATAATTTTTTAATTTAAATTATAATATAAAAATAAATTCATAAAATTTTATAAATATAAAATAAAAATGTTTTAAATTTAATTTTTAAAAAATAATTTATATTTTTTTAAAATAAAATATTAAAATTATAAATTAAATTTAAAATATTTTTTAAAAAATTCAATTATTTTATTTTAAGAGTTTATAAGATAAAAATTAGAGATTTATATAATAATAATATAATTTTTGTTACTTTTTTATAATTTAAGAGATATTTGTCATATATATTAATAAAATATGAGTGAATTTAAAAAAATTATAAAGAATTTTTAGTATAAATTTTTTGACAAAAGATAAATATCACTTTAGAAAATTATGGAATATTTTTCTTTCTCCCAATTTATATATTTCATGGATTAGAAGGAACTGGACGATGATAGTAACAGATCCATTGTTTTCCTTGACCTTTTGCAAAAAGTCAAATGATTTAATTGTAATTAAAACTAATTCTAAAATTATCAACGCCAATTAGATCATAACCTAATCCATTTGACCTTAACTTAAAAACTACAGACTAGAATCAGATACACATTAAAATAATATTAAATTATTGTATGCAGTTGTTAATTATATTAAAATAATAAGTTTTCGATAAAAATTTGATAAAAAAAATGTTAAATAGTAAGAGAAAAAAAAAATCTAGAAAGAATTCCAAAACCATTTAGAATGAAAAGTTTTATTTGTTAATATTTTTTTTTCCCCATGTGAGCAAAGAATCCAAGTCAGACATGGGTTGAATTTCAGCCAATTCAAACCTACGTACACACATTCACATTTCTATTTTACCAATTAATGGCCCAATGCAGTTTGAATCTTAACCAATTCAAATGTTCCTACATCCTCATATATTTATCTTTATTGGCGCAGTTTAACATATTCCTAAGTTATCTAATTAAAATTAATTATACGATTAATAAACTTTATTTATTTTTGAATATTTAACATTCTTGTTAATTAGGGTTTTATCTAAATCTTCTATCATTAAGTTTAATTGAAGCACGCCTCCTATGTAGATAAGAGTCAACTCTGACGTCAATCAAAAATTGATAAAATAAATAAATAAAGGAATGAATAACATCGGTCTAAATAATGGTTCTCAGGAATATATACTCATTCATCCCTGGACAATATTCCGCAAACTTTAGTCTCATCATCATTATTAAAAAAATAAAAAAATAATTAGTACATGAACATGGCCAACTCTTTACGCCAAACAAATAATTAAATGAAAGCTACCTAACCCTAATCAAAAGTTTTAAGATTATCATTAATTTTTTAATTAAGGATTCGTACCCGCCGAAAGTCATTAATCCATGGGGCACTGATATAATAATTATGGTTTAGCCTTCCAACCCAAAAAAGGTTAAAGAAGAATATAAGAAATTTTCTTATCAAAGTCTATTTACTTTCATAAGATTTTTGAATCAGCAGTTGTTGATCAACGCACGTGGGAAAAATAAAAATTTTAAAAAAATGTTTCTGGATGCAATGCATTTTAATTATGTAGCATGTTGAAGTTATCATAAGAGATGAGTTTTGAATATTTTAATTAATTAGATTAGACTAGATTAATTAAGGTTGTAATTAGAATAATTTTATTAAATCAGTTTAAAATTAAACAATTATTAAGGACAAGTAATTATGTTTGCCGAAAAAAAAATCCCGTCTGTATCCTATTATTTGCATGCAACCTTGTGTATCCAGTGAAATCCTTAGCCTCAGGTTTTCTGCCACTATTAATTTTTTATTCCTGTCTATCTGTAAGGCCAACCGACATATTTGGCTTCAGTGATAATTTGGTTATGCTTAACTTTTGTTGGTTTCTTTCTACCTACCCAAAGTTGGTTTATACTTACAGCAACAACATCAATGGTGACAACAAGCTTCCATTCTTATTCTAATTATATAAATCTTTATTTTTAATTTACTTCATATATATATATAAAGTAAAAGGTAAAAAAATAAATAAAACAAAACGACAAACAAATATAAACACTCACTCACTTTATATACTTACAGATGGATGCATGCAGTATACAACATTTCCCCCTCCAAGAAAAAAAAAATATAACAAACCTTGTGATTCAAATGATGCAAAGATAGAAGAAAAGGAAAAGGGAGTTATTTACTCCTTTACCTTCTCCCCAAATAGATTAAAAAAATCCCAAAAAAAGGAAAAGAAAGTCTCCTAATTCTCTAAAAACTTGTGTCTAATGCTATTTTTACCTGGCAAATTGGCATCTTAGTTGGATCACTCGCTGATTTTGTAAGCCAGGCATTTTGCTTTTTCAAATTTTTTTTTCTCACAACAAAATACAAAATGACAGCTTGGCTAGTCCTACGACACACACATACATATACTCATCATCTCATGCTTTTTTCCCCAAAAAAGTGGCGATGAGTTTAACCCACAAAAAATTTTGGGTTTTTCTAACCAAAATCATCAAATCCGAAAAAAGAAAGGAAGAAAAATTTGGTAGACCATATTTTTTTAGTCCACCATTGAGGCTCCCCTCTCCCATTGAGGAGCTTCCCATGAAAAGTTTTTGGTGCCTTTGAATCTGTGAACAATGCACAGTTTGTGGTTTTCTTGCGATTAATTTGCATCAGTCAATCAACTACAGCAGAGCAATCTGCAATCTGCATTTTTCGAGCACAAAAAATTTAATCAACAAAGCATGTTCATATTACAAATGTAAGAACTAATTGTTGAAACAGGAGAAGAGTATATTATGTATACCTATGATCCTGTTGGATGTAGTTTGTGAGCAATGTTGATCACTATGAAGCTACATCTGCCATATTTCTTGCTCGGATTTCTACGTTTCTCAGATCGCGAAGATGCTGTAAGATTTCTTGGAGAAGATATATGCCCTTATCCCCTTTTCTCAATGAGCTAATGCAGTGCCTTAGAAACTCTCTATCTGCTTCAAGTGCTTGTAACCTTTCATAGACATGATCAACTTCCTCTTCAATGGCAACCCTTTTGTTATCTAGTTCAAATTTGGTGACAGGAGAGTTTTGTGAGGCAACAGAATCATAATCTTGTTCGTTTCCATTCAAAACACCATCTTCAGTTTCTGTGCCAATTGCATCGAAAAGAGGAAGAAGTGTTTTTGCCTTTGAACCAATATTTTTCCTCTCTTGATTATGAAGATGATGCTTTCCATTCATCTCTTTGACATGTCCATTTGTTGCTGCAACACCATTAGAATCATAATTCTCATTGTAGCAGCCATGGCCATTTTCTTCGTAGAAATGATCAATTGGTTTTATATCCTCGAAATGTTGCTCCTCTTCATCATTCAATGTAAACAACTTCTCTTCCAATGCCTTGAGCTGCTCTAGAATTAATAGCCTTTCTTCTTCAAAATTTGCCAATGATTCCTCCAAATACAGAACTGCATCAGCAGGAGTATTTTGGTTACCACTTTCTTGAGTGTTATCGAAACCATCGTCTTCTTTCACTTCATGATTTAAATCAATAGATAAACCATCACTATCCTCAGCATTGCTGCAAGAAGCAGACGAAGTTCTGATTCTTCTTAACATCTGCAATTTTTCTTTCGTCTCATAATCTTGTACCTTTTTGCGACATATTTCCAACTCTTTTTCTATCTCGGCTTTCTCCTTTTCCCTCTTTACCATAAGCTCATTCAAAAGCTGCAAAGCTTCTTGGTCATACTCAGATTGCTCTTCCATCATTCTTTGATATTGCAAAGCTTCCATCTGCATCGCTGCCTTCTCTTCTTGAAGCCTATTTATCATAGCCATTGTTTGGTTTGCTGCTATGGCAGAAGCACTTCTCTCTTCTTCTAATTCAGTATATAAAGCATTCAAAACTTTTCGCTCAGCTCTCAATGCTGATTTCAACTTCTCGACTGTCAATACTCCCTCCACAGCATCAATGTCACTTATAACGCTTCCTCCATCCAAAGACTCTTCTGTTCCCGATTCTCTTCTGTCAAGTAGCAGCAATTTCTTGTGCAGTAGATGCATACTGTCGATGGAAGTCGGAGTATCAGGGACTTTCTCTTCGTCAATCTCATTAACCTCTGAAGTTGAGTGTAAATTATTGTTGATAGCTTCTTCAATTGTCTCAACTGCTATGGTCTTAAACTGTACATCATCCTCAGATTCCTTATAACCTAATGTATAATATATTTCAAATTAGAATATCTAAGAAAGAATATTTCATTTTCAACTCTAAATTGGTAATGCTAGATATTGAGGCTTACCATTATCTGCCTGCAATTCGGAAGAACTAGCGAAACCACCATCTTCTGTGCAAGGAATATCTTCTTGAGTTTGAATATCATCAATTGGTTCATGATCAGGAATCTCTGTCCCTATTGAAACCTCAGCATCATTTTCATCATTTTGCATTTGAAGTAAATCATCACTCACTGCATATATCAACATATTGCTTTTGATACATAAATCTATTTTTGATAGAAAGCAATAATGAAAATTCTAAGTAAAACGCAAGAAGTACCTTGATTAACACCTGCTTCCATATCTTCTGTTACTGTTGCAGTACTTGCTTGAACATCATCTTTTATATCAGTAGACAGCATTTCAGTCCTTTGTTCAGTAGCAATTTGTTCATGCTCTTCCTCTTCTTTTGATTCTCCAACTTCTGCTTGCATGAATGAAGTCCATTCTGCCTCACTAACTTCAAGATTATCAAGCTCCGACTCCGCGGCCTTAATTTCTTCCTCTTCATTTTCATAGATTGGAAGCAATTCAACCTTTTTTGCTACATCATGCAAGGTAAAATCCAATATAACATCCTCATTTCCAAATTTTCCTTGATCTTCCTCTCTCATTCTATATCCGCTTTTCTTCTCCTGTGCTTTCATGGGACTGATCAATTCTATAGGAATCAAATTACAGTAGTCTCCATCAACGTAAAACTCCAAATGCTTGGATGTAATTTCAGGAGATGCTTCTTCTTTAGCCTGTTTTTCATTCTGATCAGAAGATGGATCATTGATCAGCACATTCCAGTTTTCTTCTTTGATTGTCTCCTGTTCTTTCTCTTCAACAACAGCAAGTTTTTCATCTTCACTAGTTACCAATTCTTTACAATCAGAATTTAAAACAGAACCTGAACAATTCTTCTCTGTGTCCAATTCTGTTCCTTCAATCAGAATTTCCTTGTGTTCTTCGGTCCTCTGTACATCTTCAGGTTGATTGCACATAAAATTTGATCTGCTTTGATCAGAATCAACACCGTCATCATCAATTCCATCTTCCTCCTCAGCTTCTTCTTTGATCAAATTTCCTTTATGGGAATAATCCAAAAACTCCCAGGAAGAAGGCTTGAGTAAAACATAAGGAGGGTACAAATTTCTCTCCAAGCTCACACCGCAACAAGAACATCTAGAATTCAACTCACAATTTTCAATAGCAACGTCAACAGCACCTTGAATCAAACCAATCTGCTTCATCCATCGAAAGAAAGCATAATCCTTGGACAATTCAGGCTGGGATGAGGACGAGCAATCCTCACACATATCTTGAGATTCAGATAGTTTCTGATGATTTGAGCAAAATCCCAGCTTGGAAATCTCTTTGGCATGATCATCACACACAAGATCTCTATAAGAGTTCTTCTTCTTTTTAGAATCAAAGAAATGATCAAGCCTACAACACCAAAGACAAGGGCTTTTAAGGCCAAAGTATTCAGCATATTTGATGATAAGATAAGAACATAGAGAATTTAAGAGAAGGAAAAAGATCAGAATCCATTCAAGAACTGCATAAACTAGAATAAGAGTGATCTTGTTGCTGTTTCTATGCAACATGGTAGCAAACTTGTTGGCTGCCATTAATTGCAAGTCTGTTTTCTGATATATATATATATATATACAAAGAGTTAAGAAACAGAGGGAAGTAAGTTGCAGAACGTAAAGAGAACAAAGAAGAAGATGATCTAAAATAGTTTTCACAGAAACAGTACTTGAAGAATGGAAAGCTATCGGGGAAGAAGTGAGAGAACAGAAAGGAAGTAGATGGAGCAACTGGTTTTATTTGCACTGAAAAATGGCTGTTTCAATAGGAATGACAGCCAAAGAAGACTTGAAAAAGAAATGGTAGAAATCTTATTTCAAAATAAAAGAATGTTTTTGAGGGTATTTTATTTATTTATTTAATAAGTTCGAAAATATTTACATTTCATTCCATAATTTCGAACACAAATTAAATTATAGCGAATAAATATTATTTCATTTTGCCTTAATTATATTAGACGAAGTATTCGTGTTCTCTATCATCACCCAAATTTTGAACCCAATATGGTAATATTCTTTAAAAATTAAAAATATATATATAAAAATAAGAAAAGAACTCAACTTTTAGTTGGACATTTATGCCCAAGGTACATTCTGGTTTTTTCACTCGGTGGCAGTGGGCCCACAAAACCATGAAAAAGGAGTTGGTGGACCGCTCTCAAAGTAAAGTATGGGGCCCAATTAGGATGCCAGATGCTCGTCCTCATTATGCAAGTCTCTTTCTCATCAAGCTTTTGATCGGATCATTTTTAAAAAAATTAAATTAATTACTTTAATTTTAAATCTAAAAGAAAAAAATTAATAAAAATCCGAAAATGGGCTAATTAATTAAGGTCCTAATTGTGGGTTAATTCTTATGGTATTATTAAGTGAACTCTAAAGATATTTTACAAGTAGTTTGTAATGTTTTATTAACAAAATAATTTAACTTTTTTAAAAATTATAACATCATTTTAATTTTTTATTATTTACATTTTTTTAATGCCTGACATTATTTACTTTTCTTAGAATAAAACTCATGTCAAATACACATAATTGAACAATGATATAATATAATACAATATTTTTACAAAATAATTAATCGATGAGAATTCTCAAATATTAATTAAAAATGTTTTATCTATAAAAGATCGGAAAAAGTTTTTGCCTAAATTCTAATCAAATGTAAGTAAGGAACGCTCTCACTTAATACTTAAAAAAAATAAAAGTAAAAAGGAATTATTATTTTAAGTGAGAATTGTGTGTCTTTTAACAAAATTGACCAAATGAAATAGAAATTCAAATTTTGAATGATCTTTCTTCTTATAAGACATGATAACATTTAGAATTTTCTTAATTGATTTCTTGCATTCCAATTAATAATATTTGTGCATACCTTTTTCAGTTTTGAATTTGATGGCTTGAGAAGTTAGAATTCCTCTCTAATTAGTAGGCCATGGGCCGCACCGCCCTCTGCCCAATTCATTTCCATCTTCTTATTTTTAATTTGAAAAATCTAAATTCAACCATAAGATTATGATTTTAATACTTTTTTAAAGATTTTTTAAAAAAATAGTATTATATATAGAGACCAAATCATTTTTTTATACAGCATGCTCCATATTAATATTTAGAAGATAAGATTATAAATTAAAACTCACCCATTTTCAAATTTGATTTATATATATATATATATATATATATTTTTTTTTATTTTTTTTTTTATGTATGTATGATTCATGAGATGATATAAATTCATCAAAATTTTTAATATTAATGTTAGGATTGAATAATCTGATAGTCTTTCATAATCCCATTAATTTATATTATGCATTTGTTTTTAAAAATCATTGATAAATATTTTTAAAAAATAATAACTATATTTTAAAAAATTACTTTGTGGAGGGACCTGATTTGTGCTTTTCCCCCTCCAAATAACTTTTTCTTTAGTCTAAATAAACAAAAATTAATCCCTTAATGTGTTTCATTTTTTGCCCCCACTGCCTTTTCAAAATTTGTGGATCCCAAATTTATTTAATTTAACCACTAAAGAGAAATTTGTTCCCCTGTTATTTACTTTTAACGATGACCATAAAATTAAAAAAGAAAAGAAAATAGATATAAAATTTCCTTTTGCTAGAATTTTGTGAGTGCTTTTACGGAATTGTAGAGAATCTCGAACTTTAATGTCTCAAAAAATAAATATTAGTTGTTAATTAGGATTTAATTGTGAATTAAAGGCTTAGATTATTTCTTGAAACCATCTTTTAACTTTTAAATTTTTGACCAAAGAGACTACAATTTGTCGTCACGAAAGGCTACAACAATGCCAAATGGAAGAACAAAAAGAAATATTTATTCTTTCAACCTTCAAAATTAATAATATTAAAAATATAAATTAATGTGATATTATTATTTTTTTAAAATACATTCTTTATTATTTTCCTTTTCCTTTTCATAGAATTGTTGGATATGTAATAATTATATTCAAGCGTTACTATCTAACTAATTTTTTTTTTTTATTGTTTAATATTTAATTAAAATAAATAAAAGATATTTTGTGAAAAAATTGATTAAAAAATTTTGATAGCAAATTTGGAAAAAAAAAAACTAAAAAGTATTTTTTTTTTTTCGTTCTACTCTAAATCCTATTTTACTCTTCTAAAAGATTTTTGGAGTATTTCAATTCGAATATTATAGCATGGGCTTACAAAAATTAAAATATTCTTTATCATCTAAATTTTGTTTTAATATCGTATTAAACACAATTATACATATATTAAATATTCTCATAAGATAATCTAGTTTGAAATCTATTTCAAGGAATCATTATCAAATGAAAAATAATTCCTATATAATCATTTCTAAAACACACTATTAATTAAATTATTTCTTTTTCAAACAAACATTTTATGGGTTCTCTCTATAGAATGATCAAGTAAATATATCATAAAAAATGCTAACAAATGTTTTAATTTGATCTTAAATTATGAGCCATATGAGTCTTTAATCTTTTAATTAATTAGAACCAGTCCAAATTGGCTAGCTATTATTAATAAAAAAAAGATATTTAATATTATTGGTCTTAATCAAAAGAAGGACCCTTGAGACTTGGCCACACGGTTCGCGTGGTTACAAAGATATGTTCCAACAAATGTCTTTGTATATTTTGTTTAATTTTTAATTTATTTTTGGCTTAATCTTGTACTATAATCATCCAAGGGACCATATCTTCATTCCCAATAATGATACAAATTAAACCTTAATTTTAAGCATCCATATATATATATATATATATATGATGTCGGGGCCATGGTCATTGGGGTAACTAACATAAAATTTGACTTTCTTTATTCATTTCGACTTCTTTTCTTTCTCTTTTTAATGTGTAATAAGAACAGTTGAAGATAAATAATAATTTTTTTGGGGGTGGGGGTGGGTTGCCGAGGCCCCTCACATATAGCTTAAGAGCTAATATGATATGACTAATATTTATAATTTTTACATATTAGGGATTCAACTTTATATGATATAATTTTTAATCAATTTAAATAAAAATAAAGCATAATACGAGTTAAAGAATAAATTAAAGGGTTTGTTCAATAAGAGTAAATACCTCCTAAATTTAATAACTCAAATTAATTACTTAAAAGATGTGATATTTATTAATTAAGTGATATATTTTCACAAATTGTAACATAATTTATTATATTATTTTATTACCTAATTCATGAATATCACATTATTTGAGAGTTAAATTTGAGATATAAATTTAAGATATGTGTAGTATTATTTGATAAAATTTGAACAAATAAAGTGTAACAGTTTAAAAAAATGAGTGTAGTGCTCGTTAGATCAAGTGACCAATAAGACAACATAGAAAGAAGTGTTATTGTAAGACGAAGAAGAATAATATGACTGAAAAAAAATATATATATATGATATCTAGAATAAATTCCTTCTGACTTTAAGTTTCATGAGTTTGGAATTAGGATGAGATTAAGGAAAATAGTACGAAAGGAACCCAAACCCAAAACTATGATTGCTTGTTTGTTAAATGCACTAATAAATAATAAACTTAATTATACTAGCATTAATTCTAGTTTAAATAATAGTTCTCATGAACAAAGAGATTTAATTTAAATTATGACTCAAATAAAAAAAATAATAAAACGAAATCTTATTTTAAAAAATAAAAATTGAAACATGCATGCTTAAATAATAATTTTTATATTATTTCATTTCTACTTTCTGTCTTGCATCATTTATATCATGTGTTGTGTATTATAAATTTTATAAATTGAATATTAAAATTTGATAATATGAACTATTGAGGGAAGTAGAGACTTTTCTATAATTAAAATCAATTTTTAAAAATAAAATTCTTAAATCAGTATAGCAAATGTGAGATTTAACTGTCGAATTGTTTCTTTAGAATAAAAAGGTATTTCTTATGCCATATTCTGCGAGGTTCACTCTTGAATTTATATTTTATATTAATTCTATCAAAATGTTTCTCTTTTGCTATATCATAATTTGAAACTAATCTTCCTGTTAAGAGGAACAATAATCCAAACTTAAACGTAAAATTAGCTAATAAATTAAAGAAATTATACGTGTATACATCTATCTAACATAACAAAAATGTGACCCAGAAAAAGAAAGATGAAACCTTGACTTCAAAAGATTTAACTTTGATCTTCATCCCTGATCTCCTCATACTGTAATTTTGACAACCAAATTAAAGGTAGCATATAAAATCACAATTGGCAAAGCTTTGTTCTTTGTTATTTTAAAAACAATCCCTTGGGATTCCATGATTAATAATGGAAAAGTAAATAATTAATGAAACCCAGCTAAGAGAGCAAGTACTAATAAAGATGGGAGATATTTTTTTTTTAGAAAATATGTGTATGTATTAAAGAACACAAAAGAAGTAGAAGCACGAGAATGAACACACATGGGTGAGTAGTGAATGTAATGATGGTGATTTGAGAGCATTTGGAGTGTGGGGCAATGATATGAAATGACCCACACATTTAAGTTTCTTTTGCTTTTGTTTTCTTGCCTTCTCCTTCCTCGCTCTTCTTTAGCATTTTGCCTCCTTTGGCTTTTGAAAAATCTAGGGCACTCTCACTTCCTCCCTAAAGGATGCACCCAAAACTTGATTTGTTTTTCAAAACCAAAGGAAATGGAGAAAGGAAAAGTGTTAGGAATTGATGAGCCAATCTAAGCTCGAAGCATGCATAACATAACAAAAGATTTCCTGAATCAGAAACATAGCATGATTAACCCTCAAACATGCAAAAAAAAAATGAAAGTGCACTTTCATAATCAGCAGTCATCGTGATACCAATGCCATTCATGCCATCAGGATGAACCCAATGGTGTTATATTCATTGAATGGTGGATATATCTTTGGTGTCATTAGTATGAATTGCGCTTGTGGGTACTTGTTAACATTTCATAATTGTTGAACTCGGCAGTCTAATTGTTAAATGTTAGCATAGGATGATTGTTAAATGACTGGTAAGTCTGGAATGCCATATAATACAAAATAATAACAAACAAAATCTTGTTAATGAGACCATAAATCGATGGTTATTAAGTATTAGGTAATTATTGACTTGTGATATCATCGTTGATGTGATGATAAATAAGAGTGTTATATTAATTAGAATACAAATTTTATGTGATAAACAACGAAACGAAGCACAATATAAAATTATCTTGTTTAAGCATATTATCTAATTTATATGCTTTGTCATAGAGAGTCTTTATTATATTTCTTATATTTTTTTTAGCAAGCTTTTTATTGTGACTTTACTGTTTTCATTATCAGTATTAACTCGAAAAAAAGAGGGAGCACACGGCCCTGTCCATTTGCATGAATAATTATTGGAACAAGAAGCTGCCATTGTCAAATAATAATTATTAAATATGTACTAGAATCAGAAATTCTGAAGCTCATTTTTTATCATACGGTCAACAACCACACCAAACATGGAACAAGTCAAATTGTGACTAAAAGAAATTCAATGGAAACATAGGTATCCAACCAAAACCAAAAGCCAAAAAGTGAACAAAACAAATTCTTTATTCTTTGCTATTCTTGTTACGTATCTCTTTGTTCTTTATTAAAGAAACCAACAACTTCGTAATTGGTATCCGACGGAGTGGTAATTCACATCAATAAAAAATAACTATGTGAGAATCTCTTAGGACTCTGGAATCAAAGAGGAAATGCCTCAGCTCCGCTGGTCTTCTGCATTCTCGGTGGTGGTGATACAAAGCAAGCACAGGGGGAAATAAACTAAACGAGTATATTTATAATGATACTAAAACGTATCTACTAGTTATTACACGGTTTTACTATTCACGCACCAGATTTTACAACCCAAACCACATCAGCAACTCATCTCATCTCATGCTAAAACCCCATCAATCACAATGCTTTACTCGCTTAAAAATACGCCGGCAAAACCAACTGCATTGCATGGAACAAAAGTATACTGTTGCTTAAAATGAAAAGTTGTTCAGGGACAGTATTACAAAAGACCGGGGGCTCCAAAAGGATTGTTTGCCTGGGCATGTGCAACGGGATTTGGTGGAAAAGTTCCAAACCCTGTATCAATGAAAGGATTGGTTGGGTTCATCAGCAAATGTTGCTGTTGTGGCAGAGGCTGATGGTATGCAGGTTGGTATGGACCAAAGGGGTTGGTATGCTGTTGAGCCATTGCCGCCATTTGGACTGGAGGAGGAGCATTGCCACTAGACTTGGAAAATGGATCGTGTACCTCAAATGGGTTTGGTGCTGGTGCTCCATAGACAGGCTGCTGAGCAGCTCTATATGCACCTTCATCGTACAAACTGTTAAGAGTAAGGGAATCCAATCCACCAGCCTAACATTAGTTGACAAGAAAAATGCTTTATTAGGCAAAACGATCAACAATATTTAGTAGCATATGAGATTCTTCACAAGATGAAACACAAAGAGAGCCTACCAATTGCCGCTCATTCGCTGACGAAATATTGGTACTGGGTGTAGTGACCAGGGCAAGTTCCCATCCAGTAGGATCAAAATCTCTTGGCTGATTAGAGCTAGAATCAAATGTTGAAGCAGCAGCACCTGCAAAAACAAGTCATCACCAATAGGTAAATATAAGCAACCAAAATTGCAGGAATAGCATGTGCAGATGGGAAACAGTCAGGAGGCACAAATAAAATAACAAAGCACATAGCACTACCAGGTTCAGATGGAACTATGGCAAGAGCCAAGGCATTCCTTTCCTCAATTGCAGATGCATCTGGTGTGGCATAACTCAATCCCTGACCCCACCAAATAATTTTGATCATATAATAAAAGATAATATAAGAGGGAAAGTTCTCATTAAGAATTGAAAGACATAAATAATAATAATCAATCTAATAATAGATTACCAGCAGATCTCCAGTATCTATGTTGTTCTGAGGAGGGGGCGTAGTAGGAAGCTCAACCTCAGTATTAGAGACATCAACATCATCTGTAGGACGTGGCTCAGGCTCATCACTAGGTATATTAGCATCTTCAGAAGGACCTTCTTCCGGTCTGTATGTCAATAGCTGTTTATAATCATCACAAATTAGTTCTATGGTGGATATAAAATAACAGCCAGACATCAACAATACCTACAGAAAACTAAAGTGCACTAATGATTATACAGAATCTACCACAGTACAAGTGACCTTGAAATCATGGCATCAGTTACATTAACCATTCTTCATTATATAAATGTATAATGGGTGCATATCCTTGTAAAGAAAGAGATTTCTATCATATTGTTTCTACCTGCCCATATTATTTCTGATCTTTCATCCTTTCTAATTACACAACTCGTATCAGTATTTGCAGCAATATCCTTGATGTTTGCTTCACATAGAATAAAAATCTTAAGCAACTTATCATCATCTTATCCACAATTTGTCATTCCCTTACCTTCTCCAAAATAAATCTATTCCCTTTTCAAACTCTTTTTGGTAAAAGTACTTTGTCGATCTCAAAAATCTCACTTCAGTCATACTCGTTTTGAACGTATATTCCACAATGGTCAGTATAGAAATAAATATAATTTGCTGTTAACAGTCCTCTTTCCATTCAACATAAATGATAGTTTTAGTTGGACAAGAATTCCAAGACTCATCCCCATTTCATTCTCCTAATCAATCCATGCGATTTTGTACATCGCCTATATAGATAGTCAACACTAATTATAACAAATAAGATTATAGTCCAAGAAAGATGAGAAAAGCCAAAGTTTAAAAGTAATTGCCCGACAAATTTTTGTCCACAAGTAATTAACTTTTACTGACCAATGGCTCACTTGGAACAGTAACCTCCCGGGGCGCCTCTCTTACGTACTCTTGCATTGTTGTAAGGAAGGATTGTGGCGGCTGCAACAGAAAAACAAAGAATTAACTAAAATCTTATTCATTGGATAAAAAAGAATGACCTTGACCCAACTAAACTTTTCAAATACTATCAAAACATCAATACCTCTCGCAGAACAGGAAACTGGAAATTTCTAGCAAGTTCCAGTCCTTTGCAAACTTCGTAGAAGTCAGAAAGGCTTCCTGCCTGCATCAAAATACTCAGACATTACAACTTCATAGAACTGAATAGGTTTTTGGTAATTAATAGCAAAATCAAAAATACAGTATTGCAGATAATAGCTGTCAACTGAGTATTCAACTAAAATTAAGTTAACAAAATAAATTCACAGCCTCACCTGCTGGCCAGCTCGTTTGTAAATCTCAAGGGCTTTGATAGCTTCATGTCTAGGCATCTCAAAAAACTGCAAAAAAATCAATGATTAATTCAAAGATGAAATAAAGCATAAACAAATGCACTCCTAAACAAGGATATTCTCATATTGCCAATCAGTCCAAAAAATTACCTTATCAACAAGATTGATGATTCCATCATTAATAGCACAGTATATTTTAAAGCTTTCCTTCAACACCTGAAAATTGTATAAATTGACAAGGTCAAAATAAATCAAATAAAGTTCAAAATAAGGGGTACATTTTCTTTACATTAAATTTTCCAACATGACAAAAAGGGGTGTTTGGAATGGATGAAAAGCGAGAAAAGCAAAGGCAAACCAGGACAAAATTATGGGGCCTGCAATTCTACAAGCTAAAACTTTATTACAATTTCACTCACACAAGATAAACACATTACAACCAAAAGACAGAGAAACCAATCATTTTCTCTTCAAACGGAACTACATTGTAAGTAATACTGCAATTTTTATTATCCAAATACGGGAAGCATCAATTACCCAATAATACACCAAAAACAAAGAAGAAAAGATGACAAGCATACCAGAGCCAGGGCATACTGTATGACATAATTATGAGTGGCTGCACCTTCTGGCTGCAAAGACAGAAAGGAATCATCAGTAATTTATCAAAAGAGGACAACATGAATATCCAAATGAATGAGTACCTAACCACAAAGTTTGTAGTTATAAGCAGGCATAATTACAATATCTATTAGAAATTTTGAAAATGGACAACTATCTTAACAAGAGAGACATGAATTCAGTGTGGACGAAAATCAAGCATTTTCAGCAACATTACAAACAATACCTGGCAACCAACCAAACGATACAGCAACTGCTGCAAAGCAGGCAACTGTTCTAACAGTTCTTCACTTTCCAAATCCCTGGTTCTGCTGTAACCCTGGCCATCAAAGAGAAGAAAGATTGAAAAATGTCAGGAATGCACAAAGATTAGAACCAATCATGCCTTAATTGCTCCATACAATAAACTTCCAACAAAAGGATATGAAACAATGCCAATTTTAAATATTCTTTATCCAACTAATACTTTCTTATGAGGAATTAGAAAGCTTCTATAGACATCAAAGAAAAGGTGACCTAAAGCTGATAATATATCCATATTTGAACAGTTTAACAAAACTAAAATCCCTTACATACGTTTAAAAATACTATCTCTTTTTTTCTTCCTTGGGAAAATTTTATAATCATCTGTATTCCTATCATAAAAAAAATGTTGGAATCATTAAATTGGTCGTATACCTTATCCTCCCCTTGGACAGGTCTTGGAAGTCGCTCAGCTTCTATATCATACTTTAGAATCCTAAAACATTCAAGTCGCTCCTCCAAAAATAGCGCATATGTACGTACCCATGCAGAGCAATCCCAGGCTGAAGGAGGAAAATAAAAATAATAATTACATTAAAAAGTACAAAAGTTTCTTGTTTATAAACATGTAATCCATAACTAAATTCATATGCTTGTTTATGTACATGTTAAATGAAAACATAAAAATCAATGGATAATAGTGATGGTCAAGAAAATTTGAAAAATATAGATAAGAAAATCTAAAATTCACCAATAGGGCTTGAATCATCTTTAAAATTAGAAAGTTGGACAATGCGCCCTCTCTGCTGGAAATTCAGAATTTCTTCTCTGAAAGTAGGGTCACCCTCCCTCAGTGTCCTATGGATAACTATCAGTGTTTTCAATGCAACCTGTCGACCATCAAGTAAAACATAATACAATATGAACATGTTAGTTCACATAAAAGGAAGAGCTATGCCACTTGAAAATAACTAAACCATCAATTTCAAAGATATCAAACCCATAACATAACGTTCAGAATGCACAAAAATATTATATTAGAGTTCAAGGTCCATACATTTCAGATGCAAGAATGTCATAAATTTCCTATGGCCCGAAGACCACTAAAGTGTGCATATTCCCCCCCTCTCCACTCACCCAACCCCCAAAACAAAACAAAAAAAAAAAAAAAATCCACCACTGCCCAGAAATCCTCAAATCATTTCCCCCACATCTACCATAAGAAAGTACAGGGGAAAGAAACTCACCTTAACAAATTTTAAGCCCAGGCATTACCAATGGCTTTTAGAAGACCAAAAAGAGTAAGAAAATCTACTCTTGCGAATGCAGTTTTTAGCATGCTACCACCCCCAATCAACCCAAAAAGTGGAAAACAAGCATGTCGTATATTGAGAAATTCATATGCCACCAAACCTAATCCAAGTATATCTAAACGTCTCACAACCAACCAAGGTAGCCAGTTAATTCAGCATCAAGTGAAAAGCAGTTTAATTCACAAGAATTAAGGCTGCTTCATCAGAATGAGGATACTTTTTTGTCACCTTCAGACCAAATGAAGCACCCTTCAATCATATCCCGTATAAGCTAATCCGTTTCAGAATTCATAGCAGAGATTCCAACAAATAGCTAAGTTACAGCTGAGACACATGCAAGTAACAAAGGTTCTCCAGGAATGTTACAAATAGCTTTGGTAACATAAATTTTAGAAAATACCAGAGATTATTTTTTCCTCATTTTGTGCCAAAGCAAATATTTTGCTTCAATGACTCCATGAATTCATCAATGAGATTGTATCTTCCAATATCCATCAGCTTAGGAGTAAAAAAAACGAAGAAAGGGAAAAAATAAAGTAAAGGAAATGTCCAATGAAAACATTAAACACTAAAACTCAAAAGATACAAGCAATACCAAGAAGAAATAAGACATTACTACCATGAGCTCTGCTAACAATAACATTGGATTTAACATAAGAAATAATTTAAAGTCTGAATATTGTAAAAATGGGCACTTCCTTATAACTAATTAAGCATGATGTTCTCTAAAAATATTTCATTACATTTCCAATAAAAGCACTTAAACATGGCCACGCGAAACCCATAAATAGACAATCAAAGGAGATAAATTCAATCCTACAACATTCACAGTATAAATCTAAATAAACATGGAATTTCAATAAGATTAAAGATAAACCAAATCTATATCTTAAAATCAGAAAAAAAATGGGAAAATGTTACACTGAATCCAATGAAAAATGCAATTAATCAAGAAACTGTACCGTCCAATTACGAGTTTTGGCCAATCTACGAGCAAGAGCATGAATGCAATAAGCAACATCTGCTCGAGGCCGAATTGCCGATGTGGCAACCAAGATTTCTGCACAAATTTGTATTTTTTTAATACCAAATCCAAAATAATTTCTATCAAAAAAATAAAATAAATTAGATCCATAAAATTGAAATTAAAAAAATTACTTACTTCTAAGATGTCTCTCTTTCGGTGGACACTCGACGTGATTAGTGGCTTTGACTATCGCCACATCCAAATCCTAAATATAGGAAATGAGAATAAAACCAAACCGAACCGAATCAAACCAAATTAAATCAGTCGAATCTAAGAAGAAAGGAATAAAATCGAGTGAATAAGAACGAGATAATGGTACCGCAAAATCACTGTTGACATGAGCGAGGCCGACTTTGGTGGAATCTTTGATAGCGCCATAAGCTTTCCTCCACGTCTGAAGCGTTCCCATTTGTACGGTATCTGCTGCTTCCCTTCGCCGCTCGGATCGCTCGCTCTGTTTCAGAATTTTATTTCAATAATTCGGGTAATAATTATTATTCTTTATTAATTAATTATTACGTGTTGTGGAGGCCTGCGTTCTCTCTGTATTTTCTTAGAGAGCAGAAGAAAGAATAACTGTTAGAAGTCCGCGAAATGTGGTGTTTTTATGGTATTTGCTTTTTATTTTTGTTAGATTTTTATTCATTTATTTATTAAAAATATGAAAATTACAGAATTTGATGGCTTTAGGCGGCCCGACTATCGGTGTGCATCGTCATCATTGATCGTTTCAACATTGGTTGGGCCACGCTGTCAGAAATTTTTAATCATCGAATGTAATTTTTTTTAATTAATTTTAAGGGCGCGTTTGACATGTGAACTTAATATTAAGTTTCTAATTTTTATTTTGTGAGAATTTGTTTTTTAAAACTCAAATATATTAAGAAATTTAAAAAATTATATTCTAGTCCTAAAACAAACTCAATTCTGACTCATATCTATAAGGAGCACTCATATCTACTCAATTCTGACTCAAACAAGGGCTTTGACCAAAGCAATTAATTTACACATTTTTTTAAGGTAAAACCACTTAAATTATATGTAATAATTATTTAATTGACTTAAAATTGGAATTAATCTAATTATTTAAATTATTCATTAGCCCATATATATATATTCTCATTAAAAATTTTGCAAGTTGGATCACATGTGCCACGAGGAAGGTGACCTAAAAATGTTTCCCTGTCTCTTTGATCAATAATTAATTAATTAAGAATAATAAATTATCATTTTTTTTTGTATTTATTGATTGGTTGGCAAAGTGTTGTCTCCAAGCTGGAACGATTTTTTTTTTTTTTTAATTCTTAATTTCGATAAATATACTACAATGATAATAAAAATATTTTATTTAACACTAATAATAATAATAATAATAATAATAATAATATATTGAAACCTTAATTTTCGTGAATCAATTAAATTACTTTTAAAAAATAAATTTTATTAATTTATTTTTTTCTTGAAACTATTTCTTCTTCTTCTTCTTATTTAATGAAATTAGTTCATGCCATGGGTCCGTGTCAAAATTAAAAATCTTAGTAAAATGGAATCTTTGGTTGTAGAGAAAGAGAAATGATTTCTGTTGGGGTGTATTATTTTAGCTTTTGACAGCAAGAAAGTTACCTTTTATTCAAAAGTATACCATGCAAAAAATGACTTCCATTCAAAGAAAGGAAGCCATTAATTTCATTTTTAAAATGAAGAAAAAAAATAATAAAGTCGAAAAAAAAAATGAGCAGTCACAAGAAAGGAATCAAAAAAATAAATAATATAAATATTTTTTTTAATTAATTTTGGGAATTGTTGAGTGGTCAAAAAACATATATAATTTTAATTGATAAATTAAAAATATTGTAATTAATAGAAGTACCTAAATTCCCTCTCAAGGCAAGCGATCCATTCAACTATACCCAGATTTATGTACAAAGTCATACAGATTATGGTAATTTAGTACAAGAATAATTTTACAACCTAGATTTGCAAAATCCCAAATAGATCTGCAAATCCCAATATCCATATTTAAGACAAAATAAAATAAAATAATTAGTTAGAGGAAGAGTGATGCAGATACTCTAAATTTGTAGGTGTAACTGTGATTGTGAGTCAACCAATTTCGCATTTCTAATATATGGAAAGTGAGATAGAAGTAGTGCTGTACAGAGTTTTGGTCATGGATGCAGCAATTAATTTACAGAAAATATTTTATGGGCAATGACAGATGATGGTTTTTGTAGGATTTCAAGCTGACAGTCTTTTGCTCTGTGTTATCAAATCAGCAAAGAGCAACAACAAAATCAGAAATTAGGCCTGAAATGTCATGTTCACATAATCAGATCATCGAGGAATGGTAGCTTTATGACTCCGGAAGCAACTAGAAGTGATAAAGTCCATATTGGTAGAATCCATATAAATACCAACATCAGAATTCCTTTCCCTGCAGAATAATAGCAGAGAAGGAAAACAAAAATAAGTCTAGGAAATGCGAAGATGAAAGATGTATTTGATTTAAGTTGTCAAGCAAGCAATTTCTAAGTTTGTTTCTCAACTGAGCATGAGCTGACATGCCCAGAATCAACAATCGAAGAAGAATCTTGTGCAAAGCTAATTGAAATTAACATTTATGATTTACCAAACTGATAAATTCAAAGGAAAGAAATTAAGGGAAAGTGAATATTGTTGGAACTATGCCTCCAACCCAACACTTGGGCCTTGCAACCTATTACAATAGTGGAGCACATCGCCTAACTCATGCATAACCCTCAAAGAATCGAACCGCCGACTTACTTCATAAGTAACGTAGCATGATCGTCCTTGTAACCACCTGAGCTAGCTTAGGTGGCTACAAGGACGAGCGGTGAGAAAAGTGTTCTCGAGTTCGATTCTTTGGGGGCTCAGCATGAGTGAGCTCTCGTGCCACTGTTACAAAGGGTTACAAGGCCCAAGCATTTGTCAGAAACTCAACTACCCAGCATTTTACTCCCAGCCATGTCTACCTGGGCGCCTAGACCCCGGCGTGGCCAAAGAGCGTAA
>JAWDEX010000012.1:1373609-1388551 GCA_035221805.1 Trichilia hirta
AATATACGGATGCTAGCGCGTCATTGTCGAAAAATTTATTCTTTACTTTAAAGAACTAATAATATAATCCGATCATTATATCAGATATATTCATTTTCACCAATACAAAAATGTTATAACCATTGACAATTACTATTGGTTATCGTGTGTAACCCCTTGAATTTACCGAAAGTTAGACATAAATATATACGAATATTTTGTATTATTTTGATACAGCACATTATATTCAAAATTTTCAATAATCATGAGTGACTTCTAGCAAGATATCATGACCCTTAGACACGATAAATAAAGATTTTAAATTATTCCATATAGTCGTAAGTCTATGTAGTAAAATTCATCTACTATCGACTTGGGATTGAATGAGGGCCATAAAATTATCAAACCTCTAATTCAATTATAGGATCATAAACTCATATCATATACGAGATTCGCTTATTCGCAAAACTCATTTTTAAATATGTGTACTTTAATTAGAAATTTTAACTCCTGTATATGACACCTCTGCTTAGGATCTCAAAATTAAATATCTGAGCTAGCAGATTTCATCTTGATCATTACCTGTTCTCATACAATAAGAATACATTGCCAGTAAGCTTCTTTCGTTAGGCGTGACTAACCTGATACGATATACACAAGTGAACAATATATCTCAATATAAAAAATATTTTTGACGTCTCAAGTTAAAGGACTAGTAGTACACCAGTACAATTATGCAACGCATTATTAACTGTAAATAATCACTTATATGATTTATCACGTTTGGTCATGTTCAGTAATATATTTATTAATGTAATACTTATATTTATATTCTTGTAACATAAGATTCGTCACCCAACTATTAGTATAAAATACTAATAATTGAAAACAATAAAACATGTCAATCATGTAATGTCATCGTCTTTAATGACATCACCTTAATTGAAAATTTATTTGAATGTATTCAAATTATAAATTTTATACTCATATCTATAACTCATTATAAATAGAGTCTTGACACGTAATATATTACAAGATCTCATTTTACATTAATAATTAAATTATAAAAATAAATAGTAATTAAATAAATGCAAAATAATATAAATAAAATATTATTTTATTAATTATAAATAAATTTACAATTAATTATAAATTTATATATATAATAAAATAATGTCTTAAGTAATATAATACAATTAGTTGCAAGACATATCTCTAACAAATAAGACAAACCCTTCTATTATTCGCACCTAACCATTCTTGAATTAAAAATCATTCTCAACATTTTACCCTTTCTCAATACCTTATTATTCATTGCGTGATAGCTAACCACTTTAGAGAATTATCGTATATCTCAGGCAAATTCATTAGAGGATGTAAAGTTGATCGGATAAATTATTTGAAGTCTGGTTTTCCATGATTCATTGTTCTCAAAAGAGTAAATATAAGGAATCATGACACAAAATTTTGAAAATAAAGGGAAAGTATTTTTTTTATTAAAAAAATATTTTTTTATACTATTAAATTTTTATGATATAAACGTTATTTATCATGATAAATATTATACAAAATTTTATATTAAACTTTATATGATAATATTGTATTTTAAAACATTTAATTTATGTCTAATTTTAAATATTACATTTTTTTTCTGGAGTATAATTATATTCTTAAATTAAACCTATTCCTTAAATATTACAGAAAAAAGAAAGAAGAGAGAGTTGATAATTTAAGAAAACATTGCACAAGCGGGCAGATATAAGTTAATTCAATCCAAACTGATAATTAGATCCGATTGAATTGGTTTAAAAACTTTTAAATTAGTTTCTAAGGTAAGTGGATGCGATCCCAATTGATAATTGGATTTATTTAAAAAAATTTTAGATTGACTTTTGAATTAACTTTTTAAAACTAATATCTTTAAATTAATTTAAAATTTAAATTTAAACCAATTCAAGTTAAAAATGCACGATCTCATAAAATAAGTTCACTTAACTAAGAGCTTCGATTAATATTTTAGAAATTAAAAAGTAATATAATTCTAATATCATATCTAATTATTTATAGATATACTTATAACAAAGTATTTGAGTACTTGTTTTAAATTTAATTATGTATTTAATTATTTACATTAATTATTTGGCAGTAATTAGAAATGTGGTGTTTGTAAATTAAAATTAGATTATTCTCAACATTGAAAGTCATATATTATTTTATTGAACAAATTTTAAGCATGCAAATGGACCATAACAGCCTTCACGATAATGTTGGCTCAGTTGCAGAATATTGGAATCTTACACGTGTAATGATCACATGGGCGTGGTGGGCCCATCTGAGCAATACTCACAGTCACTTGGTAAACGCATAACGGCATTAGTGGGAGTATCAGTGCTAGCAGTAGAAGTAAACCACTCATGTTAAACTTACTCAGCGGTCTCAGCTATACAGAAATGGGGCCCACCGCGTGGGCAGTGATGCTGTCAGTTCACCTCCGGGCCCCTTGTCTGCCGTTTACTCCCCATCGGAGCCAAAAGCAAATTAATGACATAATAACATTCGAACCCCTACGTTTTTACGTTTCACGACAAATAGATAATATATTTATTTGTACCAATAACGTCTAAAATCTCCGATTTTTCTTTTTTAGAATTGCAATTCTCTATTTGAAATAATTGAAATACATATTATTGTTTAGTTACATAATTCACATTATAATATTAAATAATTATTTTAATACAAATTAGGAATTTATTTTATAATTACTCAAGTTTAATATTATTCATATATTATTTATTTTAAAAGCATTATTTCTCATAGATTTATTTTTCGGAAATAAAATAAATATCAGTGAGATAAGATAATTCGAAATTTATAATTTGATCTAAATTCGATTTTATTAGATATATAGGTTGTGACATATTTAAAATAAATAAAGAAATTATTTTTATACGTAAAATTGTACAACATCAGTGACCTCGATGTTATTACTCCACGTCTATTATCCATGGCGTTGATCAGAAATTAGAAGGCAAAATGGCGCATTTAACGGCGTTACGTTATTACATGCCCATCGAAGACGGATAGTTGGGACGTGGCAGTGGCTGAAGTTGACGGCGGGGACGCGTTGTCAATTGGTTCCTTCATGTAGGGTAGACCTGACATTCGATTAATCATAAACAGAAGATTTATCCACGCGTCACTGCACGCGCTTCCTTTGAAATGCCATTTTTTTATGCAAATCCTTTCCAATATCTCTAAAATGTAAGAAGATTGTTAATTTAATACGGTAAATTAGTTTTATTACATAAATAAATAAAATTTATGAAGCATCCAATTGAAGGTTCAAATTTTGTAAATTATTTTATTTTCAAAAGTTTTAAAAAAAATTATAAATTATAACAAAATTCAATAATGAAGTAGAATTGAGAGTTATCAATTAATATAATAAGATAACAATAAATGTTAATAATTAGTGAAAAAAGAAAAATAGTCTTAACTCATATCAACACATATTAAAAAATATTATAGCAATAATTTGAATATATATATTTTATAAATTACTATAATACAAAATATTCAAAATATCATAAATCAAATTTGACAATTGTAATAATACAATTAATATTTTAATTTGGTTGGAGAAGAAAGTCACAAATCTATAATTAATTTGAAGAACATACTTCCATTCATATTCAACAAATTTGAATAAATTGACCAACTAAAGGAAACTACAATCTTTTGGCCATTTGGTCAAAATTGATATAATAATGCTAAAATATGATGTAAATTATGTTTATATAAATTAATATAATAATATAATAGTGATATATCAGTTTTTGTAAATGAATTTGTAATAAAAGTTTGTGTATGTACTATTCTTTATTATTTAAGAATGACTTTATATTAATACTCATCACCCGCATAATCAAGTGAAAATAAATCAATTTGACCTTCTATGGCAATATATAACCCAAAATTAAATTTCATTAATTAATACTCATAAATTAAAATTTAATTATAAAAAATTAAATTATTTTATCATATTAAATATAGTATATATGTATTTAATAATGTCAAACATTAGATTCTTTATATTAACAATTAAGATGTAATTTAGTGATAATGGAGTACAAAAATTTTCAGATCGTCTAAAAAAAAATTAACACTTGATCTTATATTTTATAAAATTTATTTATTTAAAATTAGAAGGTGAAATCATTAATTATAACATTTGATATTATCTTTTATAAGGTTTATTGATTCAAAATTAGAAGGGGAAACCATTAATTAAAAGCATGATACACAAACCTACTCTAATTAATGAACGATACATGGCATTACAATTCTGAATCAAGACTTTATACTCTGTTCTCCTACGGATTTAGACCCACAATCTCGGTTTTCTCGAGAAAGTTTTTCTAAAAAATAGTTTATTTAAAAAAAAATTAATTTATACAAGAAATTAAAATTATTTTTTGCTAATTGAAAACCGGTATAGAGTTGAAGAATTCCGCTGGAATGCCTCGCTTCGGGTCTAAAGCAAGCACTAGAATATTTATTTTTTGATAATTTATAAAAAATAAAATAAGAGTTTATGTTTTCAAACTATATTATTTATATTTTTATTTCCGTACTCTACACTTTCGAGTTGTATATGATTATAAATATTATATATACCTGATTATAATTTTTTTATTTTAAAAATAATAATGGCATGGGCTAAATTGAGATGTAAATAAATTAAATTAAACTAAGAAAAATATTATTACCATTTAAAAGAAAATAAATTGGAAAACAATATCGATTGATGGAATGAAGGATGGTCTACCCACAATTGTATACTTCTACAGATAAAGTGTATACTTCTCATCTTATCTAGTTGAGTTTGAGCTGTGTTTTCAGTTGTTGCTCTTCTCTTTTTTCTTTCTACCTGATGACTCCTTGGGGCTCCAGCCAAATCACGAGCCTTTTTTATCTGTCAAAGTACATACAGAAATTAATTTTAAAATTTTCTGCCCGATGATCTGATCTTCCCAGTCTCAGTAGAACAAAGAAATCCCCAATCCCCAATGCTAAGATTCTTCTCTGTTCACGAACCTCAATCAAAAACACAACTACCCCTTGATTTTTGAGCTCCACCACTTGCGAAACGAACAAAGATTCATAAACCCGCAAAAGAAATCGAATTCATTTAGAAACTATGAAAAGAGAGTATCATCAACTTGATCCTCCGCCGCCGGCGCAGTCGTCGTCGTTGGGTAAGGGGAAGATGTGGGAAGAAGAACTTTCGCTTCAACCGGATGGTGGGATGGACGAGCTTTTAGCTGTTTTGGGTTATAATGTGAAATCTTCGGATATGGCTGAAGTGGCTCAAAAACTGGAACAGCTTGAAGAAGTTATGGGAGTTGCTGCTCAAGAAGATGGATTTTCTCATCTTGCTACGGATACGATTCATTACGATCCGTCTAATTTATCGACTTGGCTTGAAAGTATTTTATCGGAATTTAATCCCGGTACGAGTTTAGATCCGTTGCCTCCTCCAGCTAGTGCTGTTCGGCCGCTGCCGCTTCTTGACGATTCTTCTTTGGTTACCCTGGCAGAATCTTCTACCATCACTTCTATTGATTTCCCTTCTTGTTCGTCCGATTACGATCTGAAAGCGATTCCCGGTAAGGCTATGTATAGTAGTAATACTTATCAAGCACAAATCCAAACCCAATCACAAACCCATTTCGATTCGTCATCACCTTCCATCGATTCGTCAGCTAGAGAAAACAAACGCTTGAAAACTTCTCCTACAGAGCAGTTTTACCCTCCTGGTGATTCAACTCGCTCTATAATCTTAGCCGATTCACAGGAAAACGGAATTCGGCTTGTCCACGCTTTAATGGCTAGCGCAGAAGCCATTCAACAGAACAACCTCAACTTAGCAGAAGCTTTTGTTAAACAAATTGGACTTCTAGCTCTCTCCCAAGCCGGAGCTATGGGAAAGGTGGCGACTTTCTTCGCTGAAGCTTTAGCCCGTCGAATTTACGGATTATACCCTCAGAACTCTATCGACCATTCGTTCTCAGATCTTCTGGAGATGCAGTTTTACGAGACTTCCCCGTACTTGAAGTTCGCTCATTTTACAGCAAACCAAGCAATTCTCGAAGCATTTGAAGGGAAGAACAGAGTTCACGTTATAGATTTCTCCATGAATCAAGGTATGCAGTGGCCGGCTTTAATGCAAGCTTTAGCGCTTCGCCCCGGTGGCCCGCCGGCGTTTCGTCTTATCGGGATCGGACAACCGGCTTCCGATAATACGGACCATTTGCAGCAAGTGGGTTGGAAGTTAGCCCAGTTGGCTGAAACGATTCATGTCAAATTTGAGTACAGAGGATTTGTTACTAACAGTCTTGCTGATCTTGATGCTTCTATGTTAGAACTCAGGCCGAATGAAGTCGACGCTGTTGCTGTCAACTCAGTTTTCGAGTTACATAAAGTGTTGGCACGACCAGGAGCCATGGACAAGGTTCTTTCCGTCGTCAGGAACATTAAACCGGATATTTTCACCGTAGTTGAGCAAGAAGCTAACCATAACGGTCCGGTTTTCTTAGACCGGTTTACTGAGTCGTTGCATTATTACTCGACGATGTTTGACTCGTTGGAAGGATCTGTTGTTAGTCCTGATAAAGCCATGTCCGAAGCGTATTTAGGGAAGCAGATTTGTAACGTGGTGGCTTGCGAAGGAGTTGACCGGGTTGAGAGGCATGAGCCGCTGACTGAGTGGCGAATCCGGTTCAGTTCCGCCGGTTTTGTTCCGGCTCATCTTGGGTCCAACGCGTTCAAGCAAGCCAGCATGTTATTGGCTTTGTTCGCCGGAGGAGAAGGGTACAGAGTGGAAGAAAACAACGGATGTCTGACGCTGGGTTGGTACACTCGGCCGCTCGTCGCCACCTCAGCTTGGAAACTCGCTACTAAACCGGTAGTTGCTCACTGAGTCAACTAGCGAGTTCGGTCAACTGAATTAATTTAAAAAACAAAAAACCAGAAACCCTAGTTAGTGGGGTACCAAAATTGTCAATGTGCAACTCTGAGCTGGGGATGAGACCCAGCGTCTCTTTTTCTTATTTTGTTGTCTATTTTTATTTAATTTTTTAATTTTAATATTTTTAGCTAGTTTTTTTCTTTGTCTATTTTAAGATGGGATCTTTTGTAATTTTCCTGGGTGAATCAAAATGATCAATGTGTAGTATATGGATTTATATATATATATATATATATAACTTTGGGGTAATAAAAATATAAATTTTCTACAATTTTTTTCCTAAATATTGACGGGTGACGTAAATATATCAACTCATGGGTATAAGTTAAGAAGTTATTTAATAAATATCATTGCCCACGACTTATTAATGGGTGGTGTTTAATTTAGTTATATTTATAAGATATTATAATATTATTTTGAGTGTATCTTTTTTTTTTTTTTATTTTGATTTTTTCTTATTGGAAAATCTTTCTTTTTATTATGTCCCACGAGAAGCATTATAAGAAAGTTTCTAAAAGAAAAAGTCTTCTTAATTATGTGATCTCCTTAATTATTATTATTATGATAGTTTTGATCACTTTGTCGAAAAGTTTTGCTTTTGTATGATCTTTTTCATTGATTTTTTTTTTCTTTTTTCTTTATCGAATAATAAATTCTCTTTTCCTATTACTTTAATTTGCCTTTCGTTATTTTTCTAAAATGAAATATGTATATCTGTACATCATGATCACATTAATTTTAGTCTACGTATTTTAAATTTTGAGATTAATAGTAGCCAGTTTTTTTAATATACAATTTAGTATTAATTAAAAAATAAAAGTAAATATTTATTAAATATTTAAGTTGATGTGTTATTTAAATTAAAAAAAAAATGACATTATTATACACACACACACATATATATATAACAATGTCATATATTTTTTTAATTTAAATAACAAATCGACTTAAATATTTAATAAATATTTACTTTTATTTCTTAATTAATACTGATCAATCCCTCACTTTTCTCCTTGTACTCTCTCGAAGGTCAATTATTTTATTCAACAATAATTGTACATTGGAAATTATAATGTCTTAATTTTGAATATAGTTTAAGTTCTTAATTAAAGTAATTTCATTAAAAATAAAAAAAAATCTTCACCACATCTTTAACTCTCTCTCTCTCTCTCTCTCTTAATTTTTTTTTTTGGGTTCTCCAATCCAATGTGGATCTCATTATAATTATAAAGAAAATAAACAAGGGTGGGCATTTCAACTAATATTTTTTTTTGACCTATATAATCTTGTAGGCAGACATAAAATCCAAATAAATCAATAAAAAACAAAATGGACAAGAAGAAGAAGGAAATTAATAGGTTTAGTTCAGGATTTGTCCACAAAGAAGGAAACATTAAACAAGCTAAGATAGACCAGTAGGTGTAAGAAAGGATGAATGAAGAAAAGAAAAAAGAACAAAGCAAATAATGCACCATCTCATCTCATTTTAGTTCCTACTCATTGGACCAACCCAACATTTTCTTTTCTTACAATACATCAACATGGATATTTAATAATGTTTATATTTATAACTTTTTTATAAAATTATTATTTATTTTATTAATTATCTAATTATATATTTATATTATATTGTTTGTCATCAAGTTGCATGCCAACTTGGATGGGAATGGGAATTCTGAGCTGCCCACCACTTTAATAATCACATCACATTGTATTTCATACCTCTTTTTTAGCACTTTATTCTATTAAAATTTTTAAAAGATGGGAAATAATTTTTTTCTTTTTTCTAACATAAAGCTATTCGAACTCAATCAACACCTATTATTCGCCAATAGTGTGTATATAAACTTACATTTCACTAGGCAAGTAATTTAAAATAATTTATAGATTTTGGATTTTCTCAATTATACAAATACAATATTGAGTAAAAACAATCTAACATATAAATTCGTGAAAGGGAAAGATAGATGATGAGTAGAATTTAGAATAATTAATATTTACATAATAGAAAAAGAGGTTTTCAATTTTTAATATTATTTTATTTGTGTGTGCGTGAACATATGAGAATGAGATAGTGGCCCTTAATCATGGATAAGCAGTGTACAAGGAAGCCAAGTCAAAGGAAGATTGTTGATAATTTATTATAGGCCATGAAAATGACATTCATGGAAACAATTATAATGGACCACAATAATATATATATATATATATATTCAATAAACTCTTATAATCAAATCGTTTAAAAAAATGTACAATTTTTTTAAAAAAATTTATAAAATCTTTTAAATGATGAAAACTTTTAAAATATATTAATTTTAAATGATGACATTAAAAATAAGACGTCAATATGTACTTTAAAAATATATTAAATTAATATCTTATATCTTTATTTAAAACACTTTAATCGGATTAATTTTTATGATAATACGTAATACATAATTTTTTTTTATATTTAACTTGCATATTAAATTAAAATTTAGTAAAAAAATTTTAATCGAACATATTTTAATATATAAACGTGTACTTATTTAATTATTTTAATTTATTCCTTATAACTTTCAACTTTTTTATCTAAATAAAAATTTTAAATGTATAATGAAATTTGGTCTAAGAAACGAGTGTGACCCACTAAGGAGTTGTAATCCATTAAAAATCAATGGGTAGTAGTATCTTGCTTTCCATGTTTCCAATTATATTTATTTATTTTTTCTTTTTTGAAAGGATTGCTGAATAGTCAAAATGGTAAGTATAGACCGGCTAGTTTTGGAAGATAGGTTGGCTAAGGAATTAAGACCTTGTCCTAAAACTAGGACTACAAGGAGCAGCAGTTAATTGAAGAGTCAAAGAAAATAAATACTGCATAGAATTTTTGTAGGATACTGTCCTTATGAAGAAGGAATGATCAGTAATCAGAATCAATCGTGATTTTTATACAGTTTATCTTGTCGGGGGGCATTGAATTTTGAGAAGATAATGATATTGGGATTCTGTATTTCCACTATGTTACGATTATTTCTCCTTTACAGTAATCATTTTTCAATAGAAAAAAGGATTTAAATTTTTTTTTTTTTTTAAAAATTAATTATGGGTTTCAAAAGTTCTTTTATTTAATTTTATGTTAAAATTTTTAATGTATGTGTAATACGTTTCAAGTATAATGAGTGTAACACAGTTAATTTAGTAAAATCTAAAATTTTAAAATTTGGAAATAAAATATTTTATGTTTTGACAATCAGAAATAAAAAAAAAAGGACTGGTCCGAGGCCCATTAATAATAATAATGGGTTGATTTTCTTAAAACGATTCAACCTAGGTGGGCTTGCGGTATTATATAAAAAATATTTTCTTGATATATTTTTTTCATAATTATTCCTGTTCTAATAAGAAATTTTGTTTTATGAGATTCAATTGATGTCAGATGCGTCATATGACTCTGTATATAGTGGCACTGTCTTTTCCAATAATTGATGTTCATTGACCTTGTACGTTTCTTCAGTGTCTGTCGACATGCTAATGATCAAATGTAAAGCTACAAATGAGAAGCAATGATACCTTCCATGGGATCCACTCTGATTTAAAAAAAAAATATTTTTTTTATATTTAATTTTAACACTAGGGTGGATTATATTATGATATAGTTAATATAACGCTTTAAATACTATTTTATTTGTAATTTTTTTTAAATATAACATTAAAATTGATAATTCTATTAGAAATTATACATTAAATTGTCATTGAATTTAAAAATTTAAACTTAAGATTAAAAGCATAGACAATTTTATTAACCGACCACTCAATCTTTAAGAGAAAATTGTAGTAGAGAACTTATTTTATGTGCAATTTTAATTTTTATTTAATAGACTTTATTTTGCAAATTTAAATAATTACTCACATAAATTTGAACACAAGATCTTTCATTATCGTTCAATTTAAAACTTTAAATTTGAAGGTAAAAATTCAGATAATTATATTAAATGGACAAATTTATTATTTTTTTTAATTTTTTAAAGGTTTAATTTATTCTCATAAAAATATAAAATATAAAATATGTAACCATCAATAATTTTATATCAATTTATTTAAAGAGTTTGTATGTCTATCATAATTCATATTCATACGTCAGTAAACCGAAAATTGATTGGTCTATCTTCTCACGATGAGTGAAATGATTAATTAGATTTTCGTTAGGAAGGATACTCATGCAGAAACTGCTATATAAAGGCTGAAGGCCAGTGCTGCTATTGCACAAATCTTCACCTTCTCCTTCTCCTCCTCCTCCTCCTCCTTCTTCTTCTTATTGTTGTCCGTTGTTGGTTTATATCTATAGGGTTTGTCATAAAAATGTCTCTGATTGGGAAGGTAGAGACTGTAGTAGAAGTAAAGGCTTCAGGTGCTAAGGTTCGTGAAGTGTTCGGCTGCAAGCCACACATCGTTGCCCGTATGAGCCTTCAAAGTATTCAGGGTTGCTATTTAATTGAACGTGAATGGGGAAAGACTGGATGTATCATCTGCTGGGAATATTTCCATGGTAACTTCTTCTCAATCACACAGAAAACAATTCAGAAACTTTATTTATACATGTTTTCTAAATCTTGTGAACGATATATTCATAGGATTTATTGACATTGATTAATTGTCGTTGTGGGAACGAACCATAGATGGGAGTCATCAATTTGCGAAGGAGAAAATGTACATTATAGGTAATGAAAACTTCATAACGAATTTTAAACAGCACGAAGGAAATCTATTAAAGAAATACAAGAGCTTCTGTTCAACAGTGAAAGTCAATCCAAAAGAAGATGGAAGTTTGGTGTCTTGGACTTTTGAAAATGAGAAGCTGAATGAAGATGCACCTGATCCCTCAGGAAAACTTCAAATGGTAATTGATGTTGCCAAAGATATTGATGCAGACCTCCTTGCTCAACAGGCATAAGGCCTAGAGATCATATTAATATTGCACGGATCCTATTAATGATCAAGACTTTCTGTTCTAAAGTTCCTGTTTAACCAAGGAATATTATTGCTCAGACCTTTTTGGTCTGGTTGTCTGCTTGAATTTTGCATGTCGTTTTAAATGCAAGAAATAAATTGTAAGTCCCAATGGTGGCTGCTTTTCTTGTTATGAATAAAATGCATGCTCTCCATTTCTTATTTGATAAATATGATACAGTTTTCTCTCGTAAAATTTTCTAGAAGAGCAATACTGACTTAGTAAGTAATTATTTTGTATAATATAATTTTCACTAATTAAATAATGAGATGAAATAATGCGTTATTTTATTGAAATAAAATTATATTTTGGATATCTTTATAGAATGTTGTTAAAACTTTTTTTTTAATTTATAATTTCCAAATTTTTTATTCTCACATTTAATAATTTTGGATTATAATATTATTAAATTAATAAATTGAAATTTTAATAGATATTTTTAATAATATTAATACTAATTAGTTTAATAAATCAAATATTAGGACTTACACACACACACACTTACTTTTATGACCATTAATTTTATTGGGCAATTTAGTTGGGTTGGCTGTGAGCTTTCATCAATATGTGTTTTATTTATTATTGCCTATTGTGGCGTGCAAGCATAGGAGTAGGGGTGGACATTTTCAAAATATCTAATTTAAATTGGCATTTTCAAAATATCTAATTCAAATTATTAAAATTGATCGCTGACATTGGTTTAAAGAATTTTTAGATTAATTTATAAATCGATATTTAGCAGCCATAAATTCTGAATTGAATTAAATCTAAACTACGAAACAGTGAAATCAAATCACTTAAATAAATTTTAGGTATGGACAATTCAAATCCTAATTTGAACTACAAAATGTTGTGACCAGATTAGAAAAAAACCTAATTGAGTAATTTTTTCATTTCTTCATTCTCGCATCCCATCTGAAGACTATGGATTCCAATCCTTGTCCTAGTGTCGAGTCATCCTCCATTGTCTGCCAGCACACCTGAAGGAAAGGAAAGAGGTATAAGTTCTAATGCTCCCTGTACTTCACTTTCATATCTGCGATTTTTGAGGAGTTTTCGTTCTAGTTTATGGCATTCCTTTGTGGTATGTCTTATATTCTGGGTCCGGTTTATTGCCATTGAACCCCACCGAAAACTAAAGTGTTAACAAGGACAAGATAAAACCTTCAATGCAGTATTCTGGGAGTTTAAATCCAAAATTTGTCAACCACCAACGAAAGCAAATCACTTGAAAGAGGCAGAAGCACAGATAATTTCAAGTTTGAAGAAAAGTAGATGTGATAGAAACAAATTATTTTATGAATGCTTTTTATAAAAAGATAATATTAAAAATAAGTTTTTATATAAATTATTATATACAAACTTATGTAGTATGATAATGTTGACTGACTAAAGTATATGAAAACAATGTAATTAATTAAAACAAATAATACAAACCATGTGAGGATAATAAATAATGTATATAATATAAATTTTGTCTCATAATAAATTTACATAGAGAATTTAGATCTCTAGTATACTATTTTATGAATGGATGTCTGGCTTTTGCTTGTACAAAATACGATAGAACAAATTATTGGAGATATATCATAAAATCAATTGTATTATATTATTCGGGACATTGTTTCATTCTATATATAAACTTATAATTAATTATAAATGTGTTTACAATTAATAAAATGGCATTTTAATTACATCATTTTACATTTATTCAGTTAGTATTTATTTTTATAATTTTATTATCAATACAAAATGAGATCTCATAATATATTACGTGTCAAGACTTTATCTACAATGAGTTGTAGATATAAGTATAAAATCTATGATTTAAATACATTCGAATAAGTTTTCAGTTGAGGTAATATCATTAAAGAATATGACATTGCATGGTTGACATATTTTATGGTTGCCAATGATTAGTATTCGTGCTAATAGTTGGGTGACAAGTCTTATGTCATAAGAGTATAAACATGAGATTACGTTAGTGAATATATTACTGAACATGACTAAACACAATAAATTACATAGGTGATTATCCACAGTCAATGATGTTTCCCAAAATCGTACTAGTGTACCACTAGTTCTTTGACCTAAGATGTCATGACTGCTCTTTATATTGAGGCACATTATTCACTTATGTATATTGCATCAGGCTAGCCATGCCCAGTGAGAGAAGCTTGTTGGCAATGTGTTCTTATTGTATGAGGACATGTGATGATCAAGATAAAATCTACTAACTCAGATATTTGAGCTTGAGATTTTAGGCAGATGTGTCATACACAGAAATTAAAATTCTAGCCAAAGTACGTACAGTCAAAAAAATAAGTTTTGCGAATGAGCAGATATTGTATATGATATGAGTCTCTAATCCTATGATGGAGTAAAGGGTTCGATAATTTTATGGCCCGCACCCAATTGGGAGTCGACAGTAGAAGGACTTTACTACATGGACATACGATTATATGGGCTAATTTAAAATTTTTATTTATAGTGTCTAGAAGTCATGATATCTTACCAGAGGTCACTTATAATCATTGAGAACTTCGAGTATAATCTGTTATATTAAAGAGATACGAAATATTCATATATAATCATGTCTAGCTCACAGTGAATCTAAAGAATCACACATAATAGCCAATAATGGTTGTCAATGGCTGTAACATTTTCATATTAACGAAAATGAATATGATTCGATATAATAATAAGATTATATTATTAATTTTTTAAAATAAAGAATAATTTTTTCGACAATGATGTACTAGCACCCGTACGTTCGAAAAATATTTTAATAACTTTGATATATCATAAATATAATTTATTGATATATCAAAATCTAAAAAACATATTTACATATTAAGAATTTAATAAATAAATTTATTTATTTATTATTAATTAAATAATTATTATTTAATTAAAATAAATTCTTAAATGACAAATGGCATA
>JAWDEX010000012.1:1397136-1419551 GCA_035221805.1 Trichilia hirta
ATTGTGGTCAGCTTTTCTTATCAGCATTTGAGATGACTTTTTCAGTTAATTTCATGATTTTATTGCGTTTTGACTCGCTCAACTTGAAAAAAGTTCAGTGTTTTTACAACGAATCATTTTAGTTTCAAAAGGTCTTGTTGCTACGTTAGCGTAGGCAAGATTAACTGACAGTAGGCATAAATTTTAAATTCATGTTGTAATGGTAGAGGCAGCTGAGGCAGCCAAAGTGAAGAGGTTTTATTTATTTATATTTTTGTATTTGAAATTCAGATGAGATGCTGAAACTCTTTTCATTAGAGAAAATGAAGTTAGCACAATTGCTTCTAAATATGCAGACAAACACAGGCCTCCGGGCTGAGATGTAAATGTGTGGCAAATAATTACCTCTATTTGTTTGGATTCAGTGTTTTATGTGTTATCTCTATCTGGTTGTGCTGAGTCCCATTCCGATCTATGCATTATGAATTTCTCTGATGTATATCTCAGCGAAATTTAAATTAGGCTGTGTGCTGATGGTTTCATCGCTTAGGAAAATGTAATTACAAATGCAAGAACATCATATGTTGACTGTAGAACAGTATAAAGCTGTTATATAGTCATTTAAGTCATTCCTTTTTCTGAGAGGGCAACTATAAACTGATAATTCAACTAGTAGGATTCTTTGTATGTGTTTTGTTCTTAGTGCTTTTGGTCGTACAGTAAAACTTCTTTATTTATTTCCTTTTTTACCTATCATTTTCAGAATGGGATTTCTTGGAGAAGCAATGGGAACTGCTGGAGTTGGGATATTAAGTTCTTTCTCTTCAAATTATATAACATTGGTAATTCTTTGTTGTTTGGTTGGTGTTGGCCTAGGCAGTGGGCATATATTCTTGTCCTGGTTTCTGAAGTTTGTTCCTGCTACAAACAGAGGCATGTGGATGGTTATCTTTTCATCTTTCTGTACTATTTGAGCAATTTCAAGCCTATACGTGCATGGGTAAGCATCATATGATGACATTTCATCTTACCCGCTTGAGCTTATGGCTACAAAATGAAATAGATTGACCTTGCATCACTCTGTTGATTATGCATTTTAGAAGATATGTTTTCCTTGTCCTTTCTCCAACTGAGTATTTAAACCTCAAGCTAAGAAGGGATCCCTGAAGATAAAAGTAAAAGCAAATGAGATAGCCTTTTCTTCTTCTTATCTAATAGGAATAGCTTGACTTCCTTGGCTGAAATCTGCCTTGACATACGGACTGGCTGAATGAGTTAGAACCAGAAAAGTTGCAGAACATTACACCAATTTTATTTTGCAAATGTTGTTGTTCTATAATCCGGTGAAGTCCAGCCCTTCCTATTGTCAATAAATTGCTAAATTGGAAAGTTAGGGGAAAAGACGGTAAATTAAAATTAAAGGATACGAGGGCAGCAAAAGTTATTATATAGGGTATTTTTTATGGAATGTTTGCCTTGATTGATAAGTTCAAAAGTATTTGATACATAACAAGTTCTTTTGAGATACTGGCTATACATAATGCCTTATGTATAGTAGAAACACAGGCTCCACTTGATATTGTGGTGTTGGCTTTTAAGCTATAGCTGTTGGGGGATGAAAGCGCTAAATATTAAATGTTAACATAAAAATGTATGGGTTTTACTAAAAATTGGTATTACCAAATACCCTTTTATCTTTATTTTCAAAACACAACAGAAGTACCACAGTCCACAGTAAAGCCCCAGTGCCATTTCCTGTCATAGTACAATCTTACCATTCACATTAGCATTATATTTTTCTCATTAACCTTGCTTGTACGGTAGCTATTTGCTTCAAAATTATATCACATTATATATTGGAAATACTCTTGGTCTTTAAATCTCTTCTTCCTGGGACAGGAAATGCTTTCAGACAATATGCAATTTCAACATTTTCTAGATTCTATTGCAGATTGTCATGCCAAAATTTAGCTGGAGGTGGCTTCTTGCACTGTCTTCTATACCATCAGTTATTGTTCTTTTTCTTTCTTGATTTTGCACCAGAATCACCAAGGTATTATCCATGAAAGGTAGAACAACTGATGGACTTCGTGCTCTAGAGAAAATAGCTCGAGTCAACCAAAAAAAACTCCCAAATGGCACGCTTAATTGTAGAAAAGCAACCATAGAGGCGAAATCTGGTTTCTCATTATTTCTCATGCTTTCCTCACCCAAATTCATTAGAACAACCACTCTTCTATGGATGCTGCTTTCTGGAAATTTATTCGCATACTTTGCCGTTGTATTGCTGATCTCCGAGCTAAGCAGTAAAGAGAATAAATGTGGCTCAGCTATGTTGTTTTCAGAGAATCTTCAGGACTCGAAAACATTTATATAGATGAACTCGTTACTAGCTTACTAGGTACTGCTTGTCTTCAAATTTGAAAATTTGTTATCTACGATGTTGTTTTTGTATGACGATATCCATTTCATTCAGCCAAGGCTTATCAACCACTTGAAGACAATTTTGCAGAGATTCCTGGACATCTTTTAGCTGCAATGCTCGTGGACAGAGCTGGGCACAAGGTTTCCATTACAATTATGTTTGCTTATCTTGCATTTTTCTACTACCACTACTCTTCCATCAGTCCAATGCTCTAACAACAGCCTTATTGTTTGGAGTTCGCACGTTCATCATGGAAGCCTTTACAGTTTCTTTGATTCATGCTGCAGAGGTAACCGCCAAAAATTACGTACTTCAAGATTAAAACTTATGTGGGTGGGATAGACCTATCAGCAGCTGTCACGTCTGTCATCTGGCTCCACGAAAGCAAAGATTGCAGTTGCTGATTAGTTTGTCCCAGGTGGGATGGACCCATCTAAGTATTCCTCCTACTTCAAAGGAACTTAGTCATTTATTCGTCTGTAATTTTTAATTTTCTTTTCTCCCCAGTAGAAATATCCTACTTTTATAAGATCAACATGCACTGGAGCTGCAAATGCTATGGGAAGAATTGGTGGCATAGTTTTCCCCCTTGTAGCAGTTGCAATGGTAATTGGTTGGTTGTCTGCGCCATCATTCTCTTGGAGGTTGTAATGGGGATTTCGATAATCAGCGTTTTACTTATTCCATTTGAAACCAAGGGGAAGGAATTGGGTGACACTGTAGATACCGTGTCAATTTCGAAACTAAATGCTGTGGCCGGATAATTGGTTCTCACTCTAAATATCATCATCACAAGGGGTCGTTAGTTTTTATACACCCATTAAATTGTTTTTTATTTTTTTTGACATTCATTTTCTCAATACAGCCATTATACTTAGCTCCATTGTATAAAACATAACCCTAGTCAAAATTTTCCTTCTTATTCCATTTTAGACCCTAACCCAAAATACCCTATGAACAGATTTGATATCAGCTGAGGAGAGAAATCTTATAGGAAAGTGTTTCATTTTTGTTTTATGGTCCCATTTTCTTGTATAGGATGAATTTACTATTGACATGGCTTATCAAGGAAGAGAGTTCTTGGTTATCTATGTTGAGATTGAGATGTATTATTTATTTAGCCCCAAATTTTTTATTCTTGATTTTCGATCCAAATTGGATGATACTGGTGTTGAATCTTAAAATGAGGGCCTAAGTGCAAAGACTTACTTCAGTTATCATTATATTCTATAACATCTAAACATATTAGATTGATTTTGCAAATATAGAATTTTTTTAACCTATACTAATTTAAATAATCAAACAAAAGCTAATTTTTTTTTTTTTTTATATAATTTTTGCATATTGCTTTGAAAAGAATAATTATATATTGATGATTTTGTAATGTAAAAATAATAGTTTTTTTGCCAATTTAAAAATAAAGTTTTTACTCAATTTAAATGTTAATTTGTAAACTCAAATCAACTTTTAAAATTTAAAAAAAAAATTCATGTCACTGTAATTAGTAGGATACAATTATTATAAAATTTTAATTATCTAAATTTATTTTAAAATAAAACTAGATAGAACAAAATGTACATGAAATGAAAAAAGAAGAAAAATAAATTTAATAATTTTAATTTTTAATAGAAACAATAATATGAGTTTTAGTATTTATTTGTTATAATTAGCAATAATACAAGTTCTAGCATTTATTTTGAATATAATTATAATATTAAAAAAATAAATATAAATTATTAAAAATTAAAAAAGAAATTACTCAAATTTATTTGTGTATAATTTTATGAATAAATATAATATGAAAAGTACAAAGGTTTAATAAAATTTTATTCACATATTTCAAATACTGACAGTGGTTGGACTGATTTGTCATGCACACGTATCATGTAGTTACATAAATAATAATGTTTTGTCGTTCCTTTCTTGATTGGATATTGGGATTTTGATGACGGCAACAATAAAAAAATATGATTGTTTGGTCTTGTCCACTCTATGCTGTCAAAATGATCTGGTGTTTGAGACGCAACACTGTGCTTCACCGTTCTTCCTTTCTTTTTCAAAGAATTTTCTTATACTTCAGTAAGTGTGTTTTTAATTCCAATATATGGCTTTATCATTATGAATATTACCGATTCTATTTATTCGGAGTGTAAATTTGCAAGTGGGTATCTTTGTTTCAATTGGGATATTATGTATTATGGTTTTTAACCATGTTTGGATGCTGATTTTTCTTCAGATGGACGATGAAATGCCTGTGTATACGCTTAATGAAGCACTCAATAGCGTGGGGTTTGGCAAATTTCAAGGTTTTGTGCTTGTATATGCTGGATTGGGTTTGGTTGCAGAAGCCATGGAAGTTATGATTTTGTCTTTCATAGGACCGGCAATAAAGTCCGAGTGGGAGCTCTCACCAAGCCAAGAAACACTTTTAACTAGTGTTGTTTTTGCTGGACTGCTTATTGGTTCTTACTCATGGGGCGTTATCTCAGATAATTATGGTAGAAGGCAAGCCCTTTTTTTCTTAATCCTTTATATTCTTTATGCTTTATTGAAAATTTTATTTATTGTTCTATTTTCTGTTGTTGTATAAAAATTATGTTTCTTAAATAATTTTATTTGGCCGTATCTGCAAATCAGTATGTTAAAATTACAGTTTTCTGAAATAATCTTGCAGACTTGTTCTAATTCAAATTGCAAAACTCGGGATGTTTTGTTGAACTTGTTGCTGCTTAGAACTTAGAAAAAAGTGAACACGAATGTTTGCATCTTGGAATTTAGAAAAAAAGTGAATGTGAAAAGCATTCAGAATAACTAACATTGTACAGATTAGGTGTTACGTTAGTCTTGGGAACAACTATTTTGCACGAAATGAAAATTATGTTTTGTCGTGTAACACAAAGCAAGTAAGTTGAATTATCTATTAGCTATTACTATGGTTTCCAAAGCTGTTCTTATGAAGGAAAAATCTTTTTGCATTGTTATGAACAGTCCTTGTTGAACACTTGTGCAAGCAATCATCTCGACATAGAGGCAGAAATATATTTTTGAATAAAAACAGGATAAATTTTCACGCATTAGAAAATTTTACATTTTGTAATTCTGTCTAACTAAATTTCTGTGCAATCTATAAAACATTCATCATCTATTTGACTTACTAGAATGTGAATAATTTGTGCACATTTTATAGTTATAATTTTTGTAGAACATATTTACCCGAACAAACTCTAATTTTCTTTCTGTTTTGTCACCTTAAATAGTTTTCTAATATGTGAGTGTCCTGTGCTGAGCAGTGCTTTTCCTCTGAATCTATGCAATGTAATGCAACTTTCAAATACAGTTTGCCAACATCTGTGGGCAAAGCTTTAAAATCACATATTTATTCTGCAATCAATTAGTTTTTGTTCCAGCGTGGATGACTGTGTTTTGTTTCATCTACTACAGACTGTCAAGCTTTTAGTTGTCTTAGTTGGTTTCGTAATTTAAATGGAATGTTACCCTATTTGCTAATGGTGTCAGTTTCTAGTACAGCAGATGAATACGTGCATTCAATATGAACGTATTTTCATTTCAATTGTACACTTGTTTGGTGTGCTATAATATTAAGAGGTTAGACTGATCAATGGACTATCAAAGTTCATGTCCTGAAGAAGTTGTCAGTAAATTGGTTTCTTTGATTAGAACTGTGCATTTTCTTTTAATATTAGATTCCTCTGATCTCACATGGTTTCTTCTTCATTGGTGCTTTTGATCACATTGGTCAATCTTAGTTCTAATTTCCTTCTTTGATTTGGCATTCCAGGAAGGGTTTTCTTGGCATAGCAGTGGTAGCTAGTGTAACTGGGTTATTGAGTGCTTTCTCCCCAAATTATCTGTCATTGGTGACTCTTCGTGGTTTGGTTGGTATTGGCGTAGGCAGCGGGCCTGTATTTTTATCCTGGTTTCTAGAATTTGTACCTGCTTCAAATAGAGGCACGTGGATGGTTGTTATATCAATTTTCTGGACACTTGGAACAATATTTGAGGCCTCCCTTGCATGGGTCTGTTCTGTTCCCTAAATCACTTTTTTCTTTTTACTTCTATAATTAATCCAATGTAAAGGTGGTAATATTATTGCTCTTGAGCAACATAATGGGTATCAGCCTTGCCATTACTTAGGAACAAGAACTTTAACTATACCAGGTGGCACCTGTAATATATCCAGATTATAGATTTGATGATGTATATATATACCAATTGGACGTATCAACTTATTCCAACATTTACATCTTTAAAGTTGAAGCATATTGGACTTATCAACACTTGTCAACTTGTGTCCTGAAATGATATACATTGTTCTAAATTTTTTTCTAAGTGTTCTTGATTTTAGTTCCCTTTTGGTTGAACACGGGCTGTTTGTTTTCATTTATTGTGCATTGCATTAGTTTCTAATTAGGAAATTCGTAGTTTGAATATTTTAAAATAAGAAATTATTGGTGTTAGTGTTATATGTCTTAAAATTATTCGTATTATGGATTTTGAGTACATTATATTGGATTACTGTAAAATATGTATTGTATGCATATTTAATAATAAAGAAAGTATTTCAATTCATATATATACATTATTTTTTTTATTCAATCATACTAATAATAAAATATACATGTGAATCGTTTAAGATAATTGGATTATTTAAATTATTCTTTATAGACGTAATATCAATTAAACATTGATATTATATAATAGGTATACTGAATGTTTTCAATGAATATTATGAGATGATATTAGTGTGAGTGATATAATAGTCATATTATTAGGACAGTAGTGTGGAATAATAGTTAGAGAATTATTATTTAAACGTGACTAAAATATGGTGAATCACACGAATGTATGATGTCAATGATTTATTATTGAATTATATAGGCGTGTTAACTTCTTAAACTTTAAACGTCATAGTTGTTAATCGGTATAAATACACATAGTTTATATGGTGTATAAATGTGAGACTAATCACGTTTTGTATACAGAAATCGGTTTAGTTATATGTTATTTATATTGAAAAGCAAATAACTATTAGAAGGAATTCGTTGACTCAATATAGTGAATTTTGACATACTGCTAACTCGATTTAGATTTGAGTTTCCAGTCGGATAGTAATAAATGACTGAAAACAAAGTCTGTGATTAACGCATAAATGTCATACGAAGAGTTCGTAGTAATAAATTCAGTTCGTATTGACTGATTATATTAATGAAGCTAAATTAAAGATTTTGACATTCGTGAGTCTTGATTTGGTTGAAATTAGAGGAACGGAAGGAGATTATTTGCACAAAATTTATAATTAAGAAAAAAGCTTGATATAGTTTTTTTCCATTATAAGTTAAAGGTTATGGCACATTGTTAGATGTCAATCATAGTCACTGAGCATTCGAATCGTTTAAAATGAGGTTAATGAGATTGATTTTAGCTTACAACTAATATTATAGTGAACCTGAGAGGTCATAATATAACTCTAAGATCATCCTTATTACGAGAAAGAGCAAATAATATTCGCAAAACAGATAATATTTTTAAAAATATTATTTGGTCAAAAATCGTAAATAGTTTACTCCTTAAATTATTTAACGAAAAGAGAGTTTAAAAAATTGACTTTATTATAATTTAAAGTAAATCACAATATTTCATAAATATATAGATATTTGAATAAAATTTAAGATTAATTTATGATTTTTAAAAATTAAAGAGCCTAAATAATATTTTTTTAGATAAAGACCTGAATAATATTTTATAATTGAGAGTTTGAATGATATTTTATAATTTAGGGAGCTTAATAATATTTGTCATAAATTTATAAAATGAAGTAAAGCCTCGATCGTTCAGTTTTAGTTTTTTGTCTTCCTCTTCAAGCTTTTCGTTTTCTCTCTCAGATTGATCAATTAATAAAAAATTAAAGGCGTTTGTTTTCTCAAAAATATTATATTATTAGTGTTACACTTTATCAGAAAATTACTAAAAGTAAATTAAATGTGTTTAATTTGTAAAAATTATAAATATTTCAATAAAATTATTATTTTCGCTATATTTTGTGATTTGCATATGATCTCATACACATAATAGTAGTATCAGAGTATGATTGTGTGTCAATTACATGCAGAAATTGAATTGAAATTATATTTAAGTTAAATTTTGTTAAATTGAATTTTAATCTGGTCCGATAATTTTTATATTTGTTTTATTATTTTGAGATAGTGAAAATGTATTAAGATATGTTTTTATTGTATATGTGTTAAAAAATTATTGAAAATTTGAGTTTTGAGTGATTTTTGGTGAAAAAACGACAGAACATAGATGCTGTCCGACATGCGCTGGATGTACTAGCGATTGGGCGAGTGGAGATCAGCCCGCAAGAGCATGCTAGCACGCCGCGCGCGTTGGAGGAGTAAGTAATTTTGAATAATAAGATGAAATAATGGGTTTTTATTATATTTTAGATCTCTTTAAAATTCTTTTAAAACATGTTTATAATTTACAATTTTCCAAATTTTTTTTTACTCACATTTAATAATTTTGGATTATAAGATTATTACCTTAATAAATTTAAATTTTAATAAATATTTTAAAAATTATTAAGATTAATCAATTCATGATTTTTTTTTTTTTTCTTTTTTTTGTAACCAAGGTGTCCGGGCCAGCTTACGCGCATCTCAAGAAGTTAAATATTAGAGACTTGTATTTTTTTTAATACTTTTATGACCAGTAATTTGATTGGTCAATTTCATTGGGTTTAACCCTTATTTTAACGACCAGCTAGTTGATTGGGCAATTTTGTTCGGTTGGCTGTAAATTTTGATTCATTCTTTGTTTTATTTGTGATTACCATGTGACGTGCCCTATTATATGGACATTTTCGTGACTCTGAACCCCACGGAGGTCGGGGTATCATATCAGGCTTGGCAGCAAACTAAACAAATCAAGCCTTTAATCCTCAATGCCAATCTAGTCATATCAGATTTTTAAGAAAATTTTTAAGAGAAGATCAAAAAGTTTACTTATAACTAATAAAATATAAGTCTAAGCCTTTAATTTTGAACTTTTTTTATCAAAAATATTTCAGATTACCTAATACAAATTTTTCTCCAAATTAACGTGATAATCTTATATTATTATGTATAATTTATATTCTTTTATTTTCATAAAACTGTAAAATATGTAACAATAATATAATATAATCAAATTAATTTGTAGATACAACACATAATTTTAATTATTTTTATGAGAATAAACCATAGATGGGAGTCATCAATGTGCGAGGAATAAAATGGAAATCATAAATAATGAAAACTCTACAACGAATTTTGAAGTACTCGAAGAAAATCTACTGCAGAGATATAAGAGCTTATGTTCAACGGTGAAAGTTGCTCGAAAAGAAGATGGAAGTTTGGTGCATTGGATTTTGGAATATGAGAAGCTGGAGAAGCTGAATGAAGATGGTCCTGATGCCATCGGTAAACTTCAATTCTAATGCATGTTTCCAAAGTCATTGTTGCCCATCTCCTTACACAGCAGGCATAGGCCAAGAGCGCGCGCGCGCGCGCGCACACACATATATGTAAATTAGATATTATGTTATTCAATTATTAAATAAAAAATAATTATAAAATTTTATTTTAAAGAAATTAAACTCCAATATTTAGCTAATTAAATAACATGACAATTGTTATTAATTTATCTCTAATTTAAATTTTAAATAATATATAAAATAATTAAAACTGACTTTGTAATTCAAAATTGTAATACTACGAATTTGAGATCATAACACTAAATCATGACATAAATAAATTCATATACACAATAATTATGTAATAATATAGTAAAATCTAATTAAATAAGCAATTATATTAATAACTAACCATAATTTTAATTTAGTTCAAATAAATAAGTCATAACGTTAATTCAATTTCAAATACATACGACTCCATCATAGTTAGATTTATAAAAAATTAATATTATAACAATACTATTAAAAAAATAGAATTATTAACTTATTTATACGCATTTGTATTCAAATAAGTTAAAAATTTTGACTTAATTATAATCAAACTTTTGTAATAAATTCTTAGACACATAAGTTAAAAAAACAAACAAACGACTTTTAAGCATCTATAGTCCAAATTTCAGACTTCAAAAAAAAAAATAAATAAATAAACAGACCCTTAACTTGAATGTGTTTAAAATATTTCACAGCCATTTTTTATTTACATCATACGAATATAAGTTTCCATGTGAACTGTTTCTCATAATGAACAAAATATGTGTCCCGGGGTTTTTTATTTGAGAGATGTTCCCGTTCAATCTATTAATTAATGTATCCCGGGGTTTTTGAAATTGTATTCCTCCATTTTTTCTGACATTTTCCCCCTTTCAAAACCATTTTAATTTGGAATACCGATTAAATTGTGCATTAAATTTTAGTGGCTAAAACCAAATTTCTGAAGAAGGGACATTAGAAAAATAATCCAAATTTTATATTTGTACGAACACAATGATAGTAAAGGACCAAAATCTTTTACAAAGAGTTTTCAAATGTAATCAAATATTACTATATATATCTATATAGCTTTGTATATTATACATATTTTTATTTTTTATGTACTGCTATATGTCTAGCAATAGCAAGTTCAATGAATATTCTTATTCCTAATAATTCATATTTTGATTTCCAATGGTAATAGACTAACGTGAGATGCCTGCCACATAAAATAATAGACTTACTTTATTTGTTTTTTATGTTCCTGCTTAATATAAAATAATAGACTTACTTTATTTGTTTTTTATGTTCCTGCTTAATCTTTTCTACAAGTTGTATGCCCCATTTTTTTAAAGCCTACAAGTAAAAAATAACCATATCACTCCACTAGGCTCAAATAGATTAATGAGAATGCAAATCATGACTTGCATAAAAATTGTTAATGAAATAATAATATTTGATTTCCTGTATTTTTATAGTTTCTCAAACAAAACCGTAGTTTGTCGTCGTATATCAAGTTGGTCTCTAATTCTTCTTTTTATTTTTATTTTTTTAATTTTTTTTCTTCTTTTATGAGATAATGAATGTGTCATTCAGATATCAGTAGGACATATTGCAATAGCAGATCCAAAATATCAGAATCGATTTATAGATAATTTCATATTGTTTGTAATCGGCACCGTACAATTACGATTAAATGATGAAGGTGAAGAAAATTAAGTCCACAGCACAAACAATGGATATCCATGTAGTTTTAAATATTGTAATCTTATATTGTGATCAAAATTAAATATTTTGAAGGGTAATTTTGTCATTTTAGTAAGGTTTGGGTTAGGAAATTATTTGATATGAATGAACAGTGTACTTATTTTTTATAAATTATAAAATTCAGGGATCCAAATATTATTATCCCAATTGCTAAACTGAAGTATGCCCACACTACATATATTCTGATTCTTCCTATTATGTTTTTAATTACATAATTTGAAAGTGAAACGATGGTATGGGAATCCAATGCAGCTTTTGCTGAATAAAAAAATACAGATAGACTCGTATATAAGGGCTAAAAGAAACCCCGTTTACTGGCTTTCAATTCTACTTCTTTTCTCATCTCCTCTTATTGAATAATTTTCCTTTTTAAATTTGTATTAATTTTAGATAAATAGTCGTTAATTGATAATTAAGAATGTCTTCAACTCTAGTTGGTGAGTTGGGGGCTGTAATAGAGGTGAAGGCTTCTGCTGCTCAATTTCATGAAGTCTTCAGTTGTAGGCCACATGTTGTTACCGGTACGAGCCCTAGAAATGTACAAAGTTGTGAGTTAGTTGAAGGCGAATGGGGGAAGACAGGCTATGTCATGTCCTGTACATTTACCCGAGGTAAGCCCACACCAATTTCTAAATATTGGTTTATGTAAATTGTTCAAATTTTATTCATGGTAAGTCATGAAATTAATTTTTTCTTTATTTCTCCCAAAAAAATTAATTTAAGTAATTAAGAAAGATCCAATATGGATCTCTTGTTGATAGAATTAAGATTTCCAAGTAATTGATTGAAATAAACATGAGAGCTTAAGTAACGGGGCTCCATCATTGGTCCCCAAATGTTTATAGCATATTTTTTTGGTACATAATTTGCTAATAATGATTATTTGTTGTGCTAAATACAGACAAGAATCCTCAAAGTGTGAAGGAGTTAGTAGAAGTGATAGATAACGAAAACTACATAACCATTTTTAAATTAATTGAAGGACGGGATTTGGAGAACTTATACAAAAGCTTCTATTCCATTGCAAAAATAACTGCAAAGGATGAGGGAAGCTTGGTGCATTTTACATACAAATATGAGAAGAAAAATGAAGATGTTCCAGATTTGGAAAGCAAAGTACTTCAAATGATAATAGAAAATATTAAAGATATTGATGCTTACCTTACTCAGCAGCAGGTCGAAATTGCCGAAGATTCTAGTGATGCCCAACACATTACACAGGAGGCATAGGCCGAAATTCGTATTTTATTATAATGATCAAGTGTTTTTCCCTTAATTTAGCGGTCTTATTTAATAAAGTATTTGGGACTTTCGACTTAGATGTTCTTAAGTTGGACTGAGTATTGGTTGTGTGCACAAACTGATTGTAATTACCATTTAATGGTGACTGTTTTTGGCTTTGTTTCTTATTTGGAATAAAATGTAATACTTTGAGTTTCTTTATTTGAAAGTATTTAAGGAATGCGTGGAGCATTACTCACACACTACTATGCTATTTTCTTTTATAAAAATAATCGTTTGAGTTGCTTTATGTTATTTCGTGAGACTTTGGCTGATGGATTTTCGGATATCACATATCTTTCAGAAAAGGAATAAAGTGGGACCTCGTCTCTAATCTTGGCTCGGCTCGCCCTTCTGTCAATTGGTGGGATTCTCTTTTGATGGTCGTTCATTGCTTAATTTTTGGGCTGTTTTTTTTTTATTATTATAATCCTCTTGCCTTTTATATTTACTCTTTATTTCTCCTTAACAAATTGTTCTTGGAGGTTATTTTAAAAAATATTTATATTATATTTTGGGTCATAGCTACAAAGGCCTAAAATTGCCATCTTTGTTCAAGGACTTTTTTAATAAGTAAACCTGAACAAAATAGGAAAAATAAAAATAACCTGAACAATATTTGACTTCTCTTCTTTTGGATAAAGCTATAGCTTACAATTCCTCAACTATCTTTATGTACATAACATTTATTTTTTTTCTGTTATAAATTTTAAAAATTACTTGGGTTTGAACATGAGTGATCCAGATTCAAAGTACTCTAGTAAGCGTTATTTGTTTTTCGGCTCCTCAGTTCAACTCGCCGTGAATGTTTGTTAATATTTAGGCGCGCGCACACAGAATTTATAATTACAAACTTCCCCTCAAATCAGCGGTGGACTGCGAGCCTCCAAAAATTTGAAAGTGTTTTACATATACATAGCTCAAAAACAGCCCAAAATTGATAACAAAATCCTAAATTTAATTTAAAGGTACACAATCTTTTGTATGTACATAGCCCAAATTCCTATATTTAACACAACTCAAAATCCGATTTAAAAGTCTGGTCACAAAGTTTTTTCTATACATAGCCCAAAAATTGAAAGAAGCCCAAAAAGTAATTTAAATGGACTTCTTAAAAATTTCAAAAATGATTTGAAAAAATAAGGTCAATATTTTTTTTATTTAAATTCTATATTTGACGAATTCTATTATTTAAAGTTTGTAGGGTACAAATTTAACAATATTTCTTGTAATTGTATGATATATTTATTTTTTATAATATTATATTTTTCATTTTCATTTTTTTATTTTAAAATATATTTTGAAAACTGATATTCATAAAAAATTTTTATTAGTTATATATTTATTTTTTTAAATATAAATATTTTTATATTATCATTATTTCTATTAAATTAACTATTTAATTAACTCAACCTATTACAAATTTTTTAAGCTTGCCCTGGCCTGAAATAACGTAGGTAGCAGAATTTTGAGAAAACGAAAAAAACGGTTGTGGGGTTTTCTTTAGTTTTATTATGCAATCCCTCGGCTCTTCGTGATGCCACGGTTACAGCCTTGCAATGCCTGAAAAATTGAATGATGGAAAACCCTGTACATGATTCTCATTTGTTGTAATTTGTAAATGACTGTGATCGGTTTTTAAAGATTATATCTATGGGGCTTGCTTTCAAATGCACATTTAAAAAAGATTTTCTGTTCGTTATTTATATTAATAGATAGAGTAGTGTTATGAATATAACACTTTTAAAATGAATTATTTACACCGATTGATATAACAGAATTTTATAATTGTAATATATTTAATATTTTTGTTAAAATAATTAAAATTTATTAGAGTAAAAGATAATAAATAAAAAATTATATGATAATGATAAAATAATATTATAACAATTTGTATAAATAATTTATATCTTAATATTATTGTAATAGATGTTAATCATAACTCGTAATATTATTATAATTAATTTTATAATAATTCATATTAATTTGTGATTAATTATTGTGTATTATTAATCATTATTTTTAATAGATGTTTATCGTAGTTTGTAATAGATGTTATTTAATAGATTAATCATAGTTTTACTATTATGTTTATCATAATTTAAATAAAATATCTTTAAAAAATTATTTTAATAGAATATTTTATTATATATCATCATTATAAAGGGTAATTTTAGAGATACAAATTCATATATAAAATTTATTCATATAAATAGATGCCAATTAATTTAATTGGTAAAATTATTGAGGTGATACAAAAAAAACTTTAGTGTTCAAAACACCGCTGACACGATAATTAAAAAAAAAAAATGAGTTATTTAAGTGAGCGACTTATTTAATAAAATGTACCATAATATGTGATTTAATAAAAAAAAATACAAAACTTCAAGGACCTAAATAATAACCTCTTGTTTGAGAAATGATAAACCTGTTCATTAATGGACTGTACACCCGGGCTTCCATAAAAAGGATGCTGGAGCCATTTTGCTTAACACTGCCTCTCTTTAATCATCTACTGATTTTTCCCAAAATAAATATTGATAAAAATGTCTCTGGTTTGCCGGTTGGAAATTGTAATACATACGGAGTCTTTCTCCTGCTCAAGTTCATGCAGTCTTCAGCTGCAGGCCATGTACTGTTAGCAGTACGAACCATAAGAGAGTAGAAAGTTGTGTATCAATTGAAGGTGAATGGGGAAAGAAGTCTCCTGTTGGAATATAATATTTTTTTTTTCAAGAATTTTTATTATAGATATAGAAAATTTTTATTCTATTTTTTATAATAATTAGTTTTCTTCTTTTAATAAAATTTTTGTTAAAAAAATAAGTGAAAATTTATCCTTTTTAAAAGTAGAATTTAATTTGTATAAAAAAAGAAACTATTATTTCTATTAGAAATAAGTTATTATAGATAAGGAGGTACAGGTTGACCTTATTTGTTAAGTAAAATTGAATTCACTTAAATACAATTCATATAACTTGAAATCTTTAGAAGAAGACGGTTTCTTAGAGGAATGGAATATATTAAGATTAGGTGGTAATTTCATTGGGTTAATTTATAGAATAAATCATACTATTTTGATATATTCTAAGAAAGGAAGAGATATATTCTAAAGAAAAATGGTGAATCCATTGATATTGGTTGTAATAAAAGTTGGGGCGAGAGATATATATGTAAAATATTCTTATAATGAAAATATTTTTTTCTTTACAAATTGTAAAAGTTTTTTTTTTTAATATAAATTAATGTTCTTTCATTATTTGAATTGCTTTCTTAATCTTTTTTTATTATCATTTATTGATTACTTAATCTCTATTTTTTACAACATTCATACTCTTATAGGATAATATAAAGGATACCACTTCTTTAAGACAATATAAATTTTTTAATATCATATTACTATTAATATTATTAAAATAATGAGTATATTTTGAAATACTTTAAATAAAATATATAACATTTCTGAATACATGTTATGACATTCTCTATATATCATAAGACTTATCCTACGTAAAACTCAGATAAAAAAAGAACATAAAAAATAATTTTTCAAATTTTGTATTTGTGATTATACATTTAATAAGGCGCTAATTGACTTAGAGGCTCCCTAACACCAAATTATAGCTCACGAAAACTTCAATATGACTCAGCCCATCAGTCGAGGCCTTCTTAGGAGTTTAAAGTATCATCAGGCTTTCAAAACTAACAATGGGTCACACAATACAAACACTGGGATTAAATTTTCATTGCCTTATGCTTTTGTAATTACAATAGTTTTACTTTGCTTTTTTTTTTTTTTAAATGAATAATAAAATGATTTTGCTTCAAACCGCAATTATTTATGAATAACACATCAATATGAATGAAAAATAAATAAGTATTTAAAATAAATTTAAAAAGTATAGCATAAATAATAATTTTTACTTAATTAATATTATCAACTATTCATCCAATTATACTTGATAACTTGTAATTTTATTTCACATAAATTTGTGATAAAAATTATTCATAAATAAATTTAAAAAATAAACGAGTGGGCAAATCCAAAACTACTTATTACTTTTCAATTGTCATAGCCTTTCTACTTATATTTTGTCTACCTAATACCTACCATGTTGGTACAAGTATTTATCAACTACGAAAAATATCTTTTGGTATTAAACTTGTATAAGCAAATGTTTATAGGATAAAATAAGAGAAGCATGTGCCAATTGTTGTAGGCAAAGATATATCAAGATATGCGGAAGCAAATTATAACAAAACAATAAATTATTTTGTATATGTATAAATATTAGTACAACTCACTTGTACTTTAAAAGGAAAAAAAATAAAATTAATAATATTATTAGTTTGTTTTTCAAATTAAAGACACCACTAAAAAGCTAGGACAACGATGGGAAGCTCCCAAAGATTGGACCACAAGGTAGCTGATGACCCTAATGTGCAATCAAATCCATGCTTTAAAGCTGTGCAAAGCAAAGGCCATATCAATATTGTCCATATTATAACTTTACTACTCGGTGAGAAAAATGTGCTTCCAAGTATTTGACCTACCGAATATTATAACAAGATGTCTGATATTTAATAATACAAGTGGTTCTTGGTTGAATATCTGCTTGACATTCCACCAAACATTTTATGTTTTATCAATCTCGAGTTTTAATTGTTTAGGCATGCTAGAATTATGACCAAAGTCGAAAAACAGATGCGTAGAATTTCATTTTAAAGAGACCAAAGTCTAAAAACACAGGCCTAGACTTTTATTTGAAAGATTCCACAGCAGACAAAGCAATAAATTTGGACACTACATAGCGAGTTAAATCTCACGAAACAAATTCTTCAAAGTATGCAAAAGTTATTCGGTCTCAAATTGAAGCATTCATGTGAGTTTAGGCATGCTCAAATTGTTACCGAAGTCTAAACGTACTCATGTTTACTTAGGACCCGAATCCTCCCAACCGTCTATGTTTTGGTCATAACAAGCTGGTTTCGATGTCGATGAAAACAGAGAATTATACATACTCTTCATTGGAGATCTAATTGCCATTCCTCATCATTCTAAAAGTGTCTTCCACCAAACATCTCATTTGAATTATAAAACTCTGAAGAACAAAATAGTAGTAATCTTTTACTTAGCTTAATTAAAATAATAATCATTCAACAACAGCAACACGGGTCCATTGTGTAAATAAAAAAATCCTCGTGTCATAAACAGATCATTGCCATACTGTCAATAAATTGCATTCACAAATTAATTCAGAAAATCATCAAAACATCAAAGCTGAGAAGAATTCAAAAAATTAATAAAACTATCAAATGGATCGATTCTTTTCCAAATCAAACTCAAGAGTTTACATTTATTTCTTGGAGATGATTCAAATCTACTCAAACAAGAACACGAAAGTCAACAAAAGCCAATCGACAAAAGCCAATAACACGTTATTAGTAATGCTGGATGACACAATTGACACAACTCAATTTCCGATAAGGAAATGGAACTGAGAAGAAGACTCATCTCTACATCCACTGATGAATCATCCCTTGAATTAATAGTAAAATCATTTAATGGGAAGGAATCTTAAAATTGAGGGACTTGTTAATCCATGCTTTCCAGCTCCCACTTCCTCCTCCTCTGCGAGGAAGGGCTACATTCAATCTTCCATCCTCTGCAGTTTTCTCGGTTGGTGGCTTCTTGCACAGCATAAAATTACGCACTCCATGCCTTCCGATAGTGTCCCATGGACTCAGAGCTGCAATCGAAATCAAAATCAATTAACATAAACTCCAATTCATCGGTTTCAAAATCAACAAAAGAGATCAACCAATCCAGTCAATTGAAAAATAATCAAATATAAACGTCAAACTTAAAATAATATCTCACTCTACATACCAATCCAATCAATTAGTAAATTGGTAAAGGCTTGTCATTCTATAACGTAGACAATTGAAGAATAATCAAATATGAACATCAAGGTAAAAATTTCAAATAATATTTTACTCAACACCAAGACACAAACGAAGACAAAAACATAAACGAACATTACCAAAAATAAAAAAATTTCTGATATTTGAATGAAAACTGAGCGGGGTACTTAAAATATAAAAATTAAAAAGGAAATCAAAACATGTCATTCAATCATTCAATTCACAAATCAAAATCAATTAAAATACTGTCCAATTTGCAGGTTAAAATTTCGCAATAGATTTAAATCAATCCTGGTAAACGGCAATCCAAATTGAGAAAGATTTTCATTCTAATTTAAAATTTCAAATAAATTTCAGATATTTCTGTCAAAATCGAGATGGGTTATTTAAAATATAATCAAACAAAAGGAAATCCAAAAAATTATCCAATAATGAGATCTTAGCTTAGGGTATTGAACTCTAACTTACCACCGGACCCAGCATTGGAGCAATACAGCAAGAAATCGTTCAGATCAGATCCAAGAACGGGTAGTCTTCCTTCACGAGCATAAGATTTCAGAGCAGTATCAATAACAGCGGCAACAAGCTCTTCTTCATTCACCACAAAACGGATCGGGCCAGCGCTCCCCAGCACCGTAATGCTAATCAAGAGCCTGTTACCCTTTGGGGTTTGATTCTTCTTGTGCTTGTACGATAACATTGTCGCAAAATAAAGAAAATCTAAACAAAATCTTCAATTGGGTGATCTGTTTTTTAAGAAAAAAATCGGATTTTATTTCTTCTAATTTTTTGATTTTGGCTAAAACGAGTCCGGAAAACAAAATTTTCGTTTATGGGTCGAGACCTTGGCAGCGATAGTACCAGCCTTCTTTGCAAGATCCAAAAGCCAAAGCAAGAGGTGAGCTCGCCTTTGATTCACAAAGGGAGAGCATCAAGATACTATTCCTAGAGATTATTTCCAGCATTCACAAACAATTTTCTGAAATAAGCTCTTCAATGAAGGAAACTGAAATATGGGTTTTGATTTTCAGGGTAGAAACCGATGGGAGTATTTGCTGTTTTCTTGTTTCCTTGGCTGGCTATTTATACAAGAACGAAGAAAAAATTACCTACTAGGGTTAGGGAAGGCGTGTCGTTTCCCGTTTAAAGAACGTGTTTTGACTTTGGCTTTTGTTGTTTTTTTTTGCTTGGTTTGTTTTCAAAAGTCTAGGTTGGCAGTTCACGCCTGCCTTCCCATAATCCTCACCCCAAAACCACCCAAGGAAAAGCCAACCTACATCACAAAGATCTCCCACTCCAAAACCGCAAACTATTGTGTTCAAGATTTCGGGTGTTAATGATTGTATGGAATCTTATATTTTTTGGGTGTTTTTAGATTTTACTATTTTGGATTAAAGTTCGTGAAATATTTCTAGTAAAATTTTGAGATTTCGATTCTATAAAATCATGTTTATCTCATTTTAGGTAATCATTTTGGTTTTTGAATTGAATGGCCGAAATTTACTCTATTTTTTAAATTTAAATTTATTTAATAGTTATATCGATATTTACTCGGTCTTCTATTTTTTTATTAATTGGTGTTTGAATTAATATAACAAATGGATATTTTTAAATTAAATAAAATAATAATGATAATGATTATTGTGTTTGTGGGTTTGATTTAATTTATTTTTTTAAAGTGTTTAGATTTTTATTTTCACTTAAATAAGATTTTTGGGAATTTAAATTTCACCACAAAAGAATTTTCGGGTCCGGATAAAATTGTGTTTGGATTCCAATTTGAGTAAGATTTTCGGGAATTGAAATTTCACTCATATAATAATTCTCGGGATTCGAATTTTACTTCCCTGACAATTTTGGAATTCATATCATAACGAAACTTATGATGGTTCAAACAATAAAATCTCTCAGAATTTGCGATAATTTAGATATAAATATTGTTTATATAATTACTAATAATGATAAATATGGCTGCGTGTCACAAGATCCTCAAAATTTTATGAATGAATGCCTCTTTTATCTGTAATTTTTTTTTTTAATTTCAAAAAATTCATAATTGATTTGTGTCAACAAATAATCTTAATTAGGTGTTTTTAATTAACCCCTTTTCATTATTCACACGGAATTAATTTTTTTTTAAACACTGTTTTCAATGTTTACACATTTTTTGATTAGAGCCGAAAAAATAAAATTAATTATTATTTCAGTTGTAAGGAATCTTCTCGTTATGTATTTATTATTTTTAATAATTTTCATTATTTAATAATAATAATAATATTATTATAATCTAATAATTACTTTAATTTATTAAAAGTTATTATTAATTATAATATTAAATATAAAATTTATTATAAATAATAAATATAAAAAATTTTAATAAATACTTTAAAAATATTTTTAATCGATATTTTGTAGTTATTATTTTTTTTTAATACATTCTTGTTATTCATCTTCTTCTTCTTATATATAATAAAGAGTAGATTAGTCTCCGAACGTTGTCCTGGAGTGCAAGGCAAGAGTTTTTAATACAATAAATGTTTGTTTGCTTTAATTAGTTAACTGCTAAAACTGATCTACACATACACTACGTAGTGTAGTCAATATCAACAGTAACAAGAAGAGGATGAGGACATTAAATGAAGGTTTGAGGGCAGCTTCTCTTTGTAACTTTTAAAGCAAAATTGGTGAGATTTTTCGGTCAATAATATTGCATTCCTTAAATGACGTGACTTCATTTTTTAAGGTAGTTCTGAATTTTCTGACGACATAAATAATATTATATATTTAAATATTAAGTATTATTATTATATATCCAAATTTTTACATAAACTTTTAATATAATAATAATAATATTATTATAATAATATTATTAATGCCTAAATTTTTTAAAAAGAGAAGATTCAACACACCACATAAATTTACTGTTGCGATTGATGTAAAATCTCTTCGAGAATTACTTGAAATTACAGAAAAATGAGTTAAAAATGAAGGCGGATTATTGACGATTAAACTCTTACGCTCAAGTCAGTGGACTGTATAGGATCAAATGAAAAGAGAAAAAATATGAGTGTGAGTATTTTATCGACCCGAGAAATTGGGTTCGAGAAATATTTGTGAGTGTAATCTCTCTCTCAAGGTTTAAAGATGGCCCTCTTAAGAAATTCCCTTCAAATAATCCTCCTTCATGTATTGCTTTCATTTTTTATAGGGCATCTGCACATATGAGTATCGGAGAATAAGAGTTTGATTAGACAGAAGTAGGTATGGTGGTTGGGTCAATCTTTTTACCACTCTTTCATATTAGGTCTAGAGTAACAATAAGTGCCTACAACTTGCAGGGTATGACACACCCTAACGTGATGGGACGCCTTAATAGTTACTTGAATAGCATATTTGTCGGTCTCATTCATAACTCCCATGTTTAAAATAGAGGCGTTGTATCGCCTCAGTAATCAAGGCGAGTGTTGAGATACCGAGACGATCAGAGCCGGGTCAGGTCTTCTACTTAGTAACGGTTGAGGTCAGAAAACTTCA
>JAWDEX010000012.1:1436108-1448469 GCA_035221805.1 Trichilia hirta
TATTATAAATTATGAGCTCAGTTTAAATTATTAAATAAATTATATTTGAACATAATATAGATAGAACAAATCATAATTAAAACTAATAATCAAAAATAAAAGTAGATAATGATAAATACTAAGAAATTAAAATATTTTATTTTTTAAAAAATAATTCAATATTTTATTTTAATTTTAAACATTTAAGAACTTACATGAAAAAAAAAAAAAAAAGAAAAGAAAAGAATTCATAGGTAAAGACAAAAATTTATATGATAAAAGCTAGTATTCCTTATTCTTATTAGAGAGCGTGTCTGTTACTTCTCTAAATTATGATAGTATTTATTACAAATATTTTGAAAAAGGGGTAAGTAATATTTTTAAAAACTATAAGAAATTATCTATCACAAATATTCTGACGGGTAAATGACATTTTTTAAAATTATAAAAAAGTATTTGCCTTTCTCTGGCTTTGCTCATTGAGGTAATACCTTATTTTTCTTTTCTTTTTTCTTTTAGCTTATATAAGTAATAAAAATGCCACAATATTCATATAATGATTCTAATTAGTTAATAGGGTTCAAATGTAAATATAATGCATTTTATAGAATCCAAATTTTAATGAATTAATATTTGATTATAAACTAGAGAACCAATATCCTATATAATATTGTTCATTTCTCCACCTCAATTTTTAAATGAGTTTAATTCTCTCCGAGTACCTTTTTTTTTTCAAAAATAACATAAACTTTAATTTAACAACTGAAACAGGATCACTACAATAAATCATTATGAACAAGTTCATCGAAGCCCGCAACCATCAAATTTACAATATAATTTTAACTAAATTTTAATAATTTAATTTCTATCTTATAATAATTATAAAATAAAAATAGCTGTGTAGTCTATTCATATTATTAACAAAATAAATTTCCAAAGTTCATATTGAAAAGTTATCACGTTTTTTCAAGTGGTGTAAAATTTTTGAAATTAGAATAAAATAATCAACAAGAACAAACTTAAGATTTATTATTTCCTTTCAGAAAACACAACATGACACAAATCTAAATCACCCCTAGAGTATGTAGTTTTATGGAGTTGCTGCTTGACCAAAATAGGTTTGCTACCAAAGAAAATGGTTATGGGTGGATAAAAGGAGAGGATAAATACTCTTCGTCTCAAAATGTAAAATATTTAGTTGCTCCATCAAAGAATAGAGATTTCTTCTCTTGTAAAAAGATAAAAAAATTATATATATATCAATCACATTTTGAGTCGTATATAATATGCATTGGTCATATTTATTTAAATATTATATTATTATAAAATGTGTGTCAAAATGACTCATTAATATAATGTGATCACCAAATAATTGAGTCTATAAAATAAATTTTAATTGTATTTAACTTCAGTCATATATTAATTTATTTTAATTAAAAATACAGCAATAATGATGCCATTCCATTAAATACGTGAAATACCAAATTAGTGGGTGAAAGTTAAAAATAACATGACACACTATAGCTTGACCAAACTAGACAAAAATATCGTTATTATTGTCAATAAAAGATAGCGCAAAATTAAATTTGCTTTTCCTCGATGTTTAAAATTCATTAAAATCTCTGACAATGTCTAGATTCATAGTTTTTGTTGAAGGAATCGGCAGATTTTAAGGTAATTAGAACAACGAGCCAACGATATATTATTTATTGTGATGCAGGATACTTATAATGGCAGCATATATTTTTATGGATTTCCTATATTTAGCTGCTTTTTTGTTCATGAATTCAATTGGTTACACTGATGGTCAAGAAAAGAGGCTGCAAATTCTGAAATTCCGTGTGTTTAAGCCAACTTGAATATTCGTATCTGTTTAAATATTCTTTTGTGAAAAACTCAATGAGGCCCCCAATAGGAAGAAATTTTAATTAATCTCAACGCATGTCACTATACTGAATCAAGGCTCATCCTTTTTGTAATGAGTCCTAATTTTTTAAAATATTAAATAAAAAATATAAAAATCTTCCTTAATTTTGATATGAATGAGATTAGAACTCTTTGCACAGTTCTAAAAAATTTTACTTATTGAATTAATCAACATGCGCTTAATTTTTTTAATGCTTAATTTCTGCAAATATTAATATTTTCTCTCCCCGGCATTCATTTATTTTGAAAGAATAATTTTGTACAAAAACAGCACTGACTTGCTATATAAATAATTCTAATTAGGTCATAGGTCTCTTATTAAATATTACTAAGTATTATTTTCATTGACTCTGATTTGAGTTAAAGAATGAAGTAACTGTTGACTCCACAAAAATTAAAGACTGCCCAATTCGTAAAATAAATAATTCCACCATCCACACACACTCTTTCTATCTCCTATGTAGAGTGCCCATAGTCACTTGGCTCAATGTAAGAAGAGGTCTAAATTGCAAAATTTCAAGGACAATTTTGATAATCTTCGACATACCCCACAAAAAATTCTTATTTTGCTTTTGTTCGTGCATACTCGAGTAGCAACTAACTAAAAAAGTGCTGAAGATTCTCTTGTTAGTCTCTATTTTCTGTCATTTTCCAACAATTTCAATGCCCCTATTGATAAAGATGGAGATTATTTTAGTTCTGTTGCAAATTTTGAACAGAGAAATATAGATCTTTGCACATACAACAATATCAAAATGTGCCCCCAAGGAGTGGCTTGGTGGATAAGGATATGTTGGACGATTTTACGTTGATTCCGTGTTCAAATTCAAAGGCGCAATTTTTTGTAAGAATTCGGGTAGTTAAAAAATTTTCACCAGTCTTCGCATCGCACAGTTGAGTGATTTTTGAACACGCAAAATGGCTATAATATGCGTCGGGTCCTTGTTTGACATAGCAAACGTTACGATTTGAACTCTAAATAGATTTTTACTGTATACACACCAAAAAAAAAATAAAAAATCAAAATGTACTGATTGATTATATTTGCCAACCAAAATGGGAAGCCACTACATATTGATGTCAAAGTCAATCATTTTCAATGACAATGCCCAATTATATTGAAGCCAAGTTGGATACAAATGTTGATAATAAAATTGAAAGGATGAAAATTTTAATTTGGTCCTCATTTGGGAATTTGTATTGTACATTGAGTCAGAAATCTAAAAGGGCAAATTGACACACTATTATTTTATGCATTGTTAAAATTTTTTTGATTATTCATATTTTTATGTCAATCTATGCTAATTCATTAAATTTATATGCTTAAAATGTGACTTCGATACGAAGTTTTGTGAATTCATGTATCATATCAATTGACTATTTTTTGTGCTGGGTTGTGCTAGGTTGACCTATTTACAGCCTTTGGATAACATGTAATTCATAAGACAAACTATGCTCTAGTAATTTAATTTCATATCAAATGAAAAATGAAATACAAACAAACAAACAAACAAATTCGGTTTGCTTTTTACTACCTTTGACATTTTATTTTTTCAACAACCTGTGAGCAAATTCTGCTCTTTCACTGCTTTCTACAATTGGATGGACAAAATGAACTCAAACAGTAGGCACAAAACCTGAAGCAGTAAACCATCACCACTAATTCCAATTTTAACAATCTCTTCTCTTTCCCCCCCCCCCCTCCCCCCCCAAAAAAAAAAAAAAAAAAACACGGGCAAAGCAACGAAAGCGGAGGATCACGAAGCCAAAACTCTTACAGTTTACACGTTGTCATGCTTTATTTGAGTCTCGTATGATTAACCAGTAATCAACATCGATCCTTCAAAAACTGCTTCAGTTTTATATATATAAATATTTGGAAACGTTCCAGGAGTAGTAGCATACGAGGTGGGATAAGTTCTTCCGATCGAGAAATAGAAAAAAAATTGAAAAATGCAAAAAGTTCAGAGGTTATTAATTTGTCCTTAATTGGAAAATCTTTGATTAATTTACCTGCAAAAAAAATAAAAATAAAAAAAATAAATAAAAACAAAGATGTCTCGTTCAATTGAAAGCATGCTCGGTCTGCTTAGAATCGTTGTAAAAAGAGGCATAAATCTTGCCGTCCGAGATGCTCTTAGCAGTGATCCTTATGTTGTCATTTCCGCTGGAAAACAGGCATGATTTTTTATTTTTACCCAGAATTAATTTATTTACGTTAATAATGATGATCTTATATATATATTGCAATTAATCCTTTGTTTCGTTTCTCTCTTGTATGAACCATTGTTTGCAGAAATTGAAGACGCATGTGGTGAATAGCAATTGCAATCCTGTTTGGAATTGTGAGTTGACTGTTCCAATTAGAGATCCTAATATTCGAATCCATTTGGTAAGTAATCGGCATTGTTGATTTGGTTGCTCTATATTTTTGTAGCATATTTTGAATGAACGGGTTTGTAAAGAGCCATTTTTAACCAAATTAAAAGAAACTCTACCTATAATTGAAAGAAAATGTACCCATCTTACATGTATACGATGAAACTTTTACTCATCTCACACATAGGAGCATGATTCTTTGAAAAAGAATGCAGTAAATTGAATCTCTTGTACCACTTTAAAAGATCAATTGTCTTGCAGACAGTTTACGACAAAGATACGTTTAGCGTTGATGACAAGATGGGAGAAGCAGACATCGATATAAAACCCTATCTTGCATGTCTAAAAATGGGTTTGGAACACCTTCCAAACGGCTGTGCAATCAAGAAAGTACAACCAACACGGGCAAACTGCCTTGCGGATGAGAGCAGCATTATTTGGAAAAATGGAAAGATAAGCCAAGACATGTGTCTCCGATTGAACAATGTGGAGTGTGGAGAAGTGGAGATTCGGATTGATTGGGTTGAGGTTCCAGGGTGCAAGGGGTTGGGATCCACCTCTCTGTGATCTAATTCGTAATTACCATGATGGGTTTGAATGGATTGCTCTTTACGTTTTAACAAATGTGGATCGAAGCATATTTTTATATAATCTACGACTAATAAGAGTATATTCGGGGGCGGTTCGAAAGAAGTTGAGGCCTCGAGCGAAAATTACATTTTAGGCCCTTTGATATTTATAGTGAAATTAAATTATTGATTAATTATATACAAAATATTTTTGTTTAAAACTTTTATTTGATGTTGCTGACATGTAGAGTGCTCAATTTAATTTAATTTAATTTTCACTTTTTTTGATTAATTATGCAGGTAATATTTTTGGCCATATGAATCTAGTTATGAATTTTCAAGCTGTTTATTCACCTTCTCTTAAATTAGGTTACACTTTTTAATTAGAAAATAGAAACTTATGGTTTGTCTTTTACAAAATAACTACCAAAAACACTCTACTTTGCAAAACATGAACGTAAATATCATTTTGAAAACAATAAATAATTGCTCCTAAGAATTTCCAGGTTTTAGGATATACTTTAACAGGCCATGCAGGCCATAAATTTTTGAGGTCTTAACATTCTATAAAAGACTTAGTTGTTGAACTCATATGGGCTTCTGTTGTTTCATAATTCTGAGCTCAAAATCATCTAACCCTGTATTTTGTTGGCCCAACCAGAGAAATTGTTGTTGGAAGGTTTAATTCTATCTAGCGCAACATTTCAATTGAAACAACAAAAGTTCTATTGAAATGTTTTTTGGTGGAGAGAATTGATTTTTTGCCAATACAATGGGTGAAATTTAATTGGACCTTTTTCCTTTTAAGATTATCATACCCTTTACACCATCAATCAACTAAAAATTATATCATTTTTCTTTTCTTTTCTTTTCTTTTTAATATTTTTAATTTTGTAATATTAAAGAAAATACTAAAACTTGGTATCAGAGGATTTTTTTAAGAAAATTTAAATAACATTAATATATCACTTATTTATATTTCTAGTTAATAAATTTTAGTCACGTATATTTTTAATTTGAAATTAAACAGACATAACAATAATAATTATAATAATTTTTTTAAAAAACATTTAATTTATTTTTATAGAACAAATCTGTCCCAGGCTGTGTTATATAAATCTTTCTTTTTTACGATACCATGCGAAGGATAATTTCGTTTCTTATTTTCGCTTCTAGACTTTTTCACGCATGTTTTCTAAACACAAAAAGTCGGCAAGAATAGAACGTTGTTCTCTTTCAAGTAAAAGTCTGAGAAATATCAATTGCGCTTCATGTATCAGAAACTTCAAAGTTGTAATCCTTGAAATAAACCAAGAAAAAAATCTAGCTCTTTGGAAGTTTATTTAAAGATATTTCCCTTGTGATAAATTGTAAGGTTATGATTTGTTTGTGTAATCTTATCTTTCCAATTGTTTTCTTCCTCCAAAAACTTCCGAACACGCCAAGAGAGTGCCTTATTGAACATAATATCCATGGCTTCTACTGCAACATGCTCAACATCATTGCAAAACAATAGCCTAAGTACAAGCTTTCCACCACCTCCAGGACCAAAAAACTTGCAAACTATCCTTAAGTTTCCATTTCTTTCATCTTCCACCAAATTTACATGCTTAAAATCCTCTGTTTCAACTCCAAAACACAATGAAGTTGTGGTTGACGAAGAAGTGGACAAAATTCGGAGACTCCAAAACGGGTCCGACATTCGCGGTGTTGCTTTGGAAGGCGAAAAAGGTCGAACGGTCGACCTTACGCCACCGGCTGTGGAAGCCATTTCCGAAAGTTTCGGCGAGTGGGTAATCAGAAGCTTGGAAAAGGAACATGGACGTCCTGTTGAGGATGTAAAAGTATCTCTCGGTAAAGACCCTCGAATCTCGGGGCTGTCGTTGAGCGTTGCCGTGTTTGCAGGCCTTTCTCGTGCAGGTTGCTTGGTGTTTGATATGGGACTTGCAACAACTCCAGCTTGCTTTATGAGCACATTGTTACCTCCATTTGCCTACGATGCCTCTGTAATGGTCGGCTACGACAACCTTATCCCTTAATACTGTTTAATTTTGTTACACTTCTCAAATTTTTTAGAATTGTGATGTAGATGACAGCTTCTCACTTGCCTTATACTCGGAATGGTCTCAAATTTTTCACTAAGAAAGGGGGTTTAACGTCGCCGGAGGTGGAGGAGATATGCGACGTAGCTGCCAGAAAGTATGCCAATAGGTTTGCTAAAGTGTCTACCTTACCGAGAACAACTCCGACAAGAGTTGATTTCATGAGCGCTTATTCAAAACATCTTAGAGATATCATAAAAGAAAGAGTGAACCATCCCTTGCACTATGACACCCCACTGAAGGGTTTTCAGGTTTTGTTCTTTCTTAATTTGTTCGTATTTTACAAGTATGTGGCTGCATATAACTCATGCACGTGCTACCTCACCTTGAATTATCCTAACTCAAACTTCGGTTTGCCTGATGTCTAAACGTAAATGATGAACTGCTGATTTGATTTGAAGTGTTTAAATTCAACTATGGGCCGAAGTTTTCAAGTGGATCTTTAAAGATGGCGGACAGTTTTCGGAACTTGAGCCCCCAAAGAATGCATAAGTACAGAATTTTTCGGCCAAACAAAATACTAATATTTTTTTATTTATCGAGGTTTGGATATTATTATGTCATGCAATTGATAAAATTTCGGATTCTCACTATTTTAAGTAGGAACAATGAATTTATCCTCCATAATTCTCGATTGCATCGAGAATTAATATTTTAATTAATGAATAATGGGTGGTTATCATCACTGTATTTAGTTGGATGTTCATTGCTGGACTACCGATTTGGGCTTTTGTTTAATCCAAGGTTAGGTCCCAAAGCATCTAGCATTGAAATACTTTCGAAATTGTCACTAAAGGTTTCAATTTGGCTCCTATCAATGAATATCAATTCATATACTAGTTCGAAGTCGTCAAATTTTGGATTATAAATGCATGTAAGTCTAAATTAAAAGGTTTAAATTTATGTCTATTGAAAGTACATGTTCAAGTTTAGTCAGCATATTTTAGAATTCACATAAAGCATAATCTTCAAAAGAATAATGTAGCATTGTGATATAATAATTTCTTGCAACTAAGTTGCAGATTATAGTAAATGCTGGAAACGGATCGGGAGGTTTCTTTACATGGGATGTATTAGACAAGCTTGGAGCAGACACATTTGGCTCTTTGCATCTCAATCCAGATGGGATGTTCCCACACCACATTCCAAATCCTGAAGATGAAACTGCAATGTCTCTAACAAGAGCTGCCGTGCTAGAAAACAAAGCCGATCTCGGAGTTGTTTTCGACACTGATGTCGATCGCAGTGGCGTTGTTGACAACAAAGGCAACCCAATAAATGGTGACAAGCTTATAGCTCTCATGTCCGCCATTGTTTTGCTGGAACATCCTGGAACAACTGTAGTTACTGATGCTCGGACAAGCATGGCGCTTACAAAATTTATTACGGATAGAGGAGGAAATCATTGCTTGTATCGTGTTGGTTATCGGAATGTGATTGATAAGGGAGTCCATTTGAATGAAGATGGAATTGAAACGCATCTTATGATGGAAACTTCAGGACATGGTGCTCTTCAAGAGAATTATTTCCTGGATGATGGTTAGATATTTTATTTTATTTTATTTATTTCATGTCATTTTAATTCATTCTAGCTAGGTATTTTGAAAACTGGGGGTTTCGTTTCTTCTTTGCAGGAGCTTATATGGTAGTAAAAATCATCGTTGAAATGGTAAGAATGAAGCTTAGGGGATCAAATGAAGGCATAGGTAGTCTCATTAAAGATCTTGAAGAACCACTAGAATCTGTTGAACTCAGGATGAACATTATCTCCGAGCCTAGATATGCAAAAGCAAAAGGATCCGAGGCCATTGAAACATTCCGGAAATACATTGAGGTATACTAACAGAAATCAGATTTCACATTCAGATATTGAAAAACTGTTTTCATTTTACCTTCGAAACTTTGAATAATTACTTGCAGGAAGGGAAGCTTCATGGGTGGGAATTAGATTCCTGCGGTGATTGCTGGGTGAGTGAAGGTTGTCTTGTGGACTCAAATGATTCTCCAGCTGCCATTGATGCTCACATGTACAGGTAAAAGTAATGCAATCTGAAGAGACCATTTAAATTTGGGACAAGTTTCAATGTCATAATAATTTTATAAATTGCTGCAATTTCATATCAGGGCTAAAGTTTCGAACGAAGAACATGGCCTACTTGGATGGATACATCTTCGACAGAGTATTCACAACCCCAACATTGCTGTAAACGTGCAAACAACAGTGCCTGGAGGCTGTCTGTCTATTACAAGAGCCCTTAGGGATGAGTAAGTTGCATTGACATTTTTATTTTTGAAAGTAATTTTTTTGTCAAATTAAGTCGTAATTCATTAACGTAATATTTATGGTTGTCGAAATTTCTTAGGTTTCTTTTACCGAGTGGAATGGATAAAGTGCTTGACATTTCTCAGATCAACAAATATGCAAATAGTAGCTAGATGTCTGCGCGGTTGTGATGAAATCTTTGCGTGGAAACAGACGCTAAACGTATTCAAGCTGGTTGGTCTTTGTTATTGTACATTAGAAATTTATACTGTAGCCTTTACGTGTAAAATAGAAAATGTGAGCATGTATACGTATGAATATTGGAAATTTAGCTAATCCCTTGTGATTATTTTGAACAGATTATACTAATAATAGGTGAAAACTGAAAATCCCACATCAAATAAATGGTGATTTCAAAATAGTATATAATTGCCATTAATGTACGAAAGATCGAATCTCTCCTTATGCATTGGAGGTTTGCTATACTAACATGTTGACTTCTTTATTTATTTTTTATGTAATAATTTTGGTATTGACAATCAATTTTTCTTTTATCTCTCTTTTCTAAAAGATTATTCAAATCATTGAATCATTGATAATACAATGGTAGGAAGGAAGATGGCATGATTACAATACGTTCATTTTTACCATTTGGCTGCTCCTGTACTTCTCTCTTATGATTTTCCTCTATAACTCTTACAAAGGGTTCTTTCTTGTAGTTTGCTTTAAAAAAATATACACGCCCCATTGGGGTTGGAACTTGGAAATAGCAAAGCACTCATAACGTTGTGAAATATGTTGCAAGTTAATGATACGAAGGTAGCTGAATTATTTGTAGTATCACAATCTATAATTAAGAATACCAAATTAATTTTCGTAAAGAAAATTCGAAGTCTTTGATCAGTTTCTATCAATCAAATTAGGATAAAAAAAGAATCAAATTCTTTCTTGTCACACTCTTTTTGGCCTTTCATTCAATCAACGGGCGAAAGGAATCAAATACGGGATTCTTCCCTAGAGAAGCTCTATTTGGACAGGAAATTTTATACGGAGTTGTACGAAAAATATCATAGAGACCTCTTGAGTTTTGCATTTATATTCATATAGGTCCACGATATTTTTCATAATTTAAAATCTGTATGAATTTAAATAAAAAAAAATAAAGGATTTCTATGATATTTTTCATGTAAAATTGAAAATCCGGCTGCATTTGGTCAACAAATTCGGTGCAAAAAGACTTACAAATTGCTTTATTATGTGAATATAATTCCTGTAAAGTACATGATACGATTCGACTTTGGACCAATAAATACGCGTATAATGTTTTGCCAAATATATTACTTTCAAAATTCATCAGAATCTTTATATGAATTTTAAAAAGTCATATTTAATATATCTTTAAATTCATTAAATAAAAATAACTTTTTTGAAAACCTGTGGCACTGGCGGATAAAAGATTTATATTAAGTTAATATCTATTAGATAAAATTTTATAAATTTTGACAAGCAAAGTTTTTATAAATTAATATATCAATAAATATAAAATAAACTATACATAAACTAAAAGAATATAACTAATCTTATAAAATTTAACAATTTTAATAATAAATATATAATATATTTTTATAAAATAATATATTTTTGGTAATATTTAAGATCTTAATTTGGATAATAATATAATTTTTATTAATCAAATAGTAATATAAAATAATTAGTTATTTAAAAACTATAAATCTATCGTCCAATTGATAATAATCACATAATTACTTCTGATACTAGTGAGATAGTTATTTGGATATTTAGCGTTACTTATAAATTTTAAATCAATAATGTTACTTATATTATTTTTTTTATTTCAAAATAAAACTCAAATAAGTGATAAATGAGTTGGTATGTATTAATTGGATTATAAATTCGTATAATTTTTAAAATTATTTAATACATCCTTCTACTATTCAATGAATGCATGATACATTATTTGAGTTACATTTAAGGTAAGTAGCATTACTCATTTTAAATATTTTTGTTTATCACATATTGATAAATATAAAATTTTTTTATTAAAAAAAGAAAGAAAAAGCTAATATAATAAAATAATAATCGTAATTGATTAAATGAGAGTTTTTTTTAGCGGACATTATTGTAATATTATTTTTACTTTAATTCTACCAAATAAAAATCTGAAAATATCAATATAAAATACAATGGGTCAAAATTATTACTTATTAATATGCATAATAAGTTAAAATAAGTATTTAAAAGGTTATATTATAAATAATAAGTTTATACGAGTATTTATAATTTTTAATATAAAAATAATAGGAAAGACTAATAAAATTTTTGATAAAATTTGAAAAGATATTAGATCTTAGAAGTTATCTTTTCTTAGGCCAATAATGGGTTATTAATGGATAGATTCTTATTATATAAGACAATAATAAAAGAGATATAATTTATTTATTTGTAACAAATAAGTCCTAATAATAAAAGTTAATATCAGAGACCTATTTATAATAAACTATTAAAATATATTATTACTTATTATTATATCTAACATTGGAGACCAATCTATATTTATCACTTAAATATAAATTTTTTTAAGCCCGGTCGAGCCCTAACATTGATCCACCGCCTTCAAATAGGTATAACTTAAATTATGTATCTCAAAATTGAGAAAATAGGATGTTGTTTGAAAGATGAGGCCTAAAGATTGTATTAAAATCGTTTCAAAATATTTCTTTAGAGATTTTTATATTTTCTTATAAGAAACTCCAATTTGAATGTCATTTTTATTTTTTATTTCAAGTTATTATTATGTGAAAAAAATTTGATTTCCCCCAACTTCAGAGGATCATGTCTATTAAAAAACTCGTGTACAAGTACTTTGGTTCAATATAAAGGGATTCATCCCAAGGCCAAACCTCAAGACCGTTTATTATTTAGAGTAGCACGCACTATTCTCATACAAACATACACTCAATATAAATAAAGTGTCCTTTCAAAAAAAGAAGTAATAAACCTTGTAATTTCAAGGCTTGTTTTTGTTTATATATATTTAGAAGCACACATACACCGAAAATATTTCGGCTGGGTTTATGCGTGTGGGACAAGTTTGGCTACAACATCTTTTGTGATATCGATTG
>JAWDEX010000012.1:1465155-1475168 GCA_035221805.1 Trichilia hirta
GGTGTGTGATACAGTCAACTAATGAGAGCATCACACAGTGGCGCCGATGCTCATTTCAGAGGTAGAAAAGATGACTCATTCCGATATAGGAGAATTATCGCGCACTCACTACAAAAAAGTCAAGGAGAAGCATTATACACCAAGGGTGATCGATGTATTTGACGGGTTGAAAAGAGCATCTAACTTTTGAAACTGGATGGGAGATCTAGATATTAGCTTGAGAGAGAGCTGATTTATGTCTGAATAGGTTTTTAGAAAAAAAAACTTATGTGAGATATTAGTGTAAGAGCGCACAATATCAGAGTACAGAACATCCAAAGGAAGAACGAATGTTAGCCTTATTGTAAAGATCCTATAAATGGCCAAAGGAGAGTACTAAAAGTAAATTCTCGTTAATTGCTGAGAAACTCTACTTGAAGACAACAGAGTAGCTCAAGATTATTATGATTATTTTCGTTAAGTGTTACGATTAAAAGGTATTGTATAGAATGTTCTTAGAATCAGGCATGTCTATGAATAAGGGTTGGGAATAATAAGCAAAAAAATGTCTCAAAAGGGCAATTAAGTGAGTGAAAAGTAAGGTATTTTATTGAAAATGTGTATGAGGCACCAAAATCCATATAGTGAGAAAGAGAGTTTCAGTCGAGCCGACGCACAAGGGCATGCATGAGTTTAAGTAGGGGTAATTTGTAATGACTTTAAGGCTCGAATATGGTCTATGCATGAGGATGTGTATGATTCTTTAAATGGGAGTAGTTTGTCGCAACCCTAAATATTAGGTATGCTAGCTAGAGGAGGATTAGTTGAAAGTGAGGGCTTCTAGTTAAGAATGGTTAGGTGCAGGTGGTAAGCAGTAAGGTTTACCTCGCCGTACAAGCTGGTCGAGGAATGGAGCCATCCTCCTGATAAGTCTAAGGCAGGGCAAAATAAGTAAAGTATATCGGAATAGAAGGCTAAACCTTGAGTGAGGGAACTTGGAGTATGAGAGCCTGACGAGAAGGTATTAAGTGGGTCAAAAATCATTATATAAGATCAATGCAGGGTGCGCCATGTGCGAAGTATAGTGCACAACAATGACATGCGAGTGCAGCAGTATGTGTAGAGCATAGCACACAGTAGTAATAGGCATTAAGTGCAGCACGAGCGGAGCATGTATAAAACACCATAATAGTGCGAGAAATGTGCGCAGCACAAGGCTTAGACGTGCGAAGGCAACGCACTTGATGTGTAGATGCAAGGCCAACTAAGGTTGGCAATTGTGCAAGAGCAGACACTTAGTGCGCAAGAGCAGACACTTAGTGCCCATGAGAGCACAAGCACGAGGCCACTAGTGCAGAGGAGTAACAAGTGACAAGCAGGATGCTCAGTGTGCATGAGTGCACAGCTATAAGGCCACAAGTACAGGGAGTGCCAAGTAACGAATGAAAAGTTTAATGCGCGTGGGCACACAAGTGTGAAGTCACAAGCACGGGGGAACGCCAGGTAATGCATTGTGAAAATATGCGGGAGCAATATGCTTAATGCGAGCAGGAAGTAGATCATGCGCGTGAGATAGCGTACTATGATTTGCACGATAAGCAATATACAACGACACGTATAGTAGATGAGTAAAAGCTCAATAGGATAATAGATCAAGTGAGTATAATTTGAGTCACAGAATAATGTCATAGTGCGAGAAAACAATATGATTAATTAGCTAGAGATAAAGATGATTATGAATAAAAAATAAAGTGTTTGGGTGAAGATTGAGATCCTCCTAATTTTAAAAAGTCAAATAAGGTATTGATTTATATATTTTTTTTATAATAGTGATAAAAAAGTTGAGAATAAGGGTTTTTGTAAAATATAATAGATATTATGGATATAAGTAAGTTGATTTGGACTGTGTAGAATAAAAGTGGAAGAGAAAATGCTGGCCAAATTCGAAATTTGACGCATCGAAAAGCACGCAGCTATATCAAAAAAGAAGCCCTGTAATTGGCTTTATTTTTCTTTTGAAATGAATTTTTAATGTTTTTATATTATAAAATGCAAATTTTTTTCTTCTTTTTTTTTTTTACCGTTTCTTTTCTCTCTCGCACTGTCGTTTGTGGGAAGGATCTTGCCCAGTCCTGCTGCTCGAAGGTTTGTTGCTTTTGCAACATTTTGCCAGAACTGCCGTGATGCGTGTTTTATCAATTATATTGAGTTTAGATATGTTATAAATACCACAAAATTAAATTCGTATCCCATATATATTAATAATACTAAATTTATACCAAATTCGTAACTAGTTTGATATTTCATAATTAAAATCTCTATATTTATTACTTATTAAACTTATTTAAATATCGATAGATTTGTAATCAATATTTTATTTTTATTATACAAGTTGTATAATTATATTTTTATCTAATGTAAAGAAAATTAAAAAAAGTTCAAAATTTTTTTATTTAAAATACATGTTTTACATGCATCAAACTAGTAAGATATATTATATTCAATAATAAAAATTATATTATATAATTCGCTAATTTTTCTTAAAACTTAAAAATGAAAATATGACTTATTCTAGAACAATAAAAATATTTTATTATTATTTAAAATAAATATTATGTTATATTCAAATCGGTCTGTAATTCATTGTAGATATATTTTTTAATATTAAATTTACTTTTGGCAAAAAAATATAAGTTAAACCTACTAAAATATTATCAAGACTCATTTTACAAGGATACTGACAAATCTTTATCTTGACGGGTGAAATTGCTGCCCCATTGGCACCGCTATTGTAGTTGAATTGATTTTATACCCTGCCAGTCCGTCTCATTTTTTATTTTTCATTTTTCCTTTGAGATAATTATTTTAAATTATGGCGTTGCAAAAAACAAATAGATAATGCAATATAATATAATAAGAGAATAATAATAAATAGTGCGAAATCAGACGGATAATTAACGAAAGCGACGGCGCAAACTTATCTTATAATAATAATAATAATAATAAAATAACATATTTGTAAGAAGAACATCGCATAATGAAAAGAAATAATGATAATAAAGAAAAAAGGTAGGCTCGTTTTAATTTCCACTGTATTGGAATGACATGAAAAGGGGAGAATTAGGTATGGATGAATCGGGTCCGTCCGTCGTACGTTGTCTGTCAACCTCGCCCAGGATCTTCTGCATCTTCTAATTCTTGTTTACGGTATAGAGTTTCTACTTCTCGATCTTAAAATTGCATAATTTTCACATTTGTATACGCATGTATCGAAGTTACTGAAACTAGAAAACCAAATTGATTGGATCTCTTATAATAGCTTTCTACCTTAAATTTATTCAGCAGCAACTGATAGTGAGGTGAAATGATGCAAAAATAAGTGAAATTTTGTATGCATTCTTCTCCAATTCCAATTCGATCTATCTGTAAAAATACTGGCACAAGCAAAAGAGGTGATATGCACGAGACTGGGTCTGGGTCTGGAAATAACACGAGTGATAATCACAGTAATAATTCATTGAGAATGACACAGCCTCAGCAGTCTATTAGGCGATTGGGATTGTGTTCACAATTAGCTCAACACTCTTCCCCAATTGTGTTCCCGGAGAAACGCAGCAAGAAGGTTAAGGCTTCTTCGAGGCCTGAAATTGATGATCCTCAATCTGATAAAACAAAGTTAGATGAACACAGAATTGATATTGCCGTTGGCGGAGGAGGAGGAGATGAAAAGTCTGACTTATTGGGGTATGTTGTTTACTCTGGCAAGCTCGTTTTGGATAAGAGAAGGACTGCCCATGATAAAAGTTCTACTGATGTACAACAGCAATCTTCGACTCAAGCTACAAACCAAGAAGCTGTCAGTGCTAAGCTCACTAGCAAGGCTTTAGTTTGGGGTTCTCATGTGCTGCTTTTTGATGATGTCATCTCGGTATATTATATATTCTAATCTTTTGTTTTTTCCATTCCCAGCGATTAATTAGTTCTTATTTACAAATCATTCATTAAGTGGAAAATTATTTGACAGGTATCTTACAATAATGGACTCAGACATTTCACTGTTCATTCTTACCCTATGAAAAGGGGTGCTTGTGGCCTGTCCTGTTTTATAAAACCTCGTAGAATTCGCAAGGATTACCGCTTCTTGGCTTCTAGCACAGAAGAAGCAGTTCAGTGGGTTGGTGGTTTTGCAGATCAGCAATGTTTTATTAATTGTTTGCCTCACCCTTTGGTTTCTTCAAAGAAGCAGGCTTCCTCAGAATTATTTCCGACTGACATTCCTGCAGAGTTGATTTTCCGGTGTAAGAGTCCACCAAAAATGCTTGTTATATTAAACCCTAGATCTGGCCGTGGCCGTTCTAGTAAGGTTTTTCATGGCATTGTGGAGCCAATATTTAAGGTGTGTTGCTGGTTTGCTTTAGACTTCAACATGCTAGTCAGCGTATTTCTGCTCTCTTTTTTTTGATGAATTTATTGTGTTTATTGCAAACAATGGAAAAATTGAATTTGTTGCTTGAATTGCCTACAAAGATGATGAAATGGATGTAATAGATAATTTGTAGTCCTTATAATTTTATGGGTATTACCTTTGTTGGATAAACAGAATTTCTTACATTTTATTCATACTAGCATTTATATTCAACATTGTGACAGCTTGCAGGCTTTAAACTGGAGGTAGTCAAAACAACATCAGCTGGTCAAGCTAAAAAATTGGCATCTGCTGTTGACATCAGTTCGTGCCCAGATGGTGCGTCTATGCAATGCACTATTTAGTAATATGTTTCGGTTTTCTCATTTCAGACTTTTAATCTTTATTGCTCATTAATTGACTGTTGTACATTTTTTCAGGAATTATATGTGTTGGAGGTGATGGAATTATCAATGAGGTGAGTGATTTTCAACTTTAGTTGAATCATGTTTGTTTTCTCCCTGTACTCTAGAATTTATGTGTTGACTTGTATCGTAGATATGTCAAGTTAATAGCTTGAACAGCTAAAATTGCTTGATTCTTTTGTTTAGAAAGTGAGTCATAAGTTTCTTCCAGATATCATGTGGGTGAGTTGAGCTGTTTACATTTCTTGACTTATTGGAAAACTAGTTAATAGTTTTGAGAGTGGAGTTGATAATTTCTAACAAAGTTTTGGGTAAGATTCAATACCATCAAGTTGATGTTCAATTTTAATTTTGTAGTGTTTTTGTTTTAGATTTGGTAGTATTTGACAGCATACTTCTAGGCTTAATTTATACTAAAAACACTGTGCTATAATCTTCCACCTGATCATATCATAATGATATGGAAACCGTCAGGCCCATATCTTAGGCACATCTGGATACTCCATTCCAACTATTTTTGGTCCTTGGGTAGTCAACATCTAATGGCCTTCATCTACTAGAAAAAGTTATGGTATGAAACATGCCAACATGAAAACTTCAATTGAATGCCTAAGAGGAAAAAGTAGTTCTGATATTAATTCATGTCCCATTGCAGACAATCACCTTAACAAATATTGATTGTGAAATTCAGTACTGAGTTAACCTTGTGCTATGGTTGTTCTCCTTGATCTATGAAAGACTAGTTAGGATCATTGGTTGAGGTATGTGCACTTGATGGTTAGACATTAGTTAATAATTTATTATTGGAGGGACTTGATGGATGATTCTGTCTTCTTTGTTAGCAGTGGTATACTGGTTTACATAATCAATGCACACTTTTTTTCCTCATTTTTGTAGAAAAAGGAATATAACTAGTTGTATATCTAGAGAAAAGGAATATACGAAGTTGAAGCAAGGGATAACATGCTTGTTGACGAGCTAGTTTTGTAGAATTGATTCCATATGCGTTTCCTTGTAGATAATTGGACAGTTTTTAAAGTTTGTGTTGTAGATATTTTTTCCGCTTTTGTAGATAATTAATTGGATCATACTTTTTGGGAAGCCTTAATAGTATTAGGACATGAGGATCACATGACATTCAATCTAATCAGAACTTCAGCTGCAATGATTTGTTGACTTGTATCTGTTAATTTATAATGTAACTTATTTTTGTTTGTCAAAGAGAATGCTAGTTATTCTTTTCATAATTGTTATCTGGAGTCTAGTTAGTTGTGTGACCATTAGCAGAGGTTTGGACTGATGTAAACCCTTTCTCCTCTAGATTTAGAGAGGAGTAATTCTTCATTGAGGCTAAGATTGCAAATATTCTTTCGAGTAACAACTCATTCAATGACATTTTCCCTCATATTTTTTTTCATCAACATGGTTCAAATGTTAATCTATTGCAAGCTTTAATTGGTAGAGATTTGGAAACAACATGTACATGTAACTACAGCTGTGAAAACAATTATTAACAAAATCAACCTTTGATTTGTACCCTTGAAGTAGAATGTACCTTATTTGTAACTCTGTGGGATTGAAAATGGCATTGGTAAACACTAGATCATTTTATTGTAAAAATGTTATATGTTAGATATTTTTATTTATTGTTTTTGTTATTATTTTGATAGGAAGTGAAGAAACTATCTCTGAAAAAAGGTATACAAAGTAGTGAACACTGGCCAGTAACACTGGGGCTTCCTAATATAGATCACAGAAAATATGTTATCAATACAATTTGGGTGCTGATTAGCTATCAAAATTAATTCCATAGGATCTATAGAAACTATATCATCTCAAAAGGAATGAAAAGCACACGCAATATTCACAGAATAAAAATTAAGGTAACGTCCTAATTTTGATGTACAAAGAATCTTGAGATTTCTTAGTGTAAGGGTCAAGAGTGAAAGCTAGTCTTCATACTTTGTTGTACAAAAGAAGTATCAAGTCTTCCACAAAATAATCTTACAAAGATGTTTCTATTGCTCTCTTTCCATGGCACCCAAAAAAATAGGCAAAAGTACACAATTCCACAACTCTTTAGCTTTTTCACCTCTACCAAAACCACAGAGATTCTCTAAAAGCAAAAATCTGTGAAAGGCTGGTCATCCACAAAATTTTGCAGCTTGTGTAATCTTATACAATATTCCAATGACAATGTTATAATGCCAAAGCTTCCCCCTTCCGTTTTCACATAACTCACTAAGAGGGAGATGAGCACATATGAGGATTACTTTGAATAACATCACCAGTGGAAGAAGTTGCATTTGTGTGGATGCAAGTTGATATTGTCACTGAATACCTTTAGACTTGAATCTTTGGCACAGACTTAGGTGAAGATGATGAGCAAAAAATTTCATAGGTGACACCAGTCAAAATTTTGAAACTAATAGTTTAACATGATCTCTTGAAATTTTTTGGCTCCAGCAGTTTGCTCTTAACATTTTAACTTTCTTTTCAATCTTCAAAGAATGAATTACAAAGTTAGGATAATCAGTGTGCAACAGCTTGTCTAGAAAATAATCTCAAATTTCTTTTCCAGAGTTCACCAAATATTGTTTGTGTCTTTATGCTCATTTGTACTACATGCACAGAGAAAATGTTGTTTTCGAAATATTTTGGGACCAGTGTCAAATGATTACTGATCATGCTAGAGAGGTTTATTTCTTTTTACAAGTATTTTCTGCTATACATCCATGATTTCAAGTTTTGTGTTAGAATTTTCAACCTTCTGTTTTAAGTCAAATTTGAACATTTGTGTTAGAGTTTTCAACTTTTGTATAAGTGGTTTTAAGTTTCATACATAATGTTAGATTGTATGTAACATACCCAAGTTCCTATTTAAATAAGTGCGGTGGAAACGGGAGTTCGTATTAATCCAAAGAGATTATTGAAAGTACTACTTAAAAAGTTTAATATGTTTATCTGTACATAAATCTGTATATATACATTAGAGGAGTTACAGTATATAAATTACTGTATATATATATTCTCTATTTTTCTAACTTTGAAGAGAGTAGCTTGATGGAATAAATTTCTTCTTTTTTTTTCAGAAAGCTAATACAGTACAGATTGATTTTGAACATTTGTCACTTGTATCATCCAGAGGTCCTACTATGCCTTATGGTTAGGAGCCTCATACGTTGATGCTTCTCCAAATCAGTAATATTGAAGACCGAGTAATTTCTTAAACCGCATTGACATTTGTCTCTAAATCCCTCTTATCGGTCTCATCTGGAAGAAGAAAGATTCAATCTTAAGCTAGTATTAATAAAAGATGGGCTTGGTTGGTGTTAGCTTAAGGTTTTTTTTTTGGGTGTTGAATTGGCTTTAAACTTGGTTCTCTAATATCAGTTGGTAGGAAGAAGGTTGCAGGTAATGCTGTAAATGTTGTTGGCATTTGAAAGTGAAAGAGAACAAGTCAAAAGAAATGATGATAGATGTGTTGATAGAGCATCTATGTTTAAAAATAAAGGACATTTGTTCAATTAACCGGAATGACCGAAAGCTTTTTTGATAAAATTTGTAAGGCAGCAGTGCGCAAAAACTCAAGGTATTTTTGGTATGGAAGAATAGAGAAGCAATTTTAGTTGAATGATTAGCTAAAGGATAACTTTATTTTCAATGGCCACAAGGGCTGGGGGCCACAAGGGCTAGGCCACATCCTGGGCTTCACTCTTATCTTCATTTGAGGGTCTACCTAAAATGTGATACAATACTTTGTTATCCTATATTATATCATTTGTTTTAGTCTTTCTGGTCATATAACATCTCATACGTTAATGACCTCTTGTTGCAGTGGCATATTTCCTCTTGAAAAACGAGAGTTATGAGATCGTTATGGGGCAAAAGGATAGGTAGAGGGATGGCTACTCCTTGTTCTTCAACTCATTAATACTGTTTATCAAAAATAAAGAAATAACTGTGAATGGAACTTTCTTTGTTTCCATTTCAGTGTTTTGTGTCCTGTGGAAAACATATTCATTATATGTTGTTTATTTTTTTGTAATTTTCTGACTTTTCTGTTTATATAAAATTTTGTAATTTTTGGTGAATTACGGGTATGGCATTGGAACGGCCAACAATGATATGACGGCTAACTATTAACAATGATTACAATAGCTGAAAGCGAAGGTAGAAGGATTGGGTTGCTGGAAAGATGATGCATGTTTGCAAAATTAACCTCTTATACATTTGCTTTGTGACTCCAAGCCTTAGTTTTGTGAACATCTGAAGGCATGCATATTGTGAAAATATTCAAAAATTAATTGTAGCAAAATTATTAACAGTTGGCCCAAGGATCTTGTGTTCCTTGGCTGTGACTTGTTAAGAACATTGTAATCAAATCTTTGACTTCTCCTATCGATTCATAAATTTTATTGTATATTATGCTGGAATTCTTAATCTGCATTGAATAAGACCACACTTACTGTGCAGGTTCTAAATGGTCTGCTTTGTAGGGACAACCAGAAAGAAGGTATTTCCATACCAATTGGAATCATTCCTGCTGGTTCTGATAATTCATTAGTTTGGACCGTTCTGGGAGTTAGAGATCCAGTTTCTGCCGCGTTAGCTATTGTGAAGGTGACACCCTCTCAATTTGCTATCGTTTTGCTTGACACTTACCGGTGATTCTGTTAAAATTAGTGATTTTTCCCTCTTTCTGAAATTCCCTATTGCCATTTTGATATGTACACTTTTAGTAACTTTAAGTAGCCATTTGAGCAAATGGAATTTTTTAATAGTTTACTAATATGTATCTCACTGTATATTTAGTTCTTAGTTCCCTAGTTGGAAGTCAAGTGATGACTATATGGGGATTTTACTGTCATTGTTGTCATCTACTTGGGTTTTCGAAGTGAACTATATTATATAGCTCCTATTCTAAAACTTTAGCTTATGCTGGAACAGATTTAAAATTTTCATCAACTTGTCTTGGGTCTGTGACTCTTTCATTCACTGAGTGCTTTGTGCTTATTCAGTATACTTGCTGTATGATCAATATGATTGGGTGAGAACCAGTATGTCTTCTGAATATTAGGCTTTATGCTGCTTGCAATGAGATGTTTTGTTGGTTTCAGGGGGGCCTTACTGCTACAGATGTCTTTGCTGTTGAGTGGATTCAGACTGGTGTCATCCACTTTGGGATGACAGTCTCGTATTAT
>JAWDEX010000012.1:1475268-1490304 GCA_035221805.1 Trichilia hirta
ATATATATATATATATATATACTCTATTGTTCTAACATTGGAGAAACTAGCTTGGTTGAATAAATCTGATCCTTTTTCAGAAAGATAATACATTACAGATTGATTTGAAATTTATCGCTTGTATCATCTGAAGTTAATGCTATGCCTTAGATTAGGAGCCTTTTACGTTGATGCATCTCTAAGTCAGTATTATTGAAGACTCAGTAATTTTAGAATGAGTAATTTTGGGTTTAGTTTCTTAAACTATGTTGACATTTGTCTCTAAAACTCTCATATCAGTCTGAGCTGGAAGAAGAAAGGTTTGATTGTAAGTTAGTATTAATAAAGATTGGTTGGCATTGACTTTTAGTTTTCAAAAGCATTTAAGCATTTAAGTTAGAAAATGTTGTTGGCTTTTGAAATTTCAAGAGAACAAATCAAAAGGAATGATGATAGATGTGTTGATAGGATTGACTATGTTTAAAAATATAGGATATTTGGTGAATTAACCAGAATGACCAAAAGTTTTTTTGATATTTGAGGAAAATTTGTAGGGCAGCAGTTTGCAAAAACCCAAGTTATTTTTGAAATGAAAGAATAGACAAGCAATTGTGATTCAGAGTTAGTTGAATGATCAACTAAAGGCAAACTTTATTTTCAGAGGCCATAGGGAACCACCTATCCTTACTTAAGGATCTAGCCTCTCGGGCTTCCTAAAATACAATTCGATACTTTGTTATCCTATATCATATCATTTTCTTTAGTCTTTCTGGTCACATAACTTTCTTAAGTTAATGACCTCTTGTCGCAGCAGTAGATTTCTTATTGCAAAAGGAGAGTTATGAGATTGTCATGGGACAAAAAGATGGGTAGGGGGATGGCTACTCCTTGTTCTGCAGCTCATTAACTCTGTTTATCAAAAATAAAGGAATAACTGTGAATGGAACTTTGTTTGTTTCCATTTAAATGTTTTATGTCCTGTGGAAAACATTTTCACTATAAATGATTATTTTCTTGGAATTTTCTGACTTTTCTGTTTATATAAAAGTTATGTAATTTTTGCGAATTACGGCTATGGCATCGGAACTGCCAACAGCGACTTGGTGGCTAGCTGTTTAACAATGATGAAGATAGCTGAAAGTAAAGGTAGATTGATTGGATTGCCAGAAAAATGATGCATGTTTCCAAAATTAACTTCTTATACGTTTACTTTGTGACTCCAAGTCTTAGTTTTGTGAATATCTGAAGGATGCATAGTGTGATAACATTCAAACGTTAGTTGTAGCAAAATTATTAACAGTTGGTCCAAGGATCTGGAGTTCCTTGGCTGTGACTTGATAAGAACATTGTAATAAAATCTTTGACTTCTATCTATTGGTAAATTTTATTGCATATTATGTTGGAATTCTTCTTCTGCATTGAATGAGACCCAAGTTTACTGTGCAGGTTCTAAATGGTCTACTTTGTAGGGACAACCAGAAAGAAGGTATTTCTATACCAATTGGAATCATTCCCGCCGGTTCTGATAATTCATTAGTTTGGACTGTTCTGGGTGTTAGAGATCCTGTTTCTGCTGCGTTAGCCATTGTTAAGGTGACACTCTTAATTTGCTATCATTTTTGCTTGACACTTGCTGGTGATGCTGTTAAGTTTAGTGATTTTTCCCTATTCTGAAATTCCCTATTACTGTTTTGGTGTGCATATTTTTAGTAAATTTAAATAGCCATGTGAGCAAATCGGATATTGTTAAAGGTTGTTGACACATCACTTTATACATAGTTCATAGTTTACTAATTGGAAGTTAAGTGAGGACTATATGGTGATTTCGTGGTCATTGTCATCATCTACTTGGGTTTTGTAAGTGTTCTATATTATATGGTTCCTTTTCTAAATACTTTAGCTTATGCTGGGACAGATTTAAGCCATTCACACACTTGTCTTAAGTCTGAATCTCTTTCATTCACTGAGTGCTTTTTGTTGAAAATAAGTCTCATATTGTCTAAGACCTTTTGGCTCTGTGCATTATTTGTGCTTTTTTCAGTATATACTTTACTGTATGATTGATATGATTTGGTGGGAACCAGAGTGTGTTCTGAAAATTAGGTTTTCTGCGGCCCACAACTGAGATATTTTACTGTTTTCAGGGGGGTCTCACTGCTACAGATGTCTTTGCTGTTGAGTGGATTCAGACTGGTGTCATCCACTTTGGGATGACAGTCTCGTATTATGGTTTTGTTAGCGATGGTAAGTTAAAAATCGTTAATTAATTGTTTTGAAAGTAACTGTTCCTGTTATGTAGTAATTTTGAAAGTCAATGCTCCTATTGCATCACACTTCATAACCTGGGTTGCAGGCCTTTGGAAACTTTGTGACTAAAATTGAATGCTTTTGGAATTATTGTTTCGGGTGGGATACAGTAATTTAAATGACAATGATGAATGGATATGGAGTAATTTTCTTTTACATGTGAATCGCATATATTTCATTTGTTTGTACCTTATTTTGTTGCAGTGTTGGAACTTTCTGAAAAATATCAGAAACGCTTTGGCCCTCTGCGCTATTTTGTTGCTGGATTCCTCAAGTTCTTGTGCTTGCCAAAGTACAGCTATGAAGTGGAATATCTTCCAGCATCAAAAGAGGATCTGGAAGGAAAACAATCGGCAGAACAAGAAATAGTTGACATGTCTGATCTTTACACAGACATCATGAGGAAATCAAAAACTGAGGGCATTCCAAGAGCCTCTAGCTTACCAAGTATTGATTCTATAATAACCCCTAGTCAAATGTCTGGAGGAGATCCAAATACGTGTAGTAGTGCTCATGCAATCACTGAACCATCAGAGTATGTGCGTGGCCTAGATCCAAAATCGAAACGCCTGTCTTCTGGGAGGAGCAATGTAATGGCAGAACCAGAAGTTATTCATCCTCAGTTACCACTCTCCACAACACCAAATTGGCCAAGGACCAGGTCAAAGTCAAGGACAGATAAATGGACTGGATTGACTGTCACACATGATCCCTCTAGATGTTCTTGGGGAAATACGGGAACTAATGATAAAGAAGATATATCTTCAACATTGTCTGATCCAGGTCCAATCTGGGATGCTGAGCCAAAGTGGGATACAGAAATTAATTGGGATGTGGAAAACCCAATTGAGTTACCTGGGCCATCAGATGATGTTGAAGCAGTAACAAAGAAGGAAGTTATATCTAGGTATGAAGACAAATGGGTTGTTAAAAAGGGGCAATTTCTTGGCATTATGGTGTGCAACCATGCATGCAGAACTGTGCAGAGTTCTCAGGTGGTAGCACCAAGAGCCAAGCATGATGACAACACTATGGATATGCTCTTGGTTCATGGGATTGGGCGTCTGCGGTTGTTGAGATTTTTCTTGCTGCTGCAGATAGGTCGACATCTATCATTGCCATATGTTGAATATGTGAAGGTATGTGCTTTCCTTCGATGATGCTTCATTTTTTTGAGTTATGAGCTTTCTGTATCCAAACAGGATTGAATTGCTACATCGTCTGTATCATATCATGGGAAAAGGGGTTACAAGCCATTATTATCGTTTTTATTATTTGCTGGGAAAGAGGGGATGCATTTTTGTTATTATTTTCTGGGAAGGAGGGGATGTCCTCTATAAAATAATAGATAGATGTAATATCTGATGTTATGTGGAAAAACAAGTGAACAAATCCTTCTGTAATATTTGATGGTTTGTGGAAAAGCAAGCGAACAAATCCTTCTTTAATATTTCATGTTTTGTGGAAAAGCAAGCTACCAATTCCTGTCAAATTCACGGTTGACATTCTTAATAGAGTACCAGCCAGGGAGAAACTATCTCCAATGGTGAAATCTGCTACTATTGATCCTACAAATGACATAGTATGTACATATTCTTGCTCACACAGACTATAACTGAATTAATAACTAACCTAGATCTGCAGGGAGACTGAGAAGTTGACATTTAAAATTTGCATCGGGTTATATTAGCTTCTTTCAACTAAAAGGTTATTCTTGATGCAGGTAAAATCAGTGAAGATTAAAGCTGGAAAGCACACCCATAATGGTTGTGGCATTGATGGTGAGCTATTCCCACTCAACGGACAAGTCCTCTCTTCTCTGCTTCCAGAGCAGTGCAGACTCATTGGTAGCTCCCATAACCATCACGTGTAAACGTATGAACCCTTCATTTGAATTCTTGGATGATTTCTGGGGTCATTTATGTCCTCACTGTTGAATATGCAGAGCATCTTATACCGAAAAGACTAGATTCTATTTTATTATTCTGTTTTCCTCTTCTTGAACCCCTCCGCGTTGTGCCATCACATAGTTGAGATCTGTGTAAATTTTTGTTCGTTTATATGGGTCTGCCATCTGTTGTTCGTTCGTTTTGTTCTTTTTATTCCTTTCTTTTTGATGTGTACGCAGCTTCGACCTTTCGGGGGTCCAGTGTGAGCTATTCAATGTATGGAAATTTCGTTTCTGATTCATCTTTTTACTGTAGTTTTGCTGTAATTATTATGGAATTTGTCTGGGGTTATGTGTAATGTAGAGAACTCGGCTTCTGATGTTGTCATAATTTTCATAATGATTATTCGGCTTTACGAATAGATGTTCTGTTCCTAAATTTGTATCTTGAAACAAGAATCTGTTTCGTTGTATATATCAATTTCTTTGGATGGCCGAGAATGGATGATGCAGGGTTCACAGTGGAAAATGGATAATGCAGGGTTGTCCAATTGAGTCACTTAACAAACAATAGAAAACATAATATAACTAGTCTATAGGTAGTTAAAAAATCTGCGGTTGAGAAATGGTGAAAATAAATTTAGTTTGTAGTTTGTTTTATTTGTTGCCTCGGGGGGCTCTCTGTCAAATTGTTCGTTTTTCCATTAAGATTGGAGTGGAGAACCACTCGCTGCCCATCCACAAATTGTGGACATTTCATTCTCATTGCTTCCTACAAAGAAAATCTGGGTTCGACTGATATTTATCGTTAATTTATTACGCCTACGTGGGATATCTCGAGTGTCGTCACTAATACAATGGTTCTTGTCATGTCTTCTCTTTTGGCCTTCTCTCATTTGACACGTGTATAGATAATCTGTCGCATGGCATATTTGTAGAACCTCTATGACTAAGATAAATGAAATTAAATCCCATGCTACGTGTTAGCTTAGCTGAGCCTGAGCCTTGCAGATTGAATAGAATCGAAAACCTCAAAAAGAAAGCTGTTGTTTTGTGTTGTGACTTGTGATTTAGAACAGAAGATTGAGAAGAAACAGAAATCATGAGTAGTACTGCGCTGCCTTTATCTTCGGCAACCGCTTCTCTGATAAAGCGGCCACGTGCGAATGCGTGTTTCTCCTCTTCCGTAGCAGTTTCGTCATTCTCAGCTACTAATTGTAATGTTAATGTTAATGTTAACAAAAGAAGTAGAGGATGGATGAGCTCCTGTGAAGTATCGCTAAAATCAAACAATTCGACAACTTCCGTGGAACTAGACGACAATCCATCTGTATCAGTGTCGTCATCGTCGACAGCATCCGATGGTGTCTCGGAAGAGGCTAAGATAGGTGCAAGGGTTAGAGTGAAAGTGCCTTTGAAGGTTTACCATATTCCTAGGATTCCGGAGGTTGATCTCACTGGCATGGAAGGTGTGGTCAAACAGTACGTTGTCGATTTTAAAGATAAGAAAATCTCAGCCAATTTGCCTTACAAGGTGGAGTTTAATACTGAAATTGAAGGTCGAGGACCTGTCAAGTTCTTTGCCCATCTCAAGAAAGATGAGTTTGATTACCTTGATTAATAGTGACATATTCCTATCCAGCACATATACGTTTCCCATCTTCTACAGATAATATTAGTCTGTGTATGTACTTCGCATGAATTACGCTTGCTAGTTCTATTGTTACTCTCTTGTTCTCTTTTCTGTTATATAATGAATTTGTTTCTCTATCTATAGTAAGTATTTTTTGTTTTTGTGTTTTTGGTGATTGTAATGCGAGTAAAACTTTGCGGGAACACACATCATTGAAAATACTTCAAAAAGTCAAGATTAATTGTCTGGCCCTTTTCCAAGAATTAAGCAAGGGCTTGGATTTACCTCAGGTCAAGGCTTCTAATTGAATCTTGACTCCTGATTGAGCTGCTACATCTAAGATGTTCTTCTTTTCATTTCCCAATAAAGTTTTTTCCCTCTTTGAACTGTGTTTCTTGTTCGAGATCTACGTGAGATTTTGGCAGATAAAATGGGCACACTTTCTTTCTTGCAGCTTAACCCCTACTAGTTGTGTGATATTTGTTATGTCTATTAGAAATGCAACAAATTTAATCTAAATGTCAAATCTCGAAGTTTTATGTGTTGCCTCTGAGATACTGGAGGAGAGATTGTTTTATTGTTCTTTAGAATGGCCAAGTTCGGTTAAATTGTGGAAGCTGATTTTTTCAGCTTTTTAAGGGACTCAGAAAGATCTTTGTCATTCATTTTTCTTGATTTTGATTGGTGGTGAATCCTCAGCTGATGGAATGAAACAGGTGAGATCTAAGTTCTCATTGTGTAGATCGTGCATGGAAGTTCTGCCTAAGTGGTAACAGGCATGTTTTATTTAGCTTACAAGTAAATTAATTATAAACTAAGCATCAAGAAAGAAGGTTTTCAAGGAGAAAAATACATCATATATTGTTCAGCCTTGTCCTCTTTCTCAATAGCAAGTCTTACAATAGAGGGTAAGAATAAGGAATCAGGACAAATGATGCCACGTAGATGCCAAATAAGTTGCAGCGCTGCTGTAATGCCTTGATGCTCTTGTGGAATTGTTTTTCTTGGCAGCAGATAGTCTTGAATCTCTTGACACTGCTATAGTGTAATGCAGAGCAAGATTAATCGTGCATCTTTTTATGAGATTGATCTTTCATGTTGCAGGTCTATACATGTGTTTCGTTTCACTTCATTCATGAGATTTGAATATCTTTTGACTTATGTTTAGAGCTAACATGAAATTGTAGGAAAGGATTGTGTGGATATTTATGTGACTTTTATGATCATATTGTCAGGTATAGGTACCATTGATAGTTGGATTAAATGCATCCACTGATTGAGCCCCATATAGCAATGATTTGCCAGCCTTACCTAGACTGTTAAAAGTCACGTGTTCTGCTTGGCTTTAGGGACTTCATTACTATACATTGAGTGCAAAATAAGCAGTTAGACACTGATCACTGATGAAATCTATGATTCTGTGTCTTTTCATATCTGCTACAACTTTGTATAAAACAAAGGCTTTCTGTAATGCCTGTTTAGGGAAAGCTGTGCTGAGTCCAGTTCAGTTAGATATTTTGACAACATGCTAAAGGTTATTCCAAAGGATGGAGAAAAATCCTTAATTAGAGGCAAGCTTAGCTTGCACCATTTTTTTCTTTTTCTGGAAAACTTTGGTTGAATTAACATCTTTCAGTTGAATAGTTTATGAGTTGTAACATGCATTCTGTTCATTTTTTAGAGGATTGTGTCGTCATTCGTAGTTTCTGACTGTTCATGAATTACACACTTTACGAGTCTGAGGGTTCTTTTCTGTTATTAGCACCATGCTTATGGTCAAATGAAACGGAAGTAATCAAACTGCTGCAATGTATATTAATGTGTTCGATGAGGCAATGCAGTCCTTCAGGTCCTTCAGTTCACTGTTGGCTTGTATTATTGCTCAATTTATCATTTCCTCTGTTAAGATGCATCTGAATACCATGCATGCCTGTTGGATATTTGAAAATCATTATATTGCCAATGGAGCATTTAAGTAGCAATTGAATCATGTCTTGGAGCAAAGTAAGAACCAGAGATTCCTGTATCTACTTACTCTTGTAGCCTCTATCATTGCAAGTGTTCTGCATCCTGGGATGACAATGATTGATAAGAAAAACTGCTAATGGCTCGTCATTACCTGATACCGGATTGGTTCTCATTGTGGACGATGTCATTCTTTCTTATGCATGATTCATTTGTATGTATCTAGGCATATGTGTTATTTACAATTGTTTTTGGAAGATTGAACTCGGATATCATAGTATGGAAATGCTGAACTGTTTAATTTATTGTTTTACTTTTGCTTTTTAAGCACATGTATATGAACATGCTTTGGCAATAAGATGGGTAATTGTATACGTTGAAGCACAAAATTTCTTCCCGTATCCCAAGCACTAAAATTCTTGTACTATTCTATTTGAGAAATTTGCGGAGCACCTAAAATTATAGTAATATGAAGGGAAAAGTCTTTAGTAATATGAAAGGAAAAGTCAGCTACCTAACGAAAATTCTCCGATACTGAAATTAAAGTTTTTCTATAATAATAATAATCTAGAAAGAATTTGACAATAATTTTGTAACTTAATTGAAAATTTGTACCTAATTCTTTTGGTTGATTTTTTTTTTTTTACATAATTTAACATTTAGCTGTTATATTTTTGATTGTTGTGGATTTTTCGAAGAGGGAGAAAGGCAAATACATCCTTATAGTGTGCCTTTATTACATAGACTTCTCTGTTTACATAGACTTCTCTGTTAGAAAGTTTGAATCAAATGCTCTTATGATTTAAAATTAGAATATATATCCCTTTATCAGTCATTTTCATTACTCAGTTGTGAAGAATTTGTATTTAAAGTAGGGGTAAAAGTGTAATAAAATTTTACTCCTTCCACATCATTAATAAAATAAATATTTTAGTTAGAGTAAGAAAAAATTAAAATTAGGACCACAAAAGTCTAATTGTCAAAGGCCATATTTTTCGAGTTTTGGCGTGAATGACTCTTTTTTCATTAGATAATCAAGCTGCGATTGAAGAAGTTTAGGTGTTCATGGTCTTCTTTTCGTGTCCCATTTTCAATTCTTTGTAGAATAGTATTTTATTTTTAGGTATAGAAAGTCTTTCATCTCTATGAATTTTTTTTTTTTTTTTTTTAGTTTATGTTTTGTGATAGTTGAGAAATATATTTTGTTTTTTTCTTTTATTTGATGCTATATCTCTGTGTTAAATTTAAATGTAATTTGTCAAACATAAAACTAGGGTTTAATTTGAGTTTTTATTTATTTATTTATTTATTTATTTTTTTTATTTTGTTACAAGTTTGATTTTAACTTCTACATTTATGTTATTTATTCTTTTCATTGGCCATCAACCTATTAATTTTAAGATTTTTCAGGGGTTCAATGCTATGCTATTATGATATTATTAATCAATTAAATAATATTATTTTATTACTTTTAAAATTATGTTTCTTCAATAACCAAACTGTTGGATATTTTCATGAGCAGATTTGTGTGCTCCTACTTACTACATTATGGCTATGAAAATATTCTTAATTCATTTGACTTAGCTGGTACAAGTAATTTTCCTCCTATCTTTGTTGCATAAGAAAATATTTTCGATGAGCTGGACATTACCTATGCTTTGAACCACCAAAAGGCATCTAGACAAGTATAATTGTGTTTGCCAGTGACATATTTACCTAACTTCAATTGTCTATCCTTTTAATTTTGTCATTTTTTATCTTTTAAAAGGCTTTTTTTTTTTTTTTTGTGAAAGTAATTTGTGAATCGTACTTATATAAAATTTTTTTATATTTTTTGTTAAAGTAATGTGTTAATCATACTTAAATAACATGTATAGAATATTCATAAATTGAATATACCTATTTTGAAATTTAATTGCTTGTTTTGAATGTATTTCTTATTTTCAATCTCTCCTTCCTTTTTCCTAATTAGAAAACTTGAAAGAGATTTGAAGTTAAACTTTTTGTAGTTTAATTTATAATGTTTTTAATCTTCCCTTGTTCTTGTGCTGAAATTCGATTTATAATATTTTTTCCTATTGAGTAAGGTAATTAGATATCTAACTCTTTATTAAAACAAGCCATAAGAATGGGTTTTTAACTACTGACTAATAAGAACCTTTTATCTTTTTAAAATAAGTAAAAATATTTTTTAATAGAAAAGAGAAATGTATGAAAATATCTATTAATAATGGTAAATTATGGACCATGAAGTAGCTATTTAGAAATCAATTTATAGCATGTGTCTGAAAGTACTAAAATAGTTGTGAATTGGATGATGATCATTTTAATTTAATTATTATGCTATGAATTCTATGTTTTTGAAATTATAGTTTCTATCAATTCTACTAAAACAACCTCTAAATGCATAAATTATTTATAATATTTGCCTTATATTAATTTTTGTAATATTTTATCCTAAATTTATTACTAGCTTGTGACTTTCATTAAGCTTAAAAAGTTCAAAATTTGAAATCAATATACCCCTTAGCATTTAGTACTACTTCGTGGTGGTGTTGATGTTAAGAAGGAGGATGAAGAGGATGTTTGGCTAGTATGTAGTTTTAAGATGCAAGATTCTATATTAGATGTACATATGATTTTTTTATTGTTAATAATAATGTTTGTCCAATATATATGTATGATTTTTTTGTTGTTGATAATAATGTTTGTCTAACATACAGTATTAAGATGCAAGGTTATTATATTAGATGCACATACGATGTTTTTTGTTATTTTTATTATTATTAATAATAATGTTTGGCCAATATGTAGTTTTAAGATGCAATATTATTACATTGGAGAAACATATGATTTTTGTTAAACTAAAGATTGTATATGCACTGTATGCTAACTTTTTGTATGATTTTTTGGTGTATTATGCATAGAATGTCGACGTGCAATATTTATGAGAAGGAATAATGAAAATAAAAGAATTAAAATAGGGTATAGGTTCATAGATGATTATTGCATAAGTGAGTTGGTAAGAGATATTACAGTTTTTGTGAAGTTGGTTATTTTGTTAAGGTAGGTAATATAAGCTGTAAAGTGCCAAACAAGTTGTGACTTGTTTAAGTTGTTTAAGTTGTTAGAAAGAGAAAATGTGTTAGAAGTTGAGTTTTATATGACCTTAGAATCTTTAACACTCCAAACCATTGAACTAATGAGAAGAAAAAATTCCTTATTTATTGGGCCTCTAATAAGCAATTTGACAGAAGTAAACATTGACCTTAAATTTATTATATACAAACAATCAAAGCAATTTTCACAAGTTATTATTGGTTTATTTGAAGAAATAACACAGCCAGTTTAACCAATTTACCTTTCTTGACACTATCCTCAACAAGTAAACAGCTCTTAACACTACCATCACCTAAAGAACAGTACTTAAACCCATAATCCCTCTCTTACTCACCATTATATAAGGCTCATATGATATCATTTCATGATAATAATGATGCATCTATAATTGTAGCCTTTGGAGTTGATAATTTGCATTCAAATGTTGATGATATTACTTATTTAGGTATTGGTATAAGTGATGTGGAGATAAACCCTAAATATGTAGTAGAATTAAGTGATAATGATAGTGGTTGTGACTTTGTTGCTTAGAATTTTAAAGTCATAAAAGAATTTTTGAATTTGGCATGTGATTCTAATGGTGAAAATGATAGAAAAAGTAATTCTGATAAAGAGGTAATAATTATAAAGAGGATGGATAAGGCTTTAACGAGTAAAGAGTTTTAATTATAGACTGATAGGTCTATTAAATTTAAGGTTAGAATAACATTCGATACAATAGAGTTTTTTAGATGAGTCCTTGAAGATTACTATGTGTAAACAGGGTGTCCTATAACTAAGAAAAAAAATGAAAGTAATAGATTAATAGCTCATTGTAAGGACAAGGATAGTTTTCCATAGAGGATTCACATTTCTCATGCTCCATATTATGGTCATTATATGATAAGAACCTATAATCCAATACATGAATGCATAAGAACCAATGAGGTACGAGATACAATATCCCAGTGGGTGTCTCAAAAGTATAGGAGCTTAATTAAGAGTAATCTAAGCATAAATGTCAATGTGCTATAAGACATGATCCTATTTAGCAATAAGGTGATTGTTCTTAAATCCAAACCTTATTAAGTTAAAAGGATAGCATTACATACTTTAAGGGGAGATCATAAAGCTTGTTATGTAGAGATGTTTAAATATGCCCAAGTTATTAGACTTTACAATCCTAGTTCAATCTCATTTATAGGATGTGATAGGCCTACTAATTTTTAAAGACCAATTTTTAAGAGATTTTATATCTTATTTACTATCTAAATTAAAGGTTTTGTTGGAGGTTATAGACCTTACTTTGAGTTAGATGGATGTCATTTGAAAGGCTCATACAGAAGGGTATTACTTACTGTTGTTGCAATTGATGCTAATAGCATAATTTTTCCTGTCGCATTTACTATTTTATGAGGTGGAAAATATTATAACTTGGGGCTAGTTTTTGCAAATTCTACATGATAGTATAGATAGAAATGATTGCAGGCATATAACAATTACGAGTGACGGACAAAAGGGATTGATTCAAACTTTACAACTTATTTGGCCGAATGTAATTACCAAAAAATATTTATGGCATATTTACTCTAATGTTAGAAAGCAATAGCCTAGCCAAGCTTTGAAAAAGCTATTTTAGCAAGCTGTAAAAATTAGCATAGAAAAGCATTTTAACAAGATCATAGATAATATTAAGAAATTAAAAGAGATAGGATAGCTAGCTTATAAATACTTATCTGGGATTCCTCCAAATGAGTGGCTTAGATTAGCCTTTAACACTATCTTAAAGTCTGATCATACCATAAATAACTGCATTGAGTGTTTCAATGCTTGAATTAACAAGGTTAGAGATAAGCCTGTGCTAGCTCTGATAGAGCATTTAAGAATGATAATGATGAATAGTTTTGTCAGTCAATATGCAACTATGAAAACTTAGGGTATTTTACCTTATAAGATAAAAAAGAAACTAGATACAATCATTCAATTAAGAAGAGAATTGAGAGTGTACTAAGGTGAGAGATCAAAGTATGAAACTCTTTACAACTATATAATAACTAATGTAGTGAATATAGAAACCAAAGAATATGACTGCAGGAATTGGCAAGTGAGTGGTATCCTGCATAAGCATGCTCTATGTGTGATTAGATACTTGAGGAGAAATTCAATTGGCTATGTCATGAGTCTATTAGAATAGTAGCCTTTAAAAGAATGTACTCAGGTATTATTAACCCAATACCTGATAAAGTTATATGGCCTACGATTTCTTGTAATGAACCACTGCTACCATTAAAGAGAAGATCTACTAGGAGGCCAAAAATAACAAGGAAAAGAGAGATAGGTGAAAAGGGAACCCAAAAAATAAAAACCAAAGGTTATACATTAAGATGTAGCAAGTGTAGTGAAATTAGACACAATAAAGGTCATGCAAATAGTTATTAGCCACTAAGAAAGAAAATAAAAAACAGGCTTATGAGGTTTTCATGTGATAATGATTTTATTTATTAATTATTATTATTATTATTATTTTTTTTTTGATATCAACAAAAAATGTTGGTTACTTAGTTGTAACTTTTGTTACATGAATATTAAATTTAATAGTAAACTGTCATTGCATAATGCTTTTTGATGCTATTATTGTTCTTGTAGAAAAAAATTCAAAACAGGTCAAATAGGTATGGTAATGCAGTATAAATAAGACTACATCTAGTTTCCAGTGCTATTGAATTGAAAAATTCAACAAATTCAATTTTTAATCAGCTTTTAAGATTTTTTTGTGGTAGCTTATCTACACTTCAACAAAGGAATTATGCATCTCATACTTATATTCCTTAGGTTCCATCTTCAACTATGATATTCACGAAAATACCTAGACTTTCAACTCAACCATGAACATCTAAGTAGCTAACAGTAGAAAATTTTTTGCGATGATAATTAGCCTATTTTTTTGGATGATGTATAGACTAGTGTTTGGATGATATTGGTTGAAATATTTTTTAGGGCCATGATTGTATAATTTATATATAGATCCTATGAACATAAGTTCTTTATAAAGTAGAAAAATGTATATGCATGACTGTCCTATTCTAACAACTAGCCTTTCGTATGTAATTGTTTTACACTATGATAGTAATATATATCATTGGTAATACAGGTCTATAATGTGGTTTTTGTTTGTTTACTTATAAATTTTTACATAGTTCTTATTATTTTCTAACTTGTGAATTCTATTTGTTAACTTATAAATTACTATGACTGATAATATAGGCTTTTCTTAGGTGTTTTTTTTTTTCTAACTTGTGGTATCTATTTGTTTACTTACAAATTACTAGGAAGTGGATTTTCAATTTTATCATCTAATACATTTAAAGCTTGTTAAAATTATTTTTTTTTATTTATCTGATTCTATATGGTTCTAGATAGATGGAAGAAAAGAATTGAGAATAAAGATTGTAAGTATGTTAACTTCTAATTTGGATAGTATTTCTTTAAATTTTTTGATGGCTCATGTAAAAACTGTGGGGAGATAGGGTAAATATTAGTTTTTGATATTAGAGACAAAGTGATTAGGATTTTAGTCTGTTGGAAATTTGGATGGTGTTTTCTCAAAAGGGAAAAAAGGGGGGAAAAGCAAAAGAAGTTAATAGGAATATAATAAGTTTGGCATTATCCCCAGCAAATACTCTCTCGATAGTTTGTTTGTCTTGGATGCTTATTAACACATTAACAAGATAATCATTTTGTTTTTATTTATTTATCTTTTCAACTTCTAATGAAAAACAAAATTGAATGATATTTTACTTTTTAACTGAGTTTTATAGTTTAATTTAAAAATCTTAATACCTTAAAGTTTAATAAAAAAATTAATTGTATCTATAATTCTATTTTACAATTATAACCTCTTAAATCCTACTTTAAAGTTTCAAGATGATAATTAAGGTAATTAATTAACTAGAATAAAATAAATGAATTGGTTTACCTTTCACGCTATATATATAAACTGCTTACTCTTTTTATACAAATTTGGCAATTTGGGTCACAAAATAATTGGCAACTTCAGTATACATCACTTACTCTCAAATTAATTGATTTGAGAATATAATTTTAAAACTAACATGAGACAAAATTTATTACAAATATTTGAATAAATGTTAATGTTAATGTACAT
>JAWDEX010000012.1:1490404-1514023 GCA_035221805.1 Trichilia hirta
TTCTATAATGACCCCTAGTCGAATGTCCGGAGGAGATCCAGATACATGTAGTAGTGCTCATGCAAGCACCGAGCCATCAGAGTATGTGCGTGGCCTAGATCCAAAATCAAAACGCCTGTCTTCTGGAAGGAGCAATGTAATGGCAGAACCAGAAGTTATTCATCCTCAGTTACCACTGTCCACAACACCAAATTGGCCTAGGACCAGGTCAAAGTCAAGGACAGATAAATGGACTGGATTGACTGTCACACACGATCCCTCTAGATGTTCTTGGGGAAATACAGGAACCAATGATAAAGAAGATATATCTTCAACACTGTCTGATCCAGGTCCCATCTGGGATGCTGAACCAAAGTGGGATATAGAACCTAATTGGGATGTGGAAAAGCCAATTGAATTACCCGGGCTATCAGATGATGTTGAAGCAGGAACAAAGAAGGAAATTATGCCTAGGTATGAAGACAAATGGGTTGTTAAAAAGGGGCAATTTCTTGGCATTATGGTTTGCAACCATGCATGCAGAACTGTGCAGAGTTCTCAAGTGGTAGCTCCAAGAGCCGAGCATGATGACAACACTATGGATATGCTCTTGGTTCATGGGAGTGGGCGGCTGCGGTTGTTGAGATTTTTCTTGCTGCTGCAGATGGGTCGACATTTATCGCTGCCATATGTTGAATATGTGAAGGTATGAGCTTTCCTTTGATAATGCTTCACTTCTTTGAGTTATGAGCTTTCTATATGCAAGCAGAATTGAATTGCTACCTCCTCCTTATCATTTTATGGGAAAGGGGATACATGCCATCATTATTGTTATTATTATCTACTGGGAAAGGGGGAATATTATTATGCACATAAAGCTTTGCTTAAAATATAATTTGAGTTCATTAAATTGCATTAAACAGCAGTTTGAATTTTTGACGAGGATATAGAATGATGCAATCATGTTAAGAATCCTACATGTCAGTCGAGGATTCTTAATGTGTGTTTGTGACTTCTCATTGGACTGATGACTTAGCAGCATTTGCATTTCACCTCACTGTTTGATTCATGTCTATACCTCAATTGCACTCACTGAACATCATGTTGGTATGAGTTGAGGAGCTATTATGTGACATACAGCAATTGGAACTGAAGTACATATATCTAGTTCTGTGATATCTAATTTTTTATGGAAAAGAGAGCTACCAATTCCTGTCAATTTGACTGTTGACATTAGTAATAGAGTACCAGGAAGATACTACCTCCAATGGGAAACCTGCAACTATTGATCCTACAAATTATGTACATATTCTTGCCCACAGAGACTACAACTGCATTAATAACTAACCTAGGACTGTATGGAGACTAAGTTGAGATGAATCAAGTTAAAATTGCACCATGCTCTATTTGCTTCTTTCAGCTAAAAGCTTATTCCTGGTGCAGGTAAAATCAGTGAAGATTAAAGCTGGAAAGCACACCCACAATGGTTGTGGCATTGATGGCGAGCTTTTCCCGCTCAATGGACAAGTTCTCTCTTCTTTGCTTCCAGAGCAGTGCAGACTGATTGGTCGCTCCCATAACCATCACGTGTAACATATGAACCCTTCATTCGAATTCTTGGATGATTTCTGACTACATTTATGCCCTCATTGTTGAATATGAAGGGCATCCTTATACCGAAAAGACTAGATTCTATTTTATTGTTTTTTTCCTCTTCTTGAGCCCCCCCACCCCCATTGTGCCGTCACATAGCTGAGGTCGCTGTAAATTTTTTGTTTGGTTATATGCATCTGCTTCCTATTGTTCGTTCATTCTGTTCCTTTTATTCCTTTCTTCTGTTATGCACGCAGCTTTGACCTTACTAGCGATCCAGTGTGAGCTATTCAATGTATGGAAGTTTCGTTTCTGATTCATTTTTCATATGTAGTTTTTGCTGTAATTATCATGGAATTGGTATGGGGTTGATATGTAATGTAGACCACCTGGCTTATGATCTTGTTACTTATAATATACTCTGTTCCTAAATTTCTGATTCATTTTTCATCCGTAGTTTTGCTGTAATTATCATGGAATTGGTCTAGGTTTATATGCAATGAACAGCACTTGGCTTGTGATCTTAGCATAATTTTCGCAATGATCAGTCCTCTTTACATAATATATATTCTGTTCCTAAATTTGCAACAAGGGATCCTGTTTCGTGTATATATCAATTTCTTTAGATGCCCGAGTATGGGTGATGCATCAGCATGATGCAGAGTTGATCAATTGAATCAAACCATAAACAATGGCAACAAAATCTAATTAGTCAGTAGGTAGTCTAAAATTCTGCGGCTGAGGAAAGGGAGAAAAGTAATTTAGATTGTAGTTATTTTATTTGTTCATTATCTGGTTGTATACTTTAAGATTGGAGAAAACAACCTCTCGCTTCTCATCAACAAACCGTGGACAAAACATTCTCTCCTTCCTACGAAAGAAAATCTTTGCCCGACATACGTTTGTCGTTAACTTATGCGGGATATCTCGGGTGTCATGACGGACAATAGCCCTTGTCATGTCTTCGTTTTTGGCCTTGTATCATTGACACGTGTATAGATTAGATAACTATGAGTATACTAAAGGAAAGAAACGACCTTGCGGCATGTTTGCCTTTGCTGAGCCTGAGCCTTAGAGATTGAATTGAATAAAAATTAAAAAGAAAGCTGGTGTTTTGTGTTGTGACTTGTGAGTTAGAAGAGAGATTGAAAAGAGAGAGATCATGATTAGTACTACACTGCCTTTTTCTTCGGCAACTGCTTCGCTGATAAATCGACCCCGTGCGTACGCGTGTTTCTCCTCTTCCGTAGTAGTTTCTTCATTCTCAGCTACTAACTATAATGTTAATGTTAACAAAAGAAGAGAAGGATGGACGATCTCCTGTGAAGTATCTCTAAAATCATATAATTCAACAGCTTCAGTAGAATTGGACAACAATCCATCTGTATCAGTGTCGTCGTCGGCGACAGCATCCGATGATAGCTCTCAAGAGGCTAAGATAGGTGCAAGGGTTAGGGTGAAAGTGCCTTTGAAGGTTTACCATATTCCTAGGTTTCCGGAGATCGATCTTACTGGCATGGAAGGTGTGCTCAAACTGTACGTTGTCGATTTTAAAGGTAAGAAAATCTCTGCTAATTTGCCTTACAAGGTGGAATTTAATACCGAAATTGAAGGTCGAGGACCTGTCAAGTTGTTTGCCCATCTCAAGGAAGATGAGTTTGATTACCTTGATTAACAGTAAAATATTCCTATCCAGCCCATATACATTTCCTATCTTCTACAAATAATATTAGTCTCTGTATGTACTTCACATGGATTACGCTTGTTAGTTCTATTGTTACTTTCTCTTGTTCTCTTTTCTGTTATATAATCAATTTGTTTCTCTACCAATACCTACTTTTTGTGAATTTGTATTTTTGGTGATTGTAATATGAGCAAAATGTTGTGGGAGCACAAACAATTGAAAATGCTTCCCAAAGTTTTCGATTGTCTGACCCTTTTCCATGAATGAAGCAAGGCCTTGGATTTCCCTCATGTAAAGGCTTGTAATTGAATATTTGTTTCCTGATTGAGATGATACACCTCAGATGTTCCTCTTTTCAACGCCCAATAAAGCTTTTTCACTCTTTGAATTGTGTTTCTTGTTGGAGATCTATTTGAGGTTTTGGCAGATAAAATGGGGCACACTTTCTTTTTTGCAGCTTAACACCTACTAGGTGGGTGATATTCATTATGTCTATTAGAGATGCAACAAATTTAACCTAAATGATAGGTCTCAAAGTTTTGTGTTGCCTCTGATGTACCAGTGGAGAGATAGTTTTACTGTTCTTTAGAATGGCCATTTTCAGTTAAATTTTGGAAGCTGATTTCTCCAGCTTTTAAGGGACTCATAGAGATCCTTGTCTTACATTTTTCTTGATTTTGATTGTTGGTGAATCCTCGGCTGGCAAACAAAACAAGCGAGGTAAAAGTTTTCAATTTGCAGATCATTTAGATGTTAGTGAATAACTGAAAATCTTGGGTAAGTAGAACAAGCGTGAAAGTTCTGCCTTTGCAGTAACAGGCATATTTTATTTAGCTAACAAGTAAATTTTAATTATAAACTAAGCATCCAAGAAAGAAAGTTTTCAAAGAGAAAAATACATCATCTATTGTACAACTCCTACTTTCAGGACATTCAGCCTTGTCCTCTTTCTCAACAGCAAGTATTAAAATATAGGGTAAGATCATGGAATCAGGACATATGATGCATGTAGATAGTAAATAGGTTGTAGTACTGCTGTAATGCCAACCATTGATTGTGGCTTAAACCCATCCGCTAATTGAGCCCCATAGAGCAATGATTGGCCATTCTTACATAGACTGTTAAAAGCATGTGTTATGCTTGGCCTTAATGACATCACTACTATACATTGAGTGCAAAATAAGCAGTTGACACTGATCATTAAATGAAATCTATGGTTCTGTGCCTTTGCATACCTGCTACAACTTCTTATAAAACAAAGGCTGTCTGTAATGCCTGTTTAGGGAAAGCTTTTTAGAGTCAAAGTTCAATTAGACATTTTAACAACGTGCTAAAAAGAAATGTTTATACCAAAAGTTGAAGAAAAATTCTTAATTCGAGGCAAGCTTAGCTCACACCTTTTCTTCTTTTTCTGAAAAACTTTGGTTGAATTAACATCTTTCAGTTGAATTGTTTATAAGCTGTAACATCCAATCCATTCATATTTTGGAGGATTGTGTAGTCACTCGTAATTTCTGATTGTGTTCATGAAATTACACATACTATGGCTCTGAAGGTTCTTTTTTGTTAATGGCACCATCAATTCCTTATGGTTACTTGAAAGGGAAGTAATCAACAGGCTGTAATGTAAATTAACGTGTTTGATGAGGCAATGTTGTCCCTCAGGTCCTTCAGCTCACTGTGTATCATTGCATCAGTTAAGATATATCTGAACACCATGCATGCGTGTTGGATATTTGAAAATCATTATATTGTCAATGGAGCTTTTTAGTTGCATAGCAACTGAATTATGTCTTGGAGCAGAGTAAGTAACCATGTATCCCTGCATCTACCTTCCTTTTGTAATAGCTATCATTGCGAGTGTTCTACATCCTTGGATGACAATGATTGATAAGCAAAACCAGTTTCGGCTTGTCATTACCTAATACCTGATTGCTTCTAATTGTGGACAATGTCATTCTTTCTTATGCATGATTCATTTGCATGAATCTAGGCATATGCATTATTTACATTTGTTTTTGGAAAACAAAACTCAAGTCGCATAGTATGGAGTTGATGAACTGTGTACGTTATTGTTTTACTTTTGCCTTTTCAGCACATGGACATGAGCATACTTTGGTAATAAGATGGGTAATTGCATAATACTGAGACGATGATTTTGATGAAGCTTATTTGAATTTTTAGAAGACTGCTATAGCGATTTGGAATTTACCAAAGTCTTGGCAATGCAGTAGCTGCGTGGGACCTGAAATCTCACAACATTGGCCATTAATTAAATATGTGGTTGCATGTTTTGCTTTTGCTATTTATGCATTTGTTAGATTTTATTGAGACATCTTGCACGATTTTTGAATGTTGTGATGCTAACTCCATTGGTTTCCTTTGTCAACCTCTCAAATGCTTCAAAAGTAGTTATTCAATCTTAAATGGCATATCTTGTGCCCCTATTGTTAAATTCTGGTCTGTTGATAATCTGAAGCTGTCTTGTTCTCGGTATCTCTTTTACTATGGATATGGTAGTTCCACTGCTGTGAGTATGGAGTGCCACGAAGACATTCTTGTTGTGCTTTATAGTTTCAAACCAAGGACTGGTGAATGGTGATCACCTTGCTTATACGGTTTTCCCTTTTCAGAGCAATTGAAACTTTAGTGATGATGAACCCTAGTAGACTGTACTACAAATGTCCTCATTACCACTTGCAGTTGATGTTAATAGCAGCACACATGATGCGCATGATGCTCAGAATTACCTCCAATGATGTTGTAAACTTGTAGTATTAATGTAACTAGTGTGGAACCATTAATACTACAAGTTTACAACATTATTGGAGGTAATACTCTCATCAGACTAGCGTGTGTGGATTGATCCAAAGGAGACTATAATATTATATGATTATAACAAATTACAATGGCCATTTATGTTAAAGATATTCTACTTTGGTCAAATAGTATATCTACTTCCACTGAGCTTGTTTCTAGACAGTAATTTTTGAAAAACGTTATGAAAACTTGATGGAAGGATGAAGAAAGTCCATATCACTTGGATAAAGAATATTATGTTTGAAATGATTTTAAGCTTGAAACTTTTATCTTAAAATTTCACAATATTTGCATGATTTTATGAGAAGTTAGGTGGTACATAATTCCGATGACCTTTTATCTTAGGAGGTTGAAAATTTTGTGAGAAGAATGTAAATATGCATAGAACACAACTATGCTAAGATTGAACTATGAAACTGTTTTTTTCTCATGTCCTGTATAGTTGGTCTACGGTATTCTGTTTCTTGATATGTTAAAAAACATCTTTATACTTGAACTAGGGTATGGTTGTAATTGCTGTTGTTTTAGTTCAAGTGTTTGGTGAACATCTATTTTAGCAGGTAATTACTATTGTGTTTTTATTTTACAATTGTTAATTAAGAGCTAAATCACCATAAGGTTAATCATATGCATAATTTGACTTGATTATTATCACTGCAGTGTAATGGTTCAAGAATTGTGGTTTCAAAACTTAAAATGTTAAACATGGCGTGACGTGGCGTGATTTGATGTATGGAGTTACTCGAGGAGCATATAGCATTTTATATTTGCTTCTAAATTCTTAATCTTGATGGTGTCCGTGGTATAATTTATTAGAGGACATTACTTGTTTCTCCTGTTCTTCTTGGTTATGTTTTGTAATGGATTGAAATTCTCAACAGAGAAGTATAAGATTAACTATGTTACAATAGTTACAGGAATTACCTTAACACGTAACTATTATATGTACCCATAAATACAAAGAAACACAAAAGCAAAGTTGGTGTCTTGATATTGTTAAGCTTGTAAATTGTAATTATAATTTAGCGGCGCCCACTGCATTGATTAATCAAAAAAACAAGTAGTGAAAAATACTATAAGTTACAGAATAAATTTGAAAAGAAAAAATGGAAAGAAAGGAGTAGAAGTGACAACAAAAAGAATGAAACGCGGGTTAAAAGGAAATAGAAGAGAATGGTAAACAAGTGGTGGGGTACGGCTGATTAGCATCATTCAATTTTGAGAATGGGGGGGGGGGCGGTACAGGCGGTTGAAACATGGGCTGGATCTGACCGCTCGTGGTTGTAGGGTCATTTTGGTCGTCGAATTTCAAGAGAGACGGTATGTAATTTTCACGGGCCATCTCATCCCAAAACCATCTGTGGTTACTCGTAATCCATAATTTAATTCCAATAGTTTACCTTCACCGTCCCTTGCCTTCAAATAATTTTGTTTTCTTATTTAGGCATTTCTTCTTGCTTCCCCGTCACTGACCCCCTTGTTTTCCTTTCTGAACTAATACCCCATTCATTTAGGTATATTTGCAAATAGTTGCAAGGAAGATTTAAAGAAAGAAAATCCATTATTTCGTAATATAAATAATACTAGTTGTGGGTAGGTGTATTTTTGGAAGATTACCATTTACTACTTGTACGACTGTATCCTCATTAGTATTAGTTCTGACAATTTTAGTAGTACGAGAAAAACCTCAACAGACACAGCCATTAACTTCAAGCAAATCCTCACTTCTCTCTCCCAAGACTAAGCTGATGCTACGGTAAACTGTGCCATGCACTCTCTTCTTCCTCTTCATTATTTTATTTTTTTTCATTTTTTTATATTTTTTTTCTTTCTTTCTGGTATCGGAGTTCTAAATTTTTGGGTTTTCAGTGATGAATCAAAACGAAGTGCCGAGTGGGAGTTGATATGCGGAAGATCTGAACTTTATTATAGAAAACTACTGTCATCTTTTTCAGATTTGATTTATCAATTGAGTTTCAAGAGAATCGGTAGGTTTTTATCTGCTGTTCCATTAAAATGACTCCCAAACGCGCTTACAAGCTACGTATCCTTCTGGGGTTTTGCATACACTTTGATTTATTACTTAAAGATTCCCAGATCTCTTCTTCTAAATCTTTACTGTCTTCTACATTGTTATTATTTGCTTAATGAACGCTGATATAATGGTTCACCTTGACCAGCATAATCTTTTAATAAACTTAGAGGAATTTGTAGCACATTCTCCTTCCGTTAATTGCCTCCAGATTGGAAGGAAGTCTTCGCGTGTTCTAGTCACTGGAGGTGAAGATCACAAGGTTAATCTCTGGGCCATTGGTAAACCCAACGCCATTCTGGTCAGTTTTCTTTCTTCCTTTGTGGTTTATAAGGAAAGAAAATTCAAGAATGAAAAGAGTGTCTTTTTTATGCCGCATAAAATAATTGGCGTATCAGGAAACGTAGTTAATTCCAGAAAAGAAAATCAAATACTTAAGTAGGTTGCCCATTTTTGTACAGTGTTATTATAAATTATTTTTCCTCTACAGAGTCTGTCCGGACATACAAGTGGAATCGACTCTGTAAGCTTTGATTCTTCAGAAGTATTAGTTGCTGCTGGAGCTGCAAGTGGTACTATTAAGCTTTGGGATTTAGAAGAGGCAAAAAGTAAGCTTCTCAATTTCGTAAAATAATTTTCAGCTTCATAAAACAAACGTGTCCTTCTTGATTTTACTTCCTTCTGTGACTATTTCTGCAGCCGTCTGCGCACTAACTGGTCACAGATCCAACTGCATATCTGTGGATTTCCATCCTTTTGGAGAGTTCTTTGCATCCGGCTCTCTTGACACAAACCTTAAGATATGGGATATCAGGAAGAAAGGATGTATCCACACGTACAAAGGTCACACTCGGGGGGTCAATGCCATTAGATTTACCCCAGATGGTCGTTGGGTTGTATCGGGCGGAGAGGACAACACTGTAAAGGTTAGATTTGCTTTCCTATTAGTTCATGATGTTACTGGTATTAATTTAGCATATATCATATATCCATTTATATTCATATAAAGCTACATGGTAGAGATGATGCTCTTGTACGATTTGTTGATTAACTCTAAGTTAGTACACTATCTTGACAGCTGTGGGATCTGACTGCTGGAAAACTGTTGCATGACTTCAAGTGTCATGAAGGCCAGGTCCAGTGTATAGATTTTCATCCTCATGAGTTTTTACTGGCAACAGGTTAGCTGTAGTTTGTGTTAAAATTGTTTTGTATTGGAAATATGTTTCTGTAAATTTAATTCTTTCTATTATCATAACCCTGTTTATCTCTTTATTACTGTAGTAGTTATCGAGATTACTATATCAGAATTGTTTTCTTATTAATACAGGAACAGTATAAGCTGTGAATTATGTAAGGGTAATGCCATGGCAGTTATGCTAAAAGGTTGCTTGATACATAGACAATGCAAGATAGTCAAAATGTGGATTAAATTTTAGTTAATTGTTTACTACTTTTTTCTATTAACTGATACGCGATTCCATTTACTTTGTTGTAAGATTCTGCTTTAGTTATGTTTTATTTTTGAAATCTATTTACATCCAATATGGTAGGTAATCCTCAGGCTTGTGTCTTATGTAGTCCATGGCCACTATAATTTGATTTGGCTGTCTATAGAAGGATTATGTTGAGAACATAACTTGGATAGTTGCTACCTAATAAAAAAATCAAATATAAAACTCATACAAACCATGAAAAAAGAAAGCACGGGAATTTTCATAGGCTTTTGTCTCTACTTACATAAAACTCATTGATTCTATGGGCTTAAAAATGTCAATATTTAAAAGAAAACTTAACCAAAAAGGAAATTTAATAAAATATCTGTCCTCGTTTGTATTCTTCCACCCTATATGGTTTGATTTTGCCTTTTTCAGGTTCATCTGATAGGACTGTTAAATTTTGGGACCTTGAAACCTTTGAGCTAATTGGTTCAGCTGGACCTGAGGTAATCTTATGTCTTGTGGCGTTGTTTTTGTTACTGAAGTAGATTTCGTATTGGTAAGAAAATATGAAAGCCTCTGACTGTCTTTTACTCTGCAGACCACTGGAGTGCGTTGTTTGACCTTTAATCCTGATGGGAGGACCCTACTTTGTGGATTACATGAAAGTTTGAAGGTACAGCCTTTTTGTAGTTTGATCAGCTTTACGGAAATCTTACATTAGGGTAATGGTTTTTGATTTATACTTTATGAATACAGATTTTTTCATGGGAACCAATAAGATGCCATGATGGAGTCGATGTGGGATGGTCTAGATTGTTGGATCTTAATGTTCACAAGGGAAAGCTCCTTGGCTGCTCATATAATCAAAGTTGTGTGGGAGTGTGGGTTGTAGACATCTCGGTATGCTCATTTTAGTTTGCTTGCATGTGATTTTCTTGTTTTCTGCTGCTTATTGTAATAGGTTGTGGCGTCATGCTGATTATTTGCTTCTAATGTTTTATCTAATGTACAGCTGATAGAGCCTTATGCCGTTGGAAATGTTACCCAATTAAATGGGCATTTAGATTCTAAATCTAGTGCAAGTGGGAATTTATCAGTACTTAATGAGATCACTACAAAGAATAGCTTAGGAAGGTTATCTGTTTCACAAAATTCAGATCCTTTGGTGAAACAAACAAAATCTCTTGGAAGATTGTCAGTTCCTCAAAATTCAGATCCTGCTAAGGAGTCAAATTTTCTTTCATGTATGTTGCGTTCATTTAATGTCTTCAGTTTAGTGGTGATTTTGGATGATTATTTCATTCTATATTTCTTTCTTTTTCTTATTTATGCCCCTATTACAGTACTTGGTTTAAACTTTATTCACAAGTCTTCATTGTGACTAATGTATCTCATTCCTGATTCTATATGACGGTTGAAGCTGCAGGAAGTGTGCCTGGTACTCCTCAAAGGGTCAGTCTAAACATGGCCAATTCAAAAATGAGTATGTCCAGTTCGATGGCAGCTGCTAGTGCAACTGTCTCGAAGAGGAATTCTTCTAAGGCTAACTCTGCATCCAATGCTCCAATCTTGAGCAAATCAGATATTGTCCCAGCATTTGTCCCTAGAACAAATGCAAGATTAGAGCATGCAGCTGAATCTAGAAAAGAAGTTGATGTTATTGGAAGAACAATGCCATTTTCTTTGCAGTCAAAAACAATCGGTTATCTAAAGTTCCCAAACAGTGGAGACGAAGTTGACCGGCCAACTGGTTCTGTGCTCTGTGAAACTACAGGCTCTAAGGCTGCTGAAATGAACAGTGTTGCAGATAGGAATACCTTTGCCGCAGTTAAAAGCTCAATCCAGGAAGCTTCTGCTGCAGAAAGGAACCCTAAAGATGACAGGTTTACTGTATCTGCTAAGGGTGGAACAATGTCAATGTCAGAGTCCCCTGCTAGCTACCAGGATGAAAGATGTACGTATGCAAAGTATTGCAAGTTTACATTTTGCCTTCAATTTTGTGGTTCATTTGGGCTTCACGTTACGTTATTTAATTCCTGTATTCTTTTTTCATGTTCTTAGTTTCACTTTTGATAGTCAGCTAGAAAGAACCTAAATATTTCTGCTAGAACATTTCATATAATATGACCAGGCCTCAGTGCTGTTACAAGGTCTTTTTAAGTCTTAACCGCAACACTATTTCATTTATTAGAACAAGATTGCTTAACAAATGGTTGGTTTGTATCTAAAAGACACAGGATTTGGATAGATCAGGTACCAATACCCTCGAGTATTGTAAGGATACATTCCTAAAAGAATATATTTGCATCTGAGGGAAAAAGACATAATTCAATGCATACGATTGGGAAATGCACTGGATTAAAAATAGGATGTTGGAAAGGAAAGGGGAGATTTGGGAAATTATGGTTTAGATCAAGGAAGAAAAGGCACTAAAAGAGAATAATATTCGCAACCAAAATCTTACCCAAAAATTTGTGACAGTTTGGATAGTCAACTTCAAAAAATATGAACAAAATACTCTTCCTTGAATGAAGAGAAATATGGAAGTGGATTGTGATCTAAATCTTTTGCCTACAAGGATCATTTTTGATAAAGTATTCTTGGAAACTTTCTTTTGAATCATCTTTCTTATTATTATGATTGTAATGTCGGTTGATACTATTGAAAGACATGAGTAAGCATTTTCAATGGACCTGGGAGCTCGAATTAATTCCGTAACCTATCTAATAAGCAATGAAATAGGAAACCAACATGATTCCACCTATTTTAGATAATGTTAGCTTATTCTTGCTTGAGGGATTAGTACGAGATCTATTGTCGCTGTGCATATGGCTTCAGGTTTCAGAAATATGGGAAAGTAAATAAGCACATATCGAGGTGATGATTGTATTGAAGAAAACCTTGAAAAATGATTTCTTCACATGCATGGACCATTAGTAGAAAAGAGAAATTTGCTTAAATGCAGTCATGATTCTCTATAATACATGCAATCATTATCTGTAGTCTTTTGTCATTTCCTTTGCTACTTGGATTTTATTTCCTATGATGAATGGTAGTCTTTCTTTGAGAATGTGTGTTGCAGTGTTTATGGTGATTGTTATTGCATTTATATTTGAATGAAATTTTGAACTGTTAATTCTGAAAACTACAATTGCTCATTGCAGATGATGGTCTGGGGCATAAATCAGGCAGAGAAGGATGTGCTATGGAAAGTCAAAAAAGTGGTATGGCTGTTCCTAAGTAATTTTTTATATTTGTAAACAAGTTATTTGAACTCAGATTGAGTTTCAGTATTACCTCTGGGACAGATTCTACTGTAAGCATGCCTCCTTTTAATGCAGTATGTATCACATATATATATATATATATATATATATATAAAGTCCTGTACTCAATTTGTTTAATCTGTTTCTTTAATCTATGAAAAAATTTGCTAACAGTACTATGAAAAGCACTTAATATAAAGAATTTTCCTGACAAATGCAAATAAACATCGTAGACAAAGGTGAACTTCTAAATTTCTTGGTATGTGTTAATTTGTGCAATTTTTTCTCTTAGTGTATAAAGTTCAAACAACGGGGATGCTCTCCTGCTGAGAAAGAGATGGCTTCTGTTAGTGGTGAGGATGCAGTTGCAAGTGTAATGGGACAGCATGGTCAGTTTGTCAGCACTATGCAGTCACGTTTAGCCAAGTTGCAGGTATTCTTAAACAAAGTTATGCTTTAGATTACACTAATCACTTTGGTTCACTCAAGACATGGATGATGAGAGAAATATTACTTTTAGATCCTTCTGATATTTTAAAAATCTTTCTTGTTTCTTTGGCTTCCTGTTTTATGTAACAGTTTGTTCAAAACACTCTTTTCTAGAGTTGCATACTACTCTCTCTCTCTCTCTCTCTCAAATAACTATACACTTTTACTTCAAACAATCTATATTTTCTTTTCTTCATGCTTAACTGGATCATTACAATCCTTGCCCTTATGAAAAATCTTTCTTGATCAATTATTTGGTGTTTGCTTAATGTTCGACAGTTTAAGGTACAAGAAAAGATAGCACAGTATCTTCTTTTAACTATTTTCATCAGTTATTTAATTTATGAATCTTCTTTAATGTTAAAAAAGTAGGGGTGAAGCGTTGTTCAATTATCTCTTCATGTTGACACTCTTTTTCCTATTTGTTAACATTAGAAAATAGTGATTCTTGCATAACTTTATGCAGATAGTCTATAGATATTGGGAACGGAATGATGTTAAGGGGGCCATTAGTGCTATGCAAAAGATGGCTGATCATGCTGTAAGAGCTTGGTTTTCAATGTTATATTTTTCCTTCTTTGAATGTATTGGATGTGAAAATGTAGTTCTGTTTTCTACTGCTCATTTTCGAAGAGCCTCTTTTGCAAAAAACTGCAGGTCCTTGCTGATGTAATGAGCATTGTGACAGAAAAAATTGACATTGTCACATTGGATATATGCACTTGTCTTCTTCCTCTTTTGACTGTTCTTCTTGAAAGTGAGGTGGATGGGTAAGAAGATTGTAATACCTTGCTTTTAGTGTTTTATTGTATACGTCGGCCCTCCTTTGGATATATAAGTTTCATGCTGATGCACGGAAGCAGTAACTGTTTCCATTCTGTGTTAACGTACAATTTGCTTTTACATCTACAAAGATATTGTAGTGTGATTGCAATTTGCCTTTAAATCTTGCCTGATCCGCTGATTGAAAAAGTGCAATGATGAGTACAAGGTTAAATTTTTTTTTTTTTTTTCAGGTTATCAACAAAACTTAATTGTGCCTTTAGACATTTATCATGATTACTAGGAGGGGTCTGCAATACTAGCATTTTTATTATCTCTTTACACTTCCTGCCACTAAAAGATTGCTATAAATAGGGATTATTTTATTATATTTGTTTAAACCAAGCACATTAGCAAGCGACCATATATTCATCGTTTAGGTTATGTCCATCATTAGTTTTAGGGAGTATATATACTAGCATTTTTATTCTCTCTTTACGCTTCCTGTCACTAAAAGATTGATATAAATATGGGTTATTTTATTATATTTATTTAAACCAAGCACATTAGCAAGCAACAATATATTCATTGTTTAGGTTATGTCCATCATTAGTTTTAAGGAGTACATATATCTCCTAGGGAACAGAGACTGGTTGTTGAGTATCAATGAAAACTGAAAGGGGCCTATCATATATCAACCAATTGAAAAAATATTTGCAAGAGAAACTCCTTAAGCTTCTTGAATTAATCTCTTATACAAATTCCTCGAAAAGTTAAAATTCCAATTCCAACGCAATGAGGACAAGGACGATTGTGCCTTTGAAACAAATATTGTGAGAACGAGATAGAGAGGCAAGGAAATAAAGGGCACAAAGGAGAATCTTAAATCCAAATATCCTCTAAAAGATTGATTCGTTGTCCCTTACTGATTTTCAACTTCACTTGAAAAGAGAAAAGAATTGTAGCCTTTTGAGATAGATTCTAGCGGTATTGATTGTAGCCTTTTTGAGATAGATTCTAATGGCATTGACAGGAGCCTTGAGCAACTATATTTGTGACCCAAGTTCCTAACCCTCACATGCGAAGCACCAGACCAAATAGAATAACAATCACACAACATAAAATAAATAATAAAGGTGACATTCAAGCACAAGACCACTTGATTCTCTTGACTCTGATCCCATGCTGAATAATCCTTCAATCCAAAAGCCTATGCTTATGGGTAAAGGTTCTATGTTGATATTTAAGTTCTCAAAACAACGAAACAAATTGCTTGAGACTGTCTATTCTTCAATGGAATCATTATTTAGGGTATATTTTTATATTACTGCATTAGTAAATTTCAAAAATAAAGTACCATCATTGTCAGATTGTTTTCTACCCACTATTTTGTGATTGATGTGCCAGCATATTAACTGTTTACCCCAATTTAGGCATTTAAGCATCTCCGTGGACATGTTGCTTAAGCTTGTTAGAACGTTTGGTTCAATGATCTATTCAGCAATATCAGCAACAACTTCTGTAGGAGTTGATATTGAGGCAGAACAAAGGTTTGTGCAGATACAATTTCAATTTCTATGGTTCAAACAGATAAAAGTGTAACTGAGAGGAAAATATCTTTGTTTACTTGTATCTTAGAATCGAGCGTTGCAATCTGTGCTTTGTAGAGCTGGAAAAGATTAAACGTTGCTTGCCTACTCTTACGAGGTTTGTAATTTGGCTTGAATTATTGCTGCTTTGTTGCCTATTTCAGAGTTGTATTAGAAATCTTTTGATTTTTTAATATGTTCAAAGTTTTCCCCTTTTTCTGTAGAAGAGGGGGTTCTGTTGCGAAATCTGCACAAGAATTGAATTTAGCACTTCAAGATGTTTCATGACTGACAACTCATAGAGTGGAATTGTTATTTTGCCGCTGACATTCCACGAATTAATTTCTTACAATGTTTTTGATGGAGGGGGTTGCAAAAAATGAACCGTCCACATCCAAGAGCCAGTAGCGTAGTGTCTTTGTATTTTCCCCATTCCACCATGTACGTGCTAAGTGGAGTAATTAGCAATCACTTGATTCTACTAAATTAACTGGAACCCGAAGGAGAATAGTAGCTGCTGCTGCTGCTGCCTGCTGGTTGCTTGCTGCACGGTTTTGGTCCTTCGCCAAGAACTTACATGCTTCATTTAACATTGTACTCTTAACCCCCCTTGTGCAGTCATTGGATGTACCTTTGTTGTGTATTGATTTAATTATTTTTTTATCATACACATACAAATGCGCCAAGCCGAGCTCTTATTCAGTAGTGAGTTTGGCAGCTGATGGTGTAATACAATACGTGCTGGTATTGGGGCAAATGTATCATTATGAATCATTTGTGTACCATTAACAAGGTTTTCTGCTTTGAAAGATATTTTTTTAGAAAGATTAAAGATCACAGCGTTTTCAAGTGATTCTTATGGATATTATTGGTGCCTGTATGTTGATTAAATATTCAAAAAAAAAACGATAGACAACATTATGGTCCACTTCTCAGCTTAACTTTTAATTTTACTTTACAATCTTGCAAACCGTTGCAATAGGATAGATGCGGAAAGCATGTACAATAAACCAAAACAATACAGATCGATATTTTATTTATTTTAGTTTCAGATCTTGAAATACTTGTATCCAAACTCATAACTTGTCATCCCCTCTTCCCAGTCACCCATGCGACGCCCTCCAAATACCACTTGTTGAATGCCTAAATATCTGCCGTTTACACAATCAAAAATGAAAAAACAATTATCAACTTAGTACTAACGTTAAAAGCTATCTTTCAGTAGCATATGAATATGATGGTAAACCATATTTGTAAGGCTTCTTACTCTGAATTGAGTACTGTCATGCAGTTGAGGAGGACATCAAGCGCAAAAAAATCACATGTACCAAGGTCTACCCTGTTAGAGCATATATACTTCAGACTTCTTAAAAGAAATAGAACACCAAAACAATGTGCTAATATTTTATTAAAGATATGGAAGGCGACTGAGAGTTTAAATTCATACCAAAAACGGCCCCAGTTATCCTGAAACTCAACATCACTGATATCATGAAATGAAGATGACATCACTGTGAAACCCTTTTCTTCATCATAGAGGGGATCATACTCCATTGATGAATTTGCCAACTGTCATCAAACCAATATCTGCAATGATTATTCTCTTTTCTTGAATAGCAATAAGTAAAAGAAATTAAATCAGCTAATAATGAGGTGGGGAAATAGTCATTTCAAATCAAGTCACCTACTCGTCAAGAATACCACAAAATGTTCCTCTTTTGTTACACATTACATATTTCAAGTTTCAACAATTGAAAAGAATTATCAATAACTATTACTTTTATGTTTTCCCTTCTATTTTTCTTTGTCACATGTGTTGGCCACAGTTTTTTCCCTCTTCTGGGTGCTTACAAGACAAATTCTCCAAAGCGTGAACCATTTGTGGATCAATAATACAGAAAAGGCTAATCTACTCATATTTTGAGAGTATGAGGTCGGTTTACCAAACAGGCTTCACTAAAAGTTTAAATGAAAATTAGCACATAAACAAATTACCTTCTCCAATTATACCCCTAAAGTAGATACCCATGATTCCACAATGCATAGTAAAAAAACAAAGACCTTGCCCATATTCAAATCATAGGCCATCAAACAACCACAATGACTGAATAAGAAAGAAAGGACTAATAACAAACCTGCAGATTAGAAGAATTAAAGGCTCCCAATCGCCCCATAACATACCATGACTGAATAACCTGTAATTTCATGACCATAAAAATAGATAAACAATAATGAAGGGTACAAGCAGTAAATGGTGATAATTACAAAAGACATTCCTTATAATTGAACAAGAAATGCCAACATGACAAACGAAGAGAAGAATCTTCTATGAAACACTTACACTACCAATGAGTTCAACATCCCGATCAGATGGTGATCCATATAGTTCAAACCATATGTAAGAATCCAGAGGATTAAAGCTGAGAAGTCAAATAAAAAAAAAATAATATTATAAAAGGTGAAGTTTAGATGTATATCAACTATAATTCATGAAGTAACAGCTCCAACCCCAATCCTCATTTTACTCAACATAATTCCTGTGCTAATATGGTTCTTGGGATTTAAGAAACAGCAGCGCAACCAATATCAAATGTGGTACATTTACTTCACACAAGGCAAGCAAATTAAGTAAATACCCTTGATGAAGCAATGACTGCAATAAAAAACTAGCAACATTGTCAGAGTATTGATGAATTTAACTTGCTAGATCTATTCTCATCATCATAACAAGTCACTAGTTATTATAATCAATTACTAGATAATGTCATTGCATAACTGAACCCTAAAGTGTACATAACATTGCCATAACATTATTAGCTCGTTGAACCAATAGATCAGTAAGTTTATTAAACCCTTGACGTGAAAATTATGTAAAGTAAATGGTAAATTACTCTCTAAAGCTGACTTTGAACGCAAGGACAGAGCCGGTTTTCGATTTATTGAAGTTTCTGCCTTTCTTTCTAACCCTTTCTTCAACCTGCAACGTTTGCCAGAGACATTAATAAAAGCTGGTCTGCACAAGATCAATATAATGGACTCCAGAGTTTCATAGAAACAAAACCCTTTTTCCCATTGATTTGAAAAAACTTTATCAGCATCAGCACAATCACAATGACTTAACAAACTAAATATATGAAAGACGTATTAAAAGATGAAATGGTTTTGGTTAAGTAATAACTCGTTCTCTCATAAGTTCGGGGTTGCCAATGCTGTCGCCAAGAACTGCTCGGAGCTCCTCATCATCTTTGCAGGCATCTTCAAGTACCCTGTAACATGGTAACAGAGTATATCCATCCTATAGTTAGACAAAATGCCATTCATTGAGGCATTAATTCAAACACCTGAAAGCGAGAGAAAAATTACTTGGCCCACGAAGGATATTTGTGAAGTCTATCATATTCTCGCTTCCTCTTCTCTTCCCGAACCTTGAGCAATCTCCTTCCTCTTGCCGTCGTCCCTGACCCTTTTGCCACAACTTCATTCCGTTCAATGCTACAGTTGTCAATGTCATTAGTTGCAGCAGCATGGACTGGTTGAAGCCGAGGCGGCTTCTTCTTCGCTGTCTTTATGAGTGACGACTTGTAATTTTGATTATTGGGGAAGAGTGCGAGTGAATTAGAAAAGGAGAAATGATTATGTTGCAGAAAGGCAAGCGTAGATAATTGATTGAGCAGATGGACACGATTTTGTGAATCGTTACTGAAACCCCACATTCTCTCTCCTTGCATATCTTTTCTCCTTTCTAAAATAGATCTACAACAGTGATCTTCCATCCGCTATCTTTACGGCTTGTATTTATTTATTTATTTATTTATTTTTAAAGGGGAGAATAGTTTCATGCTAAGATTCATTCCAATTATCACGTGTAAAAGAAATCAATAATCAATCTTATTAGCCTCTGTATTTCATCCATTTTCCATCAGTAAAAGTTAGTATTATGATTGTAAGTGTGGCAAACAATAGGACAGATAAAATAACTTGCAGATAAAGAGGCAACAGAACACTTGATTCGTCCAAACTATTATAAAATTCTACAACTTCTCTATTGGCAACAATCTCCGATGTTTCCCTAAAGCCAAGTAAAAGGGGAGTCTACAAATGCAATACCAATCTAGCCATCAGAAAATGCATTAATTATTTTATCGAATAAAATCGTTTGTAACAAAAGATTGTTACAATACCTGATAGGTCAACAATTTCTCAAAAATTATTTTTACATAATTTCGTAATTTTAACCATTCCATCCACTAGGCCTTGCATATTATGTATAAATTTCAGTAGCATCTGCTCTGGACATCAGACTATCAAACAACTAAAGTAATTATCTCAGAAGATTTAACCAACTAATGAAAGAAATAATAGAAACTTCTGACCGTTAAATGTGTTATCTGTGTCTTGCATGTCACCTGTAGTTCAACTATTTCCTACTTGAAAACTCCACAAAAGCTGGATGCATGTCTCCCCTGTATATAATAAAAATATGTTAAACCAAATAAAGGTTTTGCTGATGATTTAAATTGCAAAGGTAAAGCAGAACATTTTCATGAACGAAATTTGATCACCATTCACATAGTCAGTAGTAAATTGAGCGAGCCAATTTTCATTAAGCGCTGGTCGTGACAGGGCATCTACGCAAACAAGTTAATGCAAGGAAATTTATCCACGGGCTTTAACGAACAAAGGTAAGAATTCTCTCCAATTATTATTGATTTAATAACTTATCCATTGGCTTTGAGCCATTAGTGTAACGATTATCATACTTCAAATAATCAACACTCCACGTGGACAATAAGATACATTAAACATCAGCACATAATAGAAGAAGTATTATTTTTGTATATTATCATACTCATGGGGCAGGGTCTTCGCATCTTTTTTCTCGTGACCAAGCAAATCGGGCATTTGTTTGCTACAAGTATAATAACTCAAAAATAAATAGATAAAAACGAATCTGTATATCCTACACGAAATCAATTGGTGATAAAAATTAAAAGAGAAGAGAAAATGGAAGTTAATAATTTGCCGTACAAAAAAAATAGAAAAAGCGAAAAAAAGGAAAGTTAATAATTTGCCGTACATTCAGCGTAAACTTCATTTTGGTCTGCCCTAGGATCGTGGTGCTAAGAAACAAAATGACTCGTGACTCTTGAATCACCAGATTCCAGGCCAAATTAAATATTGATCCTGTAAATAAATATTTATTGTGAATATTAGTTTAAAAATAATAAAAAAATTAAAAATATAAATAAAATTAGTCACAATAAAATATAAATTTTTAATCTCCCACTCTAATATATATTACAAAAATAAAAAAATTCGATAAAATTACTCTAATTCAATAAAATATAATTCACCCTATTTCACCCAAAAATTAAAACATTTAATTTTCTAAAAATTAAGAACTAGTTATATTAAAAAAAATTATAATTATAACACTCCTTTTTAAATTTTACAATTTTTAATTATTTTAATATGTTTTTTATACTACCTCATTAAAATTTTATCAATAAAAACTCATTGGTACAAAAAATTGATCAAAGAAAAAAAAAGTAGAGTCCATATTTGATTCTCCCTAATAAAAATCTTCTTTTTAAAATAATGTATATCAATTTATTAATTTGTAAAAGTACCGCATACTAATATTGTATACTAACTTTTTAAAAGTTGATATAGGTAAAATCTTAATAAAATATCAACAATACTATCAGAAAAGCGAATCTATTGGACATTAATTTGGTTGCTCTGCTAAAATTTGTGAGTATAAAAGAATTTAAGTAAAATTTACTTGATTTTATCACATTTGATATATCATTATCGAATTTGAGCAGTACTAGCAACATTATTTTCATAAATTATAATTGTATTTTCTAAAATAAAAGATAAATTGTATATGCTTCGATTATGACGTATAACAAAATGTAATCATACACATTCACGACTAACTTTATGTGGAGTAATAATCTCAGAATGATTAGAAAACATGATAAAAAGAGTTTACTTTATAAATCATAAGGAAATTATTATATTATTATAAGTAAATACATATTCTATTTGTGACTGAACTTTATAAGAATAAAAAAGATAATCAGTATCTGCATGCCGAACCAAACTTGAACTTCTTGATGATTCATTGGAATAAAATAATCTCAAATTTATTATTTTACGAATATAACACAATATATGATTTATACTATTCTAATATCTTCAAATAAGTTTAGAACTAAATTTGACTAGTAAATTTATAATAAATACTATGTCAAGTAGGGTATATTATGCTAAATAAAATAAAGCACCAATAGCATTAAAATATGATATTTTTAGACCAAGTATTTCTTTACTATTTTTTTTGAATAAAATAAATTATTTTTTTGATCAAAAAATGAGCAACTATTAGAATACTCTGTTGTGCATATGTGATTACATATAAATTATAGAATGTAACAAAAATGATAATTTAATGAGGTATATATATTTTTTATAAATTAAACACATTCAACTTATAATCACTAACATTTAGTGATTTGTCAATGAAGTACAGTACTAATAATGTGATGCCTCTAAGAAATCAAATGCCTTTGATCTCCTGTTAATGGACTATTTTAAGAGGGAGAATGAAGAGCTGAAAGTTGAAGAGAAAAACAGAAGAAATGGCCGAATGAAACAGAAATGAATTCTGCTTGTTTTTATAATTTTTTATAACAAATACCATTAAGGCTCCCTAATCACAAAATATTATTTAGGTTCTAATTATAAAATATCATTAAGGCCCCTCATTTTTAAAAATTATAAATTAATTTTAAATTCTATTTTAATATTTAAATATTTATAGAATACTGTGATTTATTATAAATCACGTTAAGGTTAATTTTTAAGCTCTTTTTTCGTTAAACAATTTAACCTATAAATCATTTATGACTTTTGATCTAATAATATCTTCGAAAGTATTAACTCTCTTACAAATATTATTAACTCTCCTTGACAACAAAAATAATCTTAAGTTGTGTTATGACCTCTTAGATTCACTATAAAGTTAGCTGTGAGCTAAAATTAATCTCATTGATTTTATTTCGAACTATTCGAAAGCTCAATGACTATGATTGACATTTAGTAATGTGCCATAACCCCTAACTCATAATGAAGAAAAACTTCATTAAACCTTAATTTTCAATTATAGGTTTTTTTATGTGTGAATAATCTCCTTTCGTTTGTCTAATCTTAACTAAATTAAGGCTCATAAATGTCAAAACTCTTAATTCAATTTTATTCAGATAATCAGTCAATATGAACAGAACTTGTCACTACGAACTCTTCGTATAATATTTGTACTTTGGCCAAAGATTTTATTTTCAGTCGTTTACTAATATTCGACTAAAAACTCAAATTTAAATTGAGTCAACGGTACCTCAAAATCTATTATATCAAGTCAACGAATTTTTTCTAACAGTCATTTGCTACTTGATATAAATAATACATGACCAAACTGGCTTCTGTGTACAAAATGTGATTAGTCTCGCATTTATATACCATATAAACCATATGCATCTATACCGATTGACAACCATAACGTCTAAGATCTGAGAAGTAGTTAACACACTCTTATAATTTAATAATAAATCATTGATATCATATATTCGTGTGATCCATTATACTTTGGTCACGTTCAAATAATAGTTCTCTAAATATTATTTCACACTATTGTCCTAATGATATGACTATTATATCACTTGCACTAATATCATCTCATGATATTCACTGAAGACATTCAATATATCTACTATGTAATATTAATGCCCAATTGATTATACATCTGTAAGAAATAATTTAGATAATCCAGTTATCTTGGATAATTCATATGTATATTCTATCACTAGTATAATTGAATAAAAGAAGAAGCATATATACATATGAATTAAAATAATTTTTTATTAATAAAATATGTACAATACATATTCTATAATAACTC
>JAWDEX010000012.1:1527717-1540443 GCA_035221805.1 Trichilia hirta
TCATCCCTAGCCCTTACCAACAAGGCTTATACTTAATTTTTCTTTTCTTTTTGAATACAAGACTTGTTCTATATAGCCAAGTATGCCACTAGGATATAGCTCATCCCTAACCCTTACTAACGAGGCTTATATTTAATTTTTTTCTCTCTCTTTCTTTTTTTATCAATGCTCTTAGATATTATTTTAGATGAAATTGTCTAAATAGATTATATGAAATGTTTTACTTGCAACCCACAATTATGTGCTAAAGTGTGTATGTGATAAGAATGGCTCATAAAACTTTTGTATAATAAGTTTATAAAGAAACAAATAATAATATGAGAATTTACAAAATTTAAATAACTCAAATAAAAGAAATAATAAGACTTTATGATAAATTTAAAATATATATAAATAATAATATTATTATTAGGATGCGTCTCAAGAATCAGAAGGAGAAGAAATGACCCCTTACTCAGTCATCTATACAGAAGTCGGACGCTTACTTTACAACACAACAAATATACTATAACATAATAATTCTAACATCATTTAACATCAACTATTCTTATCTTATTTAATATAAAACATTATTTTGATGTCTTAATATAAAAAGAAAAAGTCTAAAAAATATTACCTGAGATAGAACTTTTACACAATGAAAATCTACAACAAACAAAATTAAGTATGGATAAAATTTACAAAATTTACAGAGAACAAAATCGAATTATGACATATTTGTCAATAATTTATGGTTCATAATCATCTTTTATAATCTCGGTAGCTACTAAATAAGAAAATAAATTATCAATAATGATATTATTATGATTTCACATAATATACATGTAAGCATAATTTGTAGACCTTTTTTATTTGTTAATTCTTATGCTTCTTCAGAGATTTGTGTCACTTCAGGGATACTTGTCTCTTCAGAAACATATATCTCTTTAAGTACATTTATCGCTTTAAGGATAATTATACATTTGTCACTATAAGGATAATTACATATATTTCTTTAAGGATAATTAACTATTTAGGCATATTTGTCTTTTTAGGAAGAGTTAACTCTTTTAAAGTAATGAATATAGCATTAATATTTTTAATTGCCTGATTTTTTCTTTTTATAAAATTATATCTTTTAAACTAAGTAATCTACCATACTTTTGGTGTATAATAGATGATTCATTTGCTACCAATTATTTTTTAAAAATAATCACCTAAGGTGCTACAAGGGTAATTGATATATATAATTTGATCACTTGTGATATATTATTAAATTTATTGAGTAATTAATTTGTAATTTTTTAAAGTTGTACGATTTTTCGTACTTCATTTTCACATTGACTAGTGTAAAGATTAAAATGAGACAAAATAATTATGTTTCAAGAAAGTTTAAGCTTAACTTCAAGAAGCATTTTTTTTTTCTTAATAATAAAAAAACTATCTTATAATTGATAATTCATAAACTATACGATAAATAAATCATCTGTTAAGAATTCAAGATATCTGATAATAAAAAGTGAGTTGAAACTAATATAAATTTTTAATCGATGTTAAGATCCCATTTTAATATGCTGTAGAGGTGTTATAAGAATATAAATAGCACAACCAAAAATACATAGATATGATATATCAAGTTGATAACCAGTTATAAAATGTAATAGAGAATATTGATGATAAACAGTAGGTTTAAGATAAATTAATGATGCAATATATAAAATAGCACATTTTTATATAAAAATTACTAATTCAGTACGTTATAAAAGAGTTCGAGTAATTATCTAAGTTCTCTTAATAAGATATTCAGTTAATCTATTTTGTGTATAAACATGTAGGATAAGATGTTCTATATTAATACATATTGATGTATAATAGTAATCAAATGTCTTAGAGGTAAACTCACCAACATTATCTAGATGCATTATTTTGATTAAATGATTAAGAAATTATGCTCTTAACTTAATAATCTGTGTAAATAATCTAGCAAATATAACATTACATATAGATAGTATAACCATCAATCAAATATATTAATTAAGACCATAAAATAGTGACATGACCCGCTAGATAGGTGTATTAGCCTACAAATATCTCTTTAAATTTTTTGTGAAAATGATGGAGATTTAAAATTAATTTTAGAGTGGAATGGTTTAATCACTAGTTTTTCGTATGAATAAGAGTTATAAATATTTTTATTGAATACAAGAATCTTCTAATTTTTTAATGGATATATATATAAGAATTTTTAATAATTTTAGGCATTATTGTTGATCTTAGATAACTTAAATGGTCATGTTATAACATACATAATTTGGGATCATTAAACTTTTGGTTCATTAAGGCATAATTTTCAAATAAAATTATGATTGTATAATACAACTCAGATGAAAAAGATGAAACATTTTTTAATATGTATTTTTTGCTTGAGATATTAGAAGTAATGTAAAGATATTCAATATTATTCTCATTTAAAGTCTCAAAATGATACCCATTTATAAATATTTTTAAAGTTAAGCAAATTTCTTTTGAATCTACGTGAGTATTATTAGTATATGTCCTAGAAGTCATTTGTGTTGTTGGCTTCAAGAATTGTAAATATTGTAATATTTACTCAATAAATAAAAGAAATAGTTCTTTATTCATATATGTACGTTACTTTCTTTATTAAATCATGCTATATGATAAAGTATAGATGTGAATTATTGAGATAAGTTATTTAATAGTTAAATAAAATTATCAAATTTGTTCCCTACATAAGCGATATAAATTAGGCATCAATATCATATAATAGGCATACTGTATGCTGCTTATGAATATCATGAGATGATATTAGTGAGGGTGACGATGAAAGTCATATCATAAGATCATAAGTATAGATCTATAATTAAAGAATAATTTATTGAACATGACCAAAGATTGATAAATCACATGGTATACATGTAGTCAATGATTTATCAAAAAATTATATCAGTGTGCAATGTGATCTTTTAACTTAAGACATCAGAGTTGAGTTTTATATGGATACGCATAGTTTATACGGTGTATAGTACAAGACTAATTATTTCTTGTATGATAAATCCATTTTGATTCTGTATTATTTATATAAAATTTAAATGATGGTCAATATAGAATTTATTGGCTCATTCGATAGGATTGAGAGTTTTTGCTAAATCTATCCAGGTTCGAGTTTCTAAACGAATGTTGATAAATATTTAAAACTAAGTCTTTGATCAAAGCAATATAAAAGCTACATGAAGAGTTCATGAAGCAAGTTCAGAATATATTGATCAACGATTCGTAAAATTTTAAATTTAGGGTTTTGACATTCCATGAACCCTAATTTGATTAAAATTGAACAACAAAAAAATTTTACTACACAGTACATACAATTCGAGCGAAGTTTGATGTTTACTTTATCATAAATTAATGATTATGGCGCATTATTAGATGTCAACCATAGTTGTTGAATTTTGAATTATTCGAATAACTCACGGCTAATTTATTATGAACTTTCATGGTCACACCAATATTCTTAAATCTTTGAAAGTTATACGAGATAGAGAATATTATTCATAGAAGGTTAGCACCTTCGAGAATAATTTAATAGGCCAAATATATATATATATATATAATTGGTCAATAAATTTAGACATTTATATAAATATATAATTTAAAGTAAATTACATATACATGATTGTTATTTTGATAATTCTTTAAGGATCAATTTGTAATTATTATTGATTTTGGAAATTATTAAATTAATTAATTGTTAATTAATTTGAATTAAGTGTATATATATAATTTAAAATAAATTACATATCCTTAATTATTATTTTATAATTATCCATGGGCAAAATGATAATTATTGTCATTAATTATATTAATTAATTTAATATTAATTAATTTAAATTAATTATTAAATTATAATTAATTAAATAAAATATGACCTAATGTGATTGGTCCATGTATTAATGCATTTAATAAGATTAAATTTAGATGAATATGATTGGCTCATTTGTATCAATTATGATTGATCATTGTTAATGGATACTTATCAATTAAAAAGTACGAAAAATAATCAAATTTTTCCTCCAATTTGTTGTCTCCTACGGCCAAGAAAAGAAGAAGGAAAAAAATGGTTGTCTTTATGCTTTAAAGAAAAAAAAAAAAAGAAGAAAAAGCTTTCCTTTTTCAAACTTTTTGTCGAAGAAAGTGTTTTTTCAAGCTTCCAAAGATTCAAAAAGGTATAGATTGAAGATGTTAAATAATATTCTAACTTAGTTTAATCAAATTAAAAGTTTGACAGAGGTAATAAAATTACAAACATTTCATAAATGCATATATGTTCATATATGTTAGTATATGTTTTATAAACATGAAAAATAAAAATTAATGCATATTTAGACCATAGAATCCAACAAGTATAATGCATTTTGAATATATAATCTGATTGTACTTGTTAATAAGACTATAACTCTTCAAGAGCTTTAATTGGATCTGTAAGATTTAATTTAGTATTTACCTTTACTATAATATTTATTAATTTTAAGAAATATTTTTTTTTTCTCAAGATAGTGTGCGAAGATGTATTATCTATTAAGCATATACCCTTACCATTTTTCTTAAGAAAGATAATTTATTAAAGCTTATTTTCTTTTATTAAATATAAAAAGTTCATACATTGGATAAAAAGATATATAATAAAATAAAAAATATAATAGCATCCAATAAAAGGACATAAAAAATATATAAATAAAAAATTTAGTTAACTTTTAATTAGTATAAATATTTTTATCACTAATTAAATACTTAATTTCTTGTCTTTTTTTTTAAAGAAGTCAAAAATATCAAGATGAGTAAGATCTTTAAGATCATTAAAAAATTTTTGAGCTTATCATTGGAGTACTATCTTTTATAAACATTTTAACTTCGGTGGTTATATTTGTTCTTGAAGTATTGATCGCACAAAATTCAAGAAATTAGGGTTTATGTAATTAAATTCATCAAACATTGTAAAATAGTCTAAATTTCACATGTATAAAGGTTTAATCACTAACTTTAGTGATTTAGTGATGAAATTAACTTCAAAAACTTAAAGTCCCCAAAAGAATCAAAACCCTTTGATCATTCTTAGGTAGGCCGAAATTAAGAGAGAGAGGAGAGCTAATTTTCTTTTAATTTTTGATAAATACAAAAAATTCATTCCAAAAATAAAAAATTTCTATATTTATAATTTTCTACCATTTACTATAATGCCATTAGTCTTTTTAATCAAAGATAAATGTGTCCCAAAGCTTATCGAATAAGCTTCTTAATAGTAAATATAAAATATCACATAGCCCCTATACTTTGTAAAATTATAAATTAACCCTAAATTCGATCAAACTTATTTTTACTAAATTTATTTTAATTTTATTTAATATTTTAAATATAAATAAAATATTATAACTTACTTTAAGTCAAAATTAGGTCATTAAACATAAATTTCAAATTATTAAATCATTTAACAGGTAAATAATTTACGATTTTCGATCTAATATTATCTTCAAGAGTGTTAATTCTCTTATAAATAACATTTATTCTTTTTAATAATAAAAATAATTATAACTTTTATGCTGTGATCTCTTGGATTCATTATGATATTAGCTATGAGTGAAAATCGATCTCATTGATCTCGTTTCGAATAATTCAGCACTCAACAACTATGGTTAACGTCTAGCAATATATTATAATTCCTAAACTATAATAAAAAAATTCTTCATCGAACCTTTCATGTCTTATTATATGTTTCGTGTGAATATTCTCTTTTTATTCATCTAATCACAACTAAATTAGGGTTCATGAATATTAAAATCCTTAATTTAATCACTTTCGAATAATTAGTTAATACATACTGAACTTGTTACTACAAACTCTTAGCATAACACGTATGCTTTGATCAAAAACTTTATTTTTAACTGTCTATCAATTTTTTATTGAAAACTCGAATTTAGATTGGGTTAACAGAATCTTAAAATCTACTGTATCAAGTCAACAAATTTTATTTAACAATTATTTACTTCTTGATATAAATAACACATAATCAAACTAACTTCTTTGTATAAGATATGATTAACCTTATACTTATACACCATATAAATTATATGCATTTATATTCATCAATAACTATGATATCTTAGATTTGAAGAGTAGTCAACATAATAGTATAATTATATAATGAACCACTGATAACATACTTTCATGTGATTCATCATACTTTGATCACTTTCGAAAAATAATTCTCTAACTATCATTCTATACTAATGTCCTAATGATATGATTATCATATCACTCGTACTAATATTATCTCATAATCTTCACGTAAGATATTCAGTATATTTATACTGTAATATTAATGCCCAGTTATTATTAATTCTGTAAAAAATAATTTAAATAATTTAATTATCTTAAACGATTTATATGTATATTCTATCATTAATATAATTAGATAGAAGAAGAAGCATATATAAATAAATTTAAATAATTTTTTTATTAATAAAAAATATATATAGTACATATCATAACGATAATTCAATACATTATACCCTAAATCGATAACACGAATAATTTTAGAGTATACAACAATAATAGTTCTGCTATCATAAAATTTTTTTACCATTATAGAGTGATAACCATTCTCCTTTCTTATGACTTCTGTTACATCCATATTTATTATTAGTATTCGCATTAACTTTTAAAAATGGCATAGATCTAGTTAGACGCTTTTATAATTTCTCAACATAAATTCATTATTCTTCTAATAAAAGGTAATAAAAATTTATTGCTTAATAATTATTATTTAATTCGATACTTTAGAGTCTCACAATTTTAAATTTAGGATTTCAGGTTCAAAATATATCTTTTATTTTTAATAGAAAAATATTCTTTTAATAATCAAATTTAAATTTGAATTTTTCTACAATTGAGAAAAATTATGACTTTCGATCAATTCTGTAGTGGTGATTAATTTTTTATTTTAATGGTATGCTCAAGTCTTAGGGCTTATATATGTTTGTATTTATAATCTAATAAAGATAGTTACTTTTAGTAACATCAAGAACGAAATTTTTTATACTTTTAAGACTTACTATTTTTGTAAATCTATTAAAAATTAAAAAGAAAATTAATGACAAAAAATAAAATATGTCACATAAAGAATAAAAATATAATAATTTTTATGTAAATAATTGGAACTTCAAGTCCATACATGGTTAAAACTTTAAGTTTATAATATAGTTCTTTATAAATTTAAAATTTTAGATTTTAACCTAGCAATTATTATATATAATTTTTTGTTCTATTTATATCAAAACTTCAGGTTTAATATATTTAAAACTTTAGGTTTAAATTTTATATTCTAATTTATTTTTAAAACTGTAAGTCCTGATTAATTATATCAAAACTTTAAATTTAATTAATAATAGAGTAAATAAGAAAAATAAAATATAATACTATTAAAATTTAAATGGTCATATATATATTAGAGACTTTAGACCTATATAGAACTTTAAATTCTAATAATAGTTACGCAAAGCTTCAAGTCTAATCACAAATTTTTTTTACAAGATTAATTTTAGAATTTTAGGTTCTAATTATCTTTTCTTTTATTAATTTTTGTTAATAAAATAATATCAACAAATAATACATACTATTTTATTTTTTGATGTGGGAGATTTATGTTAGTGGCAACCACAAAGTATATTTATAAGGATAGTTGTAAAATCACAATTATATAATAAAAATAATATAATTATAAAAATAATACATAATGATATGAAAATATTAAACTTAAGATATAAATATTTTATATATTAAGATTGTGCTAATAACGTGTTATAAATATTAACTTAAAAGATAATGAAAAGAAAATTAGGGATGTAAATAAAATTAGCTAAAATAAAAATATAAAGTTTTAATCTCTTACTTTCAAGAAAGTGAATAGAGAAATAATATTGCCTTAGTCAAATATGTATTAATTCATTATAAAATGAATGATATTTATAAACAATTATTTCAACTATTCCCGTTTTATTATATATTATAAAAATAATAGAATAATAAAAAAAGAAAAATGCGATAGAATTATTTTAATTTAATAAAAGACAATTCACTTTATTTTACTAAAATATTAAGGCTCTTAATTTTTTAAAAGTTAAAATTTAATTATATTAAAAATAAAAAATAAAATAAAATAAAATAAAAAACCATAATTACAACAATATTTGCCTATCCCGATTATCTCCCCTAAAGCATAGTAAGACGCCATTTTTAAATAAAAAAAAATGGACATAAAAAATGTAGAAGAGTACGTCATAGGCATAAAGAAATAGGATTTGGAGCGTTTTTTATAGCTCGGATCATTGGTGCGCATCTACAAAAACTAAACAATGCAGCATATATATTTACATGATTGGAGGAATATGAGAATAACAACGAGTAATGCATGTTATAGCTATTTGTTTTATTACCTTTGCATTTGGATTTGAGCCATCACCTAAACAATTATCATACTTTAAATAATCACCGCCCTGTACAAAAGAGCTAATTATATTATCATTTGGTCGAGTGGTATCTATTAAGATAATAGAATCCAACATAAAAAAATGAAAATTAAACATTCATGAGATAGAAATATTGGCATCCTGTTCATTTTTGGCTGAAAGAATAATATCTGCAAAATACAAGCAAATTTAAGAATCTCAAATTCCACCAAAATATTATGCAACATAAGTTTGTGTCAGCATAAAATGGAGTCGTGGTGCGCAGCACTAGAGTAAATTCCCAAGTTTAAGCCGTTTATTGTGAACGTATTCTGCCAAAGCGGCAATGCCAGAAGGAAAAGTGGTGCTATTAACCCTTAAATAGCACTGAAATTAGTCTACTCTATAGTACCACTCCCCTTTGCATTTTCTGATTTATAATAGAAATAGAAATAAACAGAAGAAAAACAGAAACATATCATACATTCTCATCACGATCTTTTTGACCCCAACAATCACCTAAGAAATCAATCAATGATTAGCCTTATGTTGATAGAATTAACCGAAAAACACCATAAAATATAGAACGAAAACAAAGAATTCAGTGCATCTATGTTAACGTATTGATATCCAAGCTTATGAAGACCATAGGAATCTATAGCATAAACTGTTAAACCAAACAAACAACATGTATAAGACTCTTCCATAAAAGCTTTGATGAATCTTCCTAAGCAAAAAATTCAGATTAAGAATTCTGTATTTAAATACCAGCAGCTTTGATGATATCCTCATGAATATCACAACAGAAAGTGACTCCAATTATTCCGCCTATAGAAAAGGGAGAAACGAGCACTTTTTTCAATATGATTTTCAATTTGCTACAACAAAACTAAATCTTGTACAGGTTTCATAAAAGAGATACATATATAAAAGGTTGATACGTACCCCATAACAGAACTGAGGCCAAGGCCATCTGCTAGCATATTTTTTCTTACTAGCTCATGGTTAAGTTTGCCATCTTCTACGTTCCGTACAATTTGCTTTGGGCGGGTCAGCACCAATCACAATTTCGCCATTTCAAAAATTTTTAAAGTAAACTACTTTCATTTATAAAGCCACCGCATGTTTATAGGGACACTTGATAAATCAGCTAAATAAAAAATATTATTCTTATAAGAACTTAAACCGACAAAGGCGAAGTAGAGTGACATAACGTTTCCCCTCGCTTCACAGTTTAGTTCTACATGAAGCCAATTGGTGACAAAAGGTTAAGAGAAATGACTCTGGTTTATGCTTCATTTATAACTTTTTCTATATGCTTCTTGCATTTAAGCTGATAAATCCGGTTATGTACTCCTCTTTGTTCATAACTGCATCCGTCAACTACTCTTAGCCGAATATTTAGGCTTCCTTGTTTAATGTTTTTTTTAACCGGAGAGTTTTGTTCGTCAATATCCTGAATAAAACTGCAGTAAAAAGCTCAAGACGTGGATCCCCTTGAAAATTTTGCATTTCTATCCCTACTTGTTTATTTGATTGGCTTTAATTTGGATTTGGTCGATTAATATACCATGAAACTGTTAGGATGTGCGGAAAATTCAGTAAAAAGCAAGAGATTCACAATATGAATAGAGTTTCCCGATACATTTATCCATGAATTTTCCATTTCCTTTCCATTATCATGTGAAAATGATGTTTGTTCAATTTGGATGAGCTCCTAAGCAACAGGCTTCAACACATACATCTTGCAAGCATGAGACTCCACGGTGGCAGTCAGGCTCTCTACAAATTTTGATGGCAATGTCTTGTGCTGCATAAAGCATATATACATTAGGAGGCACCAGAAAATGTCTCCCATTTTCCATACAGTAGGAGAAATCAAAAAAATTTACAACAAACAATATCACAAAGCTTGTATGTAAAAGGTTTACCTCCCATAGATCTCTAGCTTCAACAACACTGTTTGGAGGGATTCCCAGGTCATCCCAGTTGGCTGTGATGGAATAACGGGAAGGACCTCGGTTGACAAGGAGCAAAGCCACCCTGTACCCTGAAAGGGGACCTGCCCAAATCTGTTGAAGGAAAAACACGAATAATGTTGGTTCAATAACTCTGAAGAGAGTACAACAAACTAGATTCTAGAAAGAAAATTTTTAACAATTTTACCTCCTGATCACCTTCAGACCTAACCTTCTTTGCTTGAATGCCAAGTGAATCTGTTATCATTAGCATCTAAATAAGTTTAATGATGTAAACTTGTTCACCTAAATGGATGGAAAACCGTATCTATGAATAATAAAATACAATTTACCTTGGTTAACAGCAATCACCTCACTGTTTGCTATGATTTCCATGGTGTCTTTGGTCACATTCCTCACATCACAACCTATGAGAAGGGGAGCCTGCAATAGAATTTAATCATTAGGCTAAAAAAGTAACAAAAATTAGAAATAATGCAAGGAAAGTGAAAGATCCTAATATATTATACCTTAGAAATGGCCCATATACTGAAGTGTACTATATATTCACTTTTGGTCATTCCTCCATTTCCCACTTCTAGCATATCAGGATCTGTTCAAATATAACAAATTTAGAACTAATTTCTGAACAAAAGGTAAGCACTTTTGCTGAAAATTATTTCCAAGTGGTGAAGATTGCTATTATTAACAATTCTAACCATTCCAACCACCAGGCCTAGCAAGCTCAGCGTAAACTTCATTCATATCTGCTCTTGACATCATGCTGTCAAAGTAAAAACAAATCACTTATACAATCTTGATGAATGTCTTAAATAACCAAGGTTCATTTCCGAATAAAATTTTTACCTGTCCCATGTATCAGCAATGTCATTAGTAGTTCTCCAGCTATTTCCTACCTTAAAACCCCACAAAGCAGGATGCATGTCTCCCCTTTGTATACCATAAGCACCATACGTTAAACCAAGGAAAAATTGGGAAGATCACTTAACTGCAGAGAAGAAAATGTTAAACTAAGAGAAAATCATCACAAACACAAATGGTTACCATTCACAAAGTGAGTAGAATATTGGACGACCAGCCTTCATTAAAGCTCGGGTCATTACAGGGAATCTACAAGAACAAGGAAATAGCCATTATCAGTGCTGCATTTCCAAATGTTAGAATGCTTAACTAAAGATGTGAAGAACAATGGGTAGTTTGATTATGAATAGCATTTTGTTACCTGACAGTTGGCTTTGTGCCATCATTGTTACAGTTATCATACTTTAAATAATCTATACCCTGCACAGACAGTGATTATATTTAACATTTTGCACCTGGTATGAAATGTATAACCGTATTTTATCAAGGTACTAAGGTTAATTGCTGATAATACATAAACATAACAGAATTCAAAATAGAAAATTAACATTTAATATGTTACCCAGGAAGCAAAAGTCTTAGCATCTTGCTCCTCATGGCCAAGAGAACCAGGCATAGCTTTGGCACACGTAAAATACCTGAAAAATTGATGATGGAGGAGAATCTATGTGATCAGTTGTTCCAATATTTATTGATTATTTAGCACATATTTGTATCAGGATGCATATGTTAAGATTTACCCGGCACTTGAGTATATCCCAAGCTTAAGTCCCTTACTGTGAACATAATCTGCTACAGCTTTAATGCCAGATGGAAATGTTGAGTTTTTTGGTACTAATTCTTTCTGAAATTAATATTATTAGTTAAGTTCCACTTCTTTTTTCATAATGTTTTAACTTTCGAAAATCTTTATTAGGGAGAACAGAACAAGCAATACCTGGTCATTGCGAGCTATTTCAGCCCAACAATCATCTAAGAAATCAAGTTGTTGTACTCTTTGGTTAGCCACTTGTGTCAAAAATGCCAAGTACAGAAAACATATTATAAATAGAGAATGAAAAAACATTTATTTTCAGCGTACCTATGTTAACATATATATATCCAAGCTTGTATAGACCAGTGGAAACGAGAGAATCAGCTGTCAATTAAAATGAGCAAATGGTATATAATAGTAACATTAAGTATAATCAATCACCGTGCAGTGACAGCTAATCAGTAACTGCGTTGTGACAAATTCGACTAAATGGATATAACTTACCAGTTTCTCTGATGATTTTCTCATCAATTTTGCAGTTAAAATGATTCCAACTATTCCAGCTGCAAAAAAAAAAGGAGAACATTAGCTTTTCAAATCTCATTTTTGGAAGGTTGTAATTGAATAGAACATA